>JAODHZ010000333.1:980353-1003756 GCA_027576135.1 Cossypha dichroa | reverse complement strand
TTGATCTTGCCTCTTACACACAGCCTTGAAAGTGAAAGAGCACAGAAGAATATCCATGCTGGGATAGCTCTCTTTCCTTCTTACAAATTCCTCTCCAAATCTCCATTGAGATATTTAGCTACTTACTGTAATATACTTTCCAGTGATGGTTATGCACATATTCTGAAACTTTGATTTTATTATCTATTTTTTAGATATTTTTGACCCTCTCCTGAATAAACTCAACTTTTTATATGATGAAAAGTAGATGCATTCTTTTAACTGACAATTTATTTAACAATCTAATTTAAAGTAATAACATAAATTTAAATGGGACCATCAATTCCTTTTGCAACTGGACCATCCCAAACCAAAAATGTCCAGCAAAGAATATTCACCGAGGGAGAGTTTGAGAAATGAGGAGATGGACGAGGCAAAACCAAAAATACCTCATTTTGACCACTGTCTCTTCTGTAGACATGAAATGGGTACCTTGGGAGACTGACAAATCTTCCCCTCCTACTCTTCTATTCCATCCTGATGCATGCCAGTCCTTCAATGTTTTCCACAAGCTTTCCAATATTCTTTGCAATATACTTTTATGCTCCAAGCAAGACAAAAGATGTCAGAGCTTTTTGAAACTACAAACGCTGTAGCTGTGTGTTGTAACCACTGTGTAGGGTCTCACTCCCACTTGTGAATATGGTATGCTGCTCTACATACTGGCAAAGTTTCATAGCAAGAGTCTGAAAGGATGCTGCATTCAGCCTATCACTGTTCATGAGAGAATTAGCCTGGGAATTTGGACCTGTGAATTCAAACTCCCTTATTTTACGGAAGGGGCTAAAGTAGTTTGTAAGAAAAACATGATTCATGCTTTAGATGCAAAGCTCTTCCCTCAATTATCAATAGTACTTTCATGTGAACTAGAAAGCAGCTGTTACAAATAAAATTCAGTGTAAAGCAAAAGGGTAGACTAAACATTCACTCCATAGAGGTTGTTTTTATCTGGAGATTGGGTATCCATCCATTATATGTGGCTGCAAAGGCTAAACTGTCCTTTTTAAAGCACTCCATCTGCGGTGTGTCAAAAATAGTGCTGTCCTGCACATGCTTAAATTTTTGGCAGCAAAGTGACACCTTAATTTCTTTTACAGTAAATATATAGATACATTACACAGTGATATGTAGAGCAGACGTTTCTAAAAATGCAAAGAAATTCCAGTCTGTTCATGTTGATGTAGTAGTTTTAGTACTTCAAAAAAGAGATGGTTGGGCAATGCAGTCGTGGTGCAAACATGAATATTTGAAGAGCCTGTATGCAAGCACCTTGTATCAATGAGTATGGCCATGACATCTATGAACAAAAAGGAAACTTATTTCAGATTTACCTATAGAAAAAAATAAAGCTTTCCTTTTAAAAGTTTTCGAAGTGAGGGACAATTCTTGTATTCAGAGTTCCAGCATAACAGGCTTGACTCATCGATAGATGACACATCAAGCACAGGGAATTTGAAAAAGCACTGCTTAACCTCACTAAAAAAATCATGGTTTTGAGAACAGGAAAGAAGGAAAATTGCTTTCTGATCCTTGACTCCACTATGTTCAAAAAGGGTAATGAATGTTCTGATAAAATACATTTCATTGGACAAATAAATCTGGTCCAAACTGACAATGTTATGTAAAGGGTTGTTCAAGTCTGTTTCAAAATCATCTTGAAACAGAAAAAAACCCCAAACAAACCAGAAGTCCAGTATGAGACAAGAAATTAAGTTTACCAGTGCATTCATTTTTTTGGTTGTTTCTCTTGCAAAACCTTTTTACTGACCTCCTTCACTTAACAGACTAACCCAACAGTATAAAAGTACAGAACATGAGGAAGGGTATCAAAACCAAGCCTCTAAATTGCAAAGTACCCAAACAAACAGACTTTTTAAAACACACATCCTCCCAAGGCCCAAATACTACACTTGGCCATTCACAGGTGGACAGCCCCAAGAATGAGAATTTATTTTGTCTCTCATACCAAATAGTGCAACGTGGTGCCTTGCATCTCATTTACAGCTTTAATTAATTAGAAGACCATAGCCACCCCAGGTCAGTATTACTGGCTTAATTCAGTTGCTTAAAAAGAAGCATCTCTTGCCATTTGAGGTGCAATGGAGTATCTGAGACAGATGCATGGGATTTGGAGATTATGATCTGTGGAAACACATAATTTCCTAGGTTAGCAGGTAGAGGCCAGCATGAATATCATAGACCTTGTCAAAAAGCACTAGGTAGCTGTTAAATACGTTGAATTTTATGTTTTCAATGTTTAAATGCACCTCAAACATCTTTGGAAATCAAGGGGACAGTAAACTTCATGGTTATTTCTTTGAGCCCTAAAATTGTGCCATTGTGCATAGCACAAATCATGTATATCAGCTTCTCCCAAGGCTTACCATGTTTGCTAAAGGTAGTATAAATTATTGTAATTGGATATTATATCTGCTGTTAAAGATTTATGGGACACAACCATCTTTTTATTATTTTAAGATTGATGTACGAATAGAACTAATGGAAGAAAAAAGAAAACCCATATTTTGCAAAGCATGTCATTCACACATAGTTTTTGATTCCTCTCATGATAAAGAACTAATTACACTAAGTGATGAAAGATATAAGTATTTATGAATAATTAAGGTGTGGAAAAGCATATCTGAGTAGATAATGTGCAGATTTGCACCTCAAAACATAATATAAAGCATGTGTATAGAAATTATGCATAGGAATATCTAGGGAGCCATTCACAGAAATGAAAGTAAGGCTAGCCATTCTGGGAAGCAAGCCTGTCATAGCTAAAAAATATATCCACAGCCCATAAGCTTTTAATGAAGAAAAATGTTTATTTGCTCCAGGTAGAGAAAAAAAAAGGGTTAACAGGTACTGCTTGGTTTAAGAATTGCAGGAGTGTAAACTCTTAATTTTTTAGCAAACTATCTAAAAGCAGCATACAATACCATCCATTTGGGAGATCTCCTCAACTCAGTGCAGCCTGACAGCATGAGAAAGTGTTTGCATTTTCTTCACACTTGCTGAGCAAACTGACAAAACACTAAGCATCACGAGTGTTAACACTATTTGTTTACCATGAAATAGTAGATTTCGCTGCAAGAGCAGCAAACAGCAGTAGTGAAATATCACATGGTGCAGCTGGAGAAACTCTTGGGAGACTTACAAAAAGCTAACAAGGCAGGAATCATCAGAGGGAAGATTTGTCAGCCAGCTGCTTACCTCTAAATTTGTGATGTATGTTTAATATCTCAATTTCCCTTTTGCAGAACTGGGGACTTGCATATGTCTGATAAATGTGCTCTAATGTTGTTGTCCAAAACATGGCTGCATATAAGAAAAAGAGTTTAACATAAAAATGGAGAGCATTGCTTCCAGTTTTCTGGGTGATATTTCATCCATGGATCCACATGGATGGAAACAAAATTGAAAAATGGGAATACCTGCTTTCTGTAGAAATAAGGAAGAAAAAAAATTCTTAAAATCCTTTGCAATTTGTATAAGAAAAGGTGTTTTGCAACACTTTTTTGTATCTGATAAGCATACTATCCCTAATATATTAGTCACCTTTGACAAAACTGAACTTTCTGACTATCTCTTTAAAATATTTTTTCTCAGCAATTCTCAACCATTTATTGTTTCCTCTGTTGTAAAGAACAGAAGGATGTAATCTGCTATGAAGATAGCTGAGATTTATTAGTGTCTATGGTCAAACAGGGAATTTATCCTAACCAGTGTTTTTTTGGAATCTTTCCCCTCAAAACCTAAAGCCTCTCAAAATCTTGACATTATATATACATGCAATATAAAGATGAACTTGTTTGGAACTCATGAGATTTTCACAGAATAGTTAAAATTACACAGATGTACAGCTGAAAATTATGTCTTGTTTAATTGTGTGCCTGGAGATGGGTTTTTGGGTACTGACATTTGAAAATGTTGGCCTTTGCATAGAAATTATTCCATGATAAATCTGTTCAATTAATGAAATTTTATGTCCAAATATCTGTCATAGTTAACAGAACCAACATTGATGCTATGTCTTAAATTCAAGTTATTTTCTAATATTTTGTGAGTTTCTTAGCATTTGGATTTTCTTTGCCAGTAATCAAGGTGGGTACAAGAGTTTCTTTTTCCAATACACTTGATCAAAAGAATAAGTGAAAGTCCTAAGAATTTTAAGAAATTCTGCAGATGCAATAAATTTCTTGACTAAGGAAGGCTAAACATAGTAGACTAGAACTTAAGACTTTTTCTCCTATGCAAGTTTAATAGCAATGAAGGGTTTGAACTATATTGGAGAGCAATGAAGATATTATAAAAGATGTTCTGAAGTTGTTTTAATTTTTCAAATGGAAATTCTAAACTTTTGAGATATTTTTACTTACTTTTATTTTTAATTCTTCTTCAATCCCCATTTATTTATTTTTCTTTCAGTGAGAGGGTTGTAAGGCCAGAAAAGCACTTATGAGAGGTGGGAATGGAAACAGTGAACAGAGGAAAATGAGTTAGTTAATTTTTCTATTGGTTTTATTAAATGAACCTCTGATGAAACTAATTGTAAAAATCTCAATTTTGCAAAAACAAGCCATTGAAAAGCATAATTTTTTTGTACCTTCTCTGGAAGTACTCAGCTTCAGTGTGACTGTAGTGTCAGTGATGGAGAACAGTATCCTACTCATACATTTATACAGCTGAACATGAAGGAAGACACCTCTGACCTTGGAGGACAAGAAACAGCAGGTACAAATTGAAACATGAGATATTCAAACTTTGGTTCAGTGAAAGACCTTTAGGGCATTGGAACAGCAGAACAGGTTGCCCAAAAGAATTGTGTATTCTCCATCTTTAGAGATTTTTCAAGACATGGCTGCTCCAAGTCTGGAGGAACCATATCTCATCACGTGGCTGACCCTGCTCTGGGCAGAAGTTTGGACTAGATGAACTGCCAAAATCCCTTCCAAACAGGGTTTTCCCATGTTTTAGAGATCCTGCATCCAAGCTTTTGTTGTCTGAATATAGACAGTCCTTTAAAGATTTTTTTTTTTTCCCCTCTCAAATGATCAATACACAACTTCGAGTGTGTATATGAAGAATTGAAAACTGAATGGAGATGACTTCTGGCTACAAACCCAGCATTTAATACAGGTCCTAGAGGTCCTAGAGATGTGATTCAGTAAAGGACTGAATCTCTGAGCCTGCACTCTGGCAGTCTGGTGGTCCATGTGCATGGGGCTGTTCCCTAAATCAAACAGGGACAGTAAATTCTGTAAAGGAAAACTGAAGGATGGTCATCTCTGGTTCCTTTTATTGTCTATAAGAAGGCAGAGGCTGGAGATTACTGAAGGCAGCTGTGCTAAGCTAAAACTAGTCTTTATGATTATGTCTCAAGTTCCTACCTCTGACTTTCCTGTTCCTAACACCTATAAGGTCCTTGCCTCTTTAATCTCATCAATTGTTTTCTTTATAGACCAAGCTCTCCATATAATGTCACTATGTGAAGGTGTCCACAGATGTAAATAGTTTATACTGAAGTGAGAAGTTTAAATTGATCCTTCATGAATATTTAATGGTGATAAAGTTTGTCAGATTAATACAACTCAGGTGTCAGAGTAAAAAAAAAAAATTACTTTTAACTCTCTGTGAAAAAAGCATGTACTGATTTTTGTCCCCCCACAAAACTGACTCCTAACAAAACGCAGAGATGTTTTCCAGAAATTCCAGTAGAAACTTCCAGAAGGAAAATATATTAAGATGATATGTCACTGACAACGATTTTGTTTTCACAGATGAAGTAACAATTTCAGCTGCCACAACTATGAAATGTCTCTGTGACTGTGTATGCACAAAACTGAAGATGAGCAAAGAAAGTTAAGTCCATACACTTCTGACAAATCCTTGTACTTGCAGTGTTCTATAAATGAAACTCCTGCAGAAGATACATTCAAGACAGTAGTTGATTTCACTCCAACATTTTTAATCTATTTCTTCTGTGAACTTTAGTGGAGCTGTTGCAGTTATTTTCTTTTAAATGAGAAGGGGATACCATATTTAATTTCCTCCTGTCTACAGATCAATAATTTGATGTTCTTCTTGACATTGGGTAGGGTGGATTTTTTTTAAGACTCCCACACTTAATTTTAAGTCACTTTCATTGTAATACAAAAAATTTAAAAGCATAAAGCAGTGCATTTTGAGCATAAATGTATGAAAAATATGATTAAATGGTTAACCACCTCTTCTGGCCAAGTATAGAAGCACTCAAATTAAAGGTGAAATTGAAATTCATTAAATTTTTTTGTATTTCAAAGTTCAGTTGTGCATCCCAAAACCAAAGTAAGCCACCTACACTTGTATTTATTTGTATTGCCCTACACAACATTAAAAATAGAGACAATTTTATTATCTAGGTATTTGTTATGGAAATGTAGATTTCATTCTTATCTTTTGGATCTCCATATCCCTTGGGAAATATTCTTTCCATTTGGTTATAGATAGGAGCATTATATTAATAGAAATAAGATTTAGCCAAGTTATTAAAATTCTCTGAATTTTAAGTTAGGACTACAAATATTGCAGCAAGGCCTCTTTCCATTTTCAGTCCCTAGCAATTTCCCAAACTTTGATGTAGAGCAAAATATTTACCTAGTGAGTTAGGGAAAAGCTGAGGGTTAAACATTCTATTCAAATATGTTGAACTCCTTTTTGGTGTTTGGAATATTTTATCAGTTCAAGAAAGAACTATTGATCTCTGGTTGTTTGAGGTTTTTCCCTCCTCCCAGTTACTCCTAAGTTCCATTATATTTATCATTTAGTATAAGAGATGTCTTACTCAAGTTTTCTCCAATTTTTTTTAATTTAGTAATTCCACTGTAAGGTGGACTTTACAGACAGGACACAATTTTCCCCTAAGCCTCTTCTTGTATTACCAAAACCAAAAACCCCTGAAGAAATGGAGTTTGCATCCTCAGAGCTGTAGAACACACATATTAATTTTCCTGTAATTCAGTGTTTTTCACTGCACTGGCTGCTCCTTGCACTGAGAATGTTTCTCATCTTGCTGTATGGAAAAGTCTGTCATTCTTTCCAGAGTCTGAATCATGAGCCCTCACACAATAATGGTCTCTGGAGTTGGGTGAGCAGTAGCAATCTCTTCTGCATGAAGTGCATTGGCCCTCCCAGATTTCCCTATGGCCAGATTTTTTTTGTTGATCACACAGTAAAGCTGAATGGAACTGAAGAGGAAATGTTGGGAAAGAATGTTGATTTATGCAGAGACCACCAGAAGGATTTGTTTCTTAGCCTTCTATTTCCATCACATGTGAAAAGATTCTGTTTTGGCTGTTCATAGAAACATTTTATTTTGGAAGGTTTGAATGTGCTCCCCCTAGTTTGCTTACCTTCCCCATCATCCTAATGTTTTCAAAATAAATTGAGATGAAACTGGAGATAGTAAATTGCTTTAAATCATCCTGTGCAGATAGCAGTATGGTGTGCCTTACATGAGAAATTTTTTATATTGTGATCTCATATTTGACATTTCCAGAGACAGAAGTAATCTCCATTCTGTCCTTGCACATAGAGGATTCTACATGAAATTGTAGTCAGATTCCATAACTCAGGGAACTGATGCCTGGGGATCTTCCCTACTCTGTTCTTACCTGATGGGAGGTGAAAATACGGCTAAAATGAATCAGACTTAAAAGGAAACTTCATTGTCTATTTATTCTTCCCACTTTCACCTCCTAAGTGAGTGGAAATGATGAAAATCTATGACCTCATCTCAATCTGAAATTGGAGAAGTTAATTCTTCCCTGAATCACATCTGTCATAGCCTGACAATTGTTTCTTTAAACCCAAGCTTTGGCACCACACCTGTGTAATGAAATACCTTTGTGGTGGACACCAACTTCCCACCTAAACAAAGGTAACCTGCAGGAGATGGAGCCAGAACTGGAGCACAGTATATTGAAAGAGGTGGACCAACAAATTAAAACCCTTCTTATTTCAAATTCTTGCATAGTCTGCCTCCATTAAGTTAATGAAACCCCATTTTTAAATAAATATTTTTGTTCCCACTGCAGATCTCTTCCAGATCCTTACTCCTTTGATGTATAGGAGGCTTCTTTTAAACTTATTTATGGACAGCTTGTGCATATTTATCCTGGCACAGTGGCCTTTCACACAGCCTTTTCCCTGACTGCTTTCTCTGGTATGTTTCTAGGGAACAAATTTATTGCTTTCCTTGCCTTCTCCCTCTTCCCAAAGTTTTTATTCTGTTTGGAAAAATAAGCCATTTTAGTTTATTTTTTCCTTTAATTATTCTATCCATTCTTCTATTTCCTTGCTCTGTTAAATTTGTTCATATCAATGATGGATAAATGCCAGGAGTGTTCCAGGTAAGACTTTACCTTTTGAGAATCTCATGTTTAAAATTCAACCAGTGCCAGTCTAATAATGATTTCCTTCCTATTTTCAGAAAGAGTAAAGATACCATCAGCAGATATTTAGCAAATATAAGGTCTGCTTTTGCAGACACTTAAGGTGGCATACATAATTATATGCTCTGCTGTAGGTCAAAATTATTTTTAGTCTCTAAAACAAAATATGGAATCCTTGCTTGGGGAAGAAGGTTTTGATCCATATATTTGGCCATCTTCAGCAACTTTTGTACAAATAGATATTGTATCTGTATATGAATGGATATTAATGATTTCTAGCCCAAAATTATGGGCCTGATTCCCCCTAAAAACCTAGTGCAAAACCACATATATTTTTATCATAAAATTCCATATTGGTGCTTAATGTATCATCCACTCCACTTTCAGACTTCTTTTGAGATGTCCTAGCCTAAAAGACAATTTAAAAAACAATTATAATATTAATTTTACCCATTAGGCATCACAGGCTGAAGTCACATGAAAACACAGGGCAGGTGCACTGTATTTCCTGTCTATTTGCTCTGTTTCTGCATTCCTCTTTCCCCAATTGCCATTAAGATATTCAGTACACTATAGATTTTTAGAACTAGGTTGGAATAATTTTGGTCTCCCAATTAGCCTTTTTTGAATAGAAATATATTATTTAGGCCCATGAAAGATCTACCAGGACCCAAAGAACAGGTGTAATACAGGCACTTCATCCCACCAAAACAGGAAGTAAATTATTAATCAGTTATCTTGGATGTTTGTTATGAAAGGATTCATTGTTCAGGTATATCAGTGTGACTGAAATGTTCCTTAAATTCCTTAAATACCTGCAGTGATTCCACCAGCTCCCTGGGCAGCCCAATCCAATCCAAATCACTTCTTCTGTAGGAAATTCTTCCTTGTGTCCAACCTGAACCTCCCCTGGCTCATCTTTAGTCTGTGTCTCCTTGTCCTGTTGTTGGTTGCCTGGGAGACAGTCTGACACTTTGGTTCTTAAAAAAAAAAAAAAAAAAAAAAAAACCAAAAAAAGCTCTATGACAGAAAAGTGTAAGGTGAATTTTTGGGGGAACAGAATAAATTAACCTAGATCTTGCTTATTTCATTTATTTGAGACAAATCTTTCATATCCAGAAACCCACATCTAGAATGTCAATATTGCCTGGAAATGGGTTTCCTGGGTGTCAGGTTAAGTTGTTTTGAGAGTGTTAATTTTGCAGGAATTAGCTCTGTGAAGATGTAGATGCTCTGCAAGATGTGTGTTGGGTAAATAATTAGCTTGACTTCCATTAAATCGGATGTTCAGCCAGAGGTTTTGGCAAGGTTTCTGTGTTGGGGTGTCCAGGCTATGCTCATGATCCTGTTACCCATAAAATGGGATTTGTTTGCTGCACACAGAAACAGAAGAGCCTCTTGGGCTAGACCCAGCCACCTGAAGGAAGTGGTTTTATTACTGCTGAAGCTGTGCCCATTGACTAGTGAGGGATTTTTTCTTAAGATGAGACAAGATTCTTGGCTTCTAAAATATGGTGAGTGCTAAAACTAAAACAGTTTCTGGGCCATCTTTACTTTGGGTGTTTGTGTGAGGTTTGTCAACTCAGAACTCACTTCTTCCTTTCATGGCTTATTTTTTTTCTCTCATTAGAGGAATATATTCATATGTAAATGAGTCTCTTTCAATTTCACCTACATTCTTGCATCAAAAGCCAGATGCACTATGGAGTATTACATTTAATTTTTTTTCATTAATCCTCTTCTACAATATCTCCCTGAAATGTTTCTTAAAAACATCCTATTAGCAATGCTTTCAAATTGTATTTGATCTCTCGCTAGAGGGCAATTAGAAAATTACAAGTTTAATTTTCCACAATTAAAATTTGTTGTCCTTAGCCACAGCCTTCAATCTGCTGCTCCTCTGTCAGGAATGATAACTTTAAGCAGGAAATCCTGTTTATTGGAGTTGTTCTCCCTTCTTGAAATGCCTGTTCTGCTCAGCTCCTTCTCCAGGACAGTTTAGATAGAAATACTGGTTCTAGTCTACATCAGTCTTCAGTAAAAGCCTTCTTTTGAATATTAGAAAGATCAAAACATTGTCAGAGTATCCAATTCTATCAAGCTTCAAAGATCATATTGGGTTTATGATAGAGTATTTTGACCACAGAATAAGATTTGTATTAAATAAATTGATCCATTTCAATTTAATTCCATTATTTTGTTTTGAAAAACTAAGAGGATTTGCTGTTTAACCTCTATTCAGCAAGTAAATTAAGTCTTAAGTCAATATATTTTAAATTTACTTTAAAAATATTATTCTTCAAATCATTAATTCATTCACTCATTCATTCCTTCATAAGGCAGAGTAAAAAAAATACTACTACCCCTAACAGAATATCCAGAAAAAAGTCTAAAACCTTGCTGGTATGTGTTACTCTGAGATTATTTCTCTTTATTTTTTTTTTCCAATATGTCAAATTTGTCAGTATAGTGTTCCTTTCTGGGGACCTCAATTTTAATTTGCTATAATTATCCGTTTCTTCTTTGCTGCAGTGATATTGTATACAGGCATGTTATTTTTAGGAGATTTTGTCCTTAAATCAAATGTGATGCCTGTTCCCTTTATGACCCTTTTCGAGATCTTTTTTCAGCAGCACCAGTCATTCTGCAGTCTGTTGTACATGTGCTGATATTTAGCAAAGAAATATGAGCAATGCCTCCTCTGAATGCATAAAAGAGCCTTTCCTCAAAGTATATATTGATACATTAAAAAAAAACTCTGACTAGATTCTCTAAGTGCATTTAAATAGTTTCTCTGGCTGAGATCTAAATGTGTTCAATTTATTTGCATCTTAAATATATTTCAAGTTGTAAAAAAATACATTTTGTATAAGTCTCTTTGTTTAAATTTGTGCGAGGGTACTTTTTAGGGGGCGGGGTAGTTCTTACTTCGTGTAATCAAAAAATTATAATTGATCCTCTTCAGCAGCATTCTATGAAATCTTGCTGTTCTGAGAACAAAGTCATACTCCTTCAAACCTGATGCAGACAAGGCAGCTTTATTTCCTTCAGTGGAATTAATTAACTTCTTACTCATACATGTGTTCAAGGGCTTTGCAAGAGTATGTACAAATTTTACTGGCACTGTAGAGTCTTGAATAAAGGTTTTTCTGCGGTTTCAGTCGTGTTTTCCTGTCTCCTGAACTTTGCTGTGGGAGCTGGAGGGATT
The DNA here is from genome assembly GCA_027576135.1 of Cossypha dichroa. Taxonomy (NCBI): domain Eukaryota; kingdom Metazoa; phylum Chordata; class Aves; order Passeriformes; family Muscicapidae; genus Cossypha; species Cossypha dichroa. Next base: position 992,074 of record JAODHZ010000333.1, on the reverse strand, counting down.
TCTGCTGGGGAAGTTCAGGAAGTCAGTGTAGCTGCAGTGTCACGAGCACAGCCACTAAAGCAGATTACAGAGATTCCTCAGGATTGTACAATGCAGAGAAACACGAGCAGTCACACTCCTGACATTTGTGGAGTGGTGGAAATCCTGAGGAAAGGCACCAAACCCCATTTCCCACACGAGCACTGAGGTGCCTTGTGCTGCACTGACACTTCCCATGCCAGACCCTTCTCGTTTGCTTTTCCTACTTCATTCCTAAAGTTTTTCACTTCAGATGAGTTGCCTGAAGCTGACTTTGTTGGGCTATTTAAGATAAAACATTTCAGCTGTACCTGGGAGCAAATACTGGCCTAAACCTGATTATTTTTTCTTAAAAAAAAGAGTCCTCCTGGACATTTTATTGACATCAGCTCCATACTCAGGAAAAAAAATTAAAAATTAATTAAAAGGCTCTGAAATCCTTATTCAGCATTCTTTGACGTGGGTTTTTGGAAGTAATTTTCATGAGTAAATCTGCACGGCACTGAAGTGCTAGAGTAATAAAATTCAGAAGGAATTTTCTCTGAAACTGCAATAATGGATTCTTACTTTGTTTAGAGGTAATAGTTCATTTTAATACGAATTAATTTTAATGCAGTTGGTGCCATGAAACAGTAGCAAGCTGCAAGCAACTTTACTTCCAAAACAAAAATCTGTAAATTGAAGAATGATAATATTTGATACTTACAGGATCTTGTAAAATAATTTTTCTTGGTGAACCAGTAGTTGTGAATTAGCATTGCATCCTGTTAAGGAGAGAAAGAGAGAGAGAAAATAGTGATATGAATCTTTTTGTATGTTTAATGATTTTGCATAAGTACCACACTACTTTCTGTGAGTAGTTTTCCAACATTGAATGCAGCTCATCAAATATAGTAATTATCACAGAAGTTTGTCTTCAGCTGGAACATGAATCTCCTTGGCAACTTTAACTCTCTAGCTGTCTTTCCTGTGGTTTTTTGGTAAGTGAAGTACATTACTGAAGTTCATCCTTGTGAAAAGCACAACTGTTGTCTCAGAATTAGGAGCAAGGACTGTTCAGCAGTTTTTAACATTGTTGAAAAAACACAACCTGGTCTAGACAACATGGTAGGTGATTAAGAAAGTCCAGTGTAATTGTTATCTGCAATAATCACAGAACTCATGTTGTAGTTCTTGGTGTAAATAAGGTACAGTGAGAACTTAAATAGAAAGTGGTTTTTGGCCTATAACTTTATTATTTAGAGTTAAATTCTATGGTGGTAGCTCCTCATTTTTGCAATGGGCAATAGGCAAAGATACTCAATATCTGTAATTTTGATTCTGTCTGGTCTGGGTTATCTCTGGGTAAAAGAACTTGCAAGAGTTGCCAAGTTCCAATTGGAAATGTATTGTGCCCTCTGTGCAAGAAGGTATTGCACAAGCTAAGGAGGTAACAAGATGAGGACAAAAACCTTTTTTCTTGATCTTGACCTTGACTAGTCTTTATTATCAGGATGAGGGAGTATATTCTTTTCTGTTTTGGGGGGGTGGTTGTGGTTTTTTTTTTTTTAAGGCTGGAAAAATAAGAACATTTGCTGCTGACCTGAACAAATGTGTAAAAAATGCCTTGTGCTGAGAGGTATTACAGATAAGTGTGGTTTGTGAAATGTCAGTGTGGGTGGACCTGAGATGATTGAAAGGAGGGATGTCGTGAATTCTTTACAAAGATAAACTTGCCCCAAACTCCATAACATTTGTGAGAGTTGTTCACCAATGGTATGAATAATCTTTTGGGTGGGTATCTCTGGTATGTCCTACTATTGTAGCTCTGAGAGAGAAATGGATGCTCCAAATCTCTTGGAGAGATGTTTCTTTGTTAAATGTTGGCATTGCTGTTGAGCTTTGACGTCCTCTCATTCTTGCAGGTTTTTCTTCGTGTAGGGGGAAAGAAGTTCTTGTTGAAAGGTTTTTTTAACCAAAATTGAGACATAATGAAGTATTAGAAGTAGGGAAATGAAGGAATCTGCAGTTATAAAAATATTGCCAGGAAAAGGAAGATGCTGCAAGAATCATCTCCCACTAAAGATACAGAAATGTGTGTTTTGTGCTTTATAGCACCTTGAAAACACTGCCCCAAGTGACAGAGGTAAGTTGACTCCCATCTTTCTTGTGCTGCACCTTCTGCTCACTGAAACATTTCATTTTTGGCAACCTAATAGATGTGTATCTCTGGATTTCTACATAGCCCTGACAACCAACCAAACATGCACCTTTATAAGCATCCCAGGAGAGAAACACAGGGAAATGCTATTCCAGGAATGAGGATCCTGGTGGTTCTGGAGTATGAAAACAAGCATGATGGAAAGAGATTGCACCAAGGGTAGGGCTGGGAGCACTCTGAAAGCACAGCTGTAGGGCTACAGCAGGGTTAGGAGTGTATTTCCTCACAGAGGAAAGAGGAAGGCAATCCTAGTGCAGCCTCACCAAGCTGAGCCTGACATGAGTTATTAACTGCTTTAACCTTGGATAGATAACTGAAACAAACCAACACAGAAACAGGGAGAAGTCTGAGAATTAAGAGGGATTGCCTTATAATAAACATATCTTAAAATAGGGTTCAAGGAAAAAAAAAAAAAAAAAAAAAGGAGTTTTGCATATACAATATTCCAGACTGGGTTAAAAATGGTAGCTGGGAGCAGTATCTGTGATAGGGAGTTAAGTTTCACTTATCATGATGTATTGCACATTTCTGTCAGCATCACTATGGAAATATGACTTGCAGAAGCAACCAAAAATACTTGCTCTTCTAGTGAGTAACAATTTAAAGCATAACTATATATGGGACAAAAGGCTCCTTAAAAAAGAGTAAAACTCCTATTACTTGTCCTAGGAGATAGTGTATGTCAGAAAGCAGATCAGAGTTAACTTTGCAATCACTAGCTTTGGGATCAGTTAAGGAGCTGAGTCAAAGCCATGTTTTTTAACAGCTACCAGAATGTTTTATTTGCAAAGATAGGGAGTGCTAGTGTAAGGTACAACAGTGTGCATAAAGGATTCATGATAGAGATCAGTGACTTCAGGAACCAGTGGAACAGATAAATGTTTTTTGGTTTTGTATAGGCCTCAGGGTCCAGCTTTTAGCACCAGTTGTCTGGGTCCTTCAGGTTTCTATAGAAACCTTTTGTATGAGACTTTAAATAGAGGCTCTGCCTGTACCATAAGAGTCAGAATTCTCTGGTGTCTTTGGTTACAGGGTTCCTCTTTCACCCAAGAGTCAAGTCTGATAATATTGAAAAGATCAGAGATACTTTGGAAGGAACAATGCTATAGCAATAACAATTATCTGCGTGATTTACATAATTTTGTGACCTTATGTTCTATATACATAAACTATCCAAAGCATATAATGCCCCTAAAGATCGAATGCCTCATTTAATAATACATGAATATTAACTAATTTGTAATTTCTTTCTGAAAGATAACTATTTCTCACAATTCTGAATGTTCATTAATTAATGTCTTCTATAAAAGATCAATGCTGTTGGCAGAATTTTGCTTAGAGACCACGAGACAAATTCTGCCTTCACCTGGGAAGATAAGACTCACAGCAAAGACAGATTTGTGTTTGTTATATGGAGTAAAGAATCACAGAATAGGCTGAGTAGGAAGGGATCCACCAGGATCATGGAGTTCTGGCCCTGCACAGGACACCCCAGGAACCACACCATGTGCCTGGGAGCATTGTCCAAACACTGCTCAGGCAGCCCATGCCATCTGTATCTTTAAAAAATAATTCTCTGTCTCCTCCAAGATGTATTTTGTTCAGCAATTTGGTCAGAGGGATGTAACTGTACTACACACAACCTTACCAAAGAAGCTCATTCTGATAAAATATAATTAAATTAAAATACTGAGCCATGGTTCTTTGATGCCAGACAGTTTTCCTTTTGTATGTCTTTATGCCCAAGTAAGTTCCAACCACCTCCAGATTAACATAATATTTTGTCCCAAAAATAGATAAATGTACAATTAGCTGAGGACACTTTTTTTCCCTTAACATGATAATTTTGCTAGAAAGTAAGTTCAGTTAATGTGTTTTTTTTCCCCAAACAGGTACTTTGACATTTCACTTAAAAAAAAAAAAATTGGAACTTCTATTTTCTGATTTCCACTTTACATTTCCACTGCTTTCTAGGAAAAAGAAGTCACCCAAAATTTTTTGAGAAATAGAGTAGCCAGAGACAGTGAAAAGTGATTATCTTCAGTTCATTAACTCACTACACCAGCTCTTGATGACAAAATTGCTGCCTTCTGGAAATTGGTTTTGAAAAGACTAGTTCTTTATCAGTCAAAAAACTCTTCCTCTTTCTGCTATTTCCTGTGAAATATTGGGAATTTATTGTGAAATTACTGTTTTGGGGCATGTTTCATTGGTTTTTTTTCTGTGTAAAATTCTTTGTCGATTTGAGTGATGGATAAAATGCACAATTACAATAACAGGACTTAGATTTCATGAAATGCTGTAAGTTAAACAAGCTCTTCATTCACTTTGGGATTTTTCTTCCAGAAAATCCAGTGTGTTCACACAGCCAGTTTGGTAACATGTTGCTGCATGGGGAGTCCTTAGTGGTGGGGATGAATGCAGATGTTGCACTTGGTACATTTATGTGCTGCTGGTAGGTGAGAGTCCATGGAAAACTTTTTTGGAGACTACAATTCCAGTATCAATGAAAATGGCCAAGCAATCTTTTAGATATGGACCTGCCAGTTATTTCCTACAACTCCACAAGTTTTTTAAAGAGCAGAATGGAATAGAATAGTCTCCAATACTTCCAATATTTGAAGGGACCTTCAACAGTCACATAGTCCTATTGCAAGTAGTGGTGAACAGGTAATTTTCTAGGGCTTTTTGGGATGAAAGAGTTGACTGTATGCTTCCCTAAGAGTTGTAGCAGCAATAGCAGGAAAAAAAAAAAAATCAATAAAATCTGCCTGGTGGAAAAGCAGACTCAAAACAAAAATAGCTGCTGTCAGACAGCTTGGGAGCTATCTCAGCTGAGCTCTCTGGAGCAAATTTAGAACTGCTTGTAAACTAGAACTGCTTGTAAACCCTGTTCAGTTAATAATAAGTGTGCTACATATATATATATATATATCTGCATATATATGAGGGGCCTCCTACTGGAACCATTCCATAGTCCATGGAGTTATAGTTCATGATTCCATGGAGGAAGTCTGTTTAAAATAAAATATAATGTTAAGATTATCCACTTAATAACCGTGTGCGTTCGAGAGATATTGTCATGCTCATCAAAGGAAAAAAAGAAGAATTGTTTTGTAGTCAGTTTTTAAATTTTGGTGTTCAGAGAATTCTTCTAATGACTTGATCAGTCTTGTGCATGACTTTGTGTGCTTTGTCTGCTCGAAGATCCATGAGGATGAATCTTTCAAACTTGGTCTGCCTAACTCATTTAAAAACAAGATTATATCTTGTTGAAATGCAGAGAAAATGTAGATGAAAGGTCCACCAGTGTCAAAGAAAGGGGCAAGTTAATTTGGATGAAAGTTCAACAACATGATCTGAGACAGGACAGAGAAGTAGTATCACTCTGTTGAATTACTCAAATTAATTTCTATGCCATCTTTAGTTCAAAATGATTTTCAGCTCGATGATTTAGATGTTTCTGTTGCTGTAGGACTGTGCTTCTCTTTTCAGCTGTATCTCAGTAAGATTTTTTGGCTTAATGTGTCATTTGCCACATTTCTCATGCGTTATTTGGGAAATCTTTACCTTGTTCTTTGTGTAAGTTGATCACTGCTCAGGTAGAGGAATCTGTGTGAACACTAGAAAATGCAGAATGCCTCAATTCCAGAAAGATGCATTCACTGGCTCCTCCGTGTGGTGTTCTTTCTTGGGAGCTGATGGGGGATGGATGTCCCAGGCTTTAAAAACTGACTTCATCACATTTCACAGAAAAAACCCCAAGAAAACCATTTTACTTACAGCTCTGATAACTTCCTAGCTAGTGTAATAGTCATTTCCTAGAAAACTGATTTCCCTTCCCTTTACTCAAGTCCCATGTGGCATATTTTAGATGAATCTGCTGAACTAAGCTCAGTGCTCAGAGTAAAACCTTACCAGCAATAGCTGCTTTCTATTTAAGCTCCTTTGGTCTTGGTTAATATGGGACCATTTTAACTTTATATCTTCCTTTTCAACACTGGTGGAATGTCTGTCTCTAAACGTTCAGAATTTGGTGAAAAGATACACACAGTGAGTGAAAATTTCCTTTTCTATTTTATCTTCAGGAGACAACTTTGCAGGGACTGGAAAAAATGTCAAGCTTTGAAAGAGCATTTGCTGTGTCTAAACCAGGTGCTTTTGTCTATGAGAGAGAACTACATGCAATTTGGATGAGGAAGGGCTAGAGCCACCCCTCTGCTAAGAATTTGTCTGTCATTCACACCTCCTAATTAGTAAGCATTATGCTCCCAGTGAGCTCTGAGTTGTGAAGCAGCTCTCTGCAGAATTGGAGTGGAGTATAAGAGAGCCAGGTAATTACAATTTCCAGACATGTCAAACACAGGCCTGTCAGCAAGGGCTCCACAAATAAGAAATCCTTGCTCTTGAAGGAAAGTTTTCATTACAGCTCTCTCCACGTAGAGTCACATTCCAGGGTGTTTTCTGCATCTTTTATGACACAGATTAACTTTCTGCAGTCACTGGAGAGAGTAGATTGGATATGACTCAAATAATTACATATTCCTTCTAAAAATGGTGTTAATAGTTCATGTAAGAATAATACAAACTGAAACTTTTAATTGAGTTGGCTTTGCAGTGCCAATGTTTTTTGGGTTCTTTTTAGCTGTAATGGTCTATTTGCTACCTACTGACTTGGCATCTATTGAGATGATTCAGGATAATATTTTATTTATTGCTGATTGCCTAGTGGTTTGTAATACTGAGTAATTCATAGAAAGAATAATCTTATCACTGTGACCTTAATAACTTTGTCCACCAGGGAAAGAAGTACATTCAGGAAAGCAGTTACAGAACTAATTTTTCAGTAGATTGTTTTTTGCACCTGCATCCTATCTGAATTTACTTTTTGAAGAAGAGAAATGAAGTTTGTTTCAAATTATTGTTTCAATTCTAAGCTTCTTTATTAGCAGTACTTTTGGGTTAGATAATTATTTTTCAAACTGGATGCAGAGATGGGCTATGCAATACATGCATGTGTTGAATGGTTCATAATTCCAAACCCTGCCAGGGCTGAAAATTGTATTTTGTTCCTCGTAGGCATTAGAAGGGTTATTTTGCAAACATGCAGATGTTACACATGTGATGATGCAAGTGATATAATAATGTGACAGTTTTAGATCAAAAGTCATGAAAATGAATAAAAGTTCAATTAATGAGATCTCAGACTATATGTTACTTTAAAATTGCATAACCAGGTGGGCCTATAAAAAGCCATGCTTTAATCAAATTAATGAGTTTACAGTCCAGCATGACTCAGAATAGTCTTTCCCTACAGCACAACTTCCTAACAGCCCTTCATGTATCATTCATTAGACTCAGACTAGTAACATTATGTAAAGCATAAGGATATACAGGACACGAGATTTTGAAAATGCAGCCATACACAACTTTGGAAAACCCAGCTCTACATCAAATCCTTTAAGAAGAATTTCTTAGTGTGCTTGTTACAAAAAATCAACTCCTTATCCTCACCCACTCTCTGAACATTGCATGTACCTTCAAGTTTCTTTCTATGAACGACTGATCTTGTCACACAGTGACATATCCTTAATACTTGCTTGAAGCACGAGAATTTTGAAAATACTTTTGCACAACTTTTTTCTTTTTCTTTTTCTTAACTAAGTTCAATATTGTCACAAATGAGCAAAACCATCAGAAATCTGAGACAGCATTTACTCCAATAGTGAAGCCTCAACTGAAGCAACAGTGATAGCACCATCAATATAAGGAAAGCTTCCCTGAAGAGTAATAATATCTGAAGAAAGAAGTAAATTATTTATGCCAAATTCAGATTTATTTGATTTTTTTAATTGCCATCTTGTGCTGTCTCCAGCCTCTGATAAGAGTTTAATTACTGATGTTTCCATGAGTCCTATCACATGGTGAGCCTTCCAAATTCAGGGAGCAATTATAGTAGTGCAGGCTCCTCAGAGAAGGTGGAAGAGCTGAATACATGTCTTCAAGCTTAAACAGGTTGCAGAACCATCATCCTAGTGCTGAAATATAACTTTATATAATTTATATTTATTATAACTTAATGTAGCTGTTTATTGTTGGTTCTTCTCCAGTGAACAGGTTGGTGTTTAACTTTGAATAACCAATATTTAATATAAAACTATCTTGGATCAAAAAGAGCAAAGAAACCTTTGGATTATTTGGATTAAGGAAATGGATCCAGATTTATTTTTAAATCATTGGATTTTAAATCGTTATTTAAAATCATTTTTAAATAATTTTAAATGATTTTAAATAATTTTAAACACTTTTGGTTCCATGCACGTGGCTCTTGCAACCCTTGTTTTATTTGCCAGTCTAAATAGATTTGCCAAAGATTTGCCAAACTTTGCTTCTCCTCAAAGCTGGCAGAACATGCAGCAATGTCTTTGGAACCCTCCCCCTGCCACAGGTGCCTCAACAGAATATTACTGAAATTTACAGTTTTCTGTACAGGAAGACTGAAAAACGTGTGTGTGACATTTACACAGAAATATTCAGGTATGAAAAAAAATAATAATAATGGAACTTCGCTGTATAATTCTCATGGCACAATTTATAAGATGAGTAGATTTTTAAGGTGGCATGATTTATGTGTTCATCATCCTCTGCAAGTATGAAATGTCCTCTGACTTTTAATAGCATTGCAGTGGTATTGAAATGATACTTTTCATGTTTTGTTGTGTTTGCATTCTTTTTTTTAAAACTAGTGGAAAATTAAGTTATTTAAATTTGTAAGTAACACTAGTTTAATTTTGAAGAAAACAAATATTCCTTAAATGAGAATTAATGAGTTTAGTAAACTAAACTTCAGATTAGAAATGTAGGAGTCTAGATCCTGAATTTCATTTCCAGCTTCTATACAACATAAATGAAAATTTATATATTTGTTTGTTTGTTTTTTAAAAAATAAACAGAAATTAGGGTTTTTTCCATTTCAGCAGTACTTGTCTGTTCAAAGTTCTGTCATTTTAAAGCCAAGTTAACAGAATTAATGAGCTACACAATATTAAACTTTCAATTCTGAATGCATATGTTGTTAATTAATTTTTATGATCCTAGCAAGTTAAGAGATACTTTCCTTAACATGGAAATTTCTGAGAATTGGATCTTCCCTTTTCTATGGCAAGGAAGAAAAATGCTCTGAAATTTTGTCTATTTTTTTTTTTTTTTCTGTTTCTGAATGAAGAAGAGTTTGTGCTTGTAAGCTCCTGTGTCTCACAGCATTATGCTGCTATGCTGTGGTGTTGTGGGTTCATTTCTTTTCTTTTTTTTTTTTAATAGTATAATATACATTATGTTCTTCTATTTCTTATTATGAACAGCCTTTTCTGAATGGAATTTGTCATAATTCAAGTGCCACTAAAATAAAGGTTAGATTCTCTGTATATATTAAAAAAAAAAAAAAAAAAAAAAAAAAGGGAAAAGCTTTTATAAATTACTTTATTGTTTCCCAGGCCTTGGAGAGTGCTGCTGTGGATGGCAATGAGTGTGACTCATCTGGCTATAGAGCTGGAAGTGCAATATTAAAGAAAATAAATAACAAGGCTGAAAAGAGCACTAAATGAGGAAATGAGGCACGGATGAGACAGAGGTTAGTCTGCTGCATGCAAGGAGAGACCACCTAATTACTTGGGAAACAGCTTGGTGAGGAAAGTGCCAGATCAGGAATGGTCCAGAAGCACACTGGGATATTCTTGGCTTCTCAAATGTGGCAACTTTCCTTCCAGCAGAAGGTGGCTGGAGGAATATCTTGAAAATTCCAGTCTTGAAAGGAAATGCAAAGGAATTGCTGAAAAAGAGATTTATACTGTCTTTTTTTATTATTGATTTTGCTGCTTGTATATAAATGCTGTTATAAAGGGGAGTTTGTGTTGCTCATAAACAGCTCATCATATTCAGTGTCAAAAATCATGGGGTTTTGCTACTAACAAAAAAAGAAAAAAAATGCCCATAACATGCCCTTAGTTTAAGATTTTACTCTGGGAATCTTTAACAAACTGCAGCTGGGAACTCCAATGTAAATTTTGTTTCTGAGAGCCACTAATGCCAATAGGGCAGTGCCCACTGTCACTCACTTTGTCAGGAAAGGTATCACCATCTGCATTTTAACTCCAAAACTCTGCATTGCTTTGAGGAGTCCTTGCTCTTACCATGCTCTTTTATTTTCTTTTCTCCCTTTAGAACTTTTATTCTGTTACAGAAGAGGAAAATAACTTTTCCTGCTCTGCAAAGGAACATTCAGTCCACAAACCTTTTTTTTTAATCAGTTGACAATTGACTGTGGACAAAAATACTTTTCTTATATCACTCAAATGCATTTATGTTATTAAGACCACCAACACCACCACCCTATTTTAAGCAGAAATTACTTGTATTAAACTATACCTCCAGTAAAGTTTATTTTAGTAAAAAAAAAATTAATCAGGGCATTTGGGCATTCTGTTGATTAGTTGTACTAATATTGATGAAAGCATTGACATGGCCAAACCTATAGGAGATGTTATATATAGAAGACTTAAATAAGATCATTCAGATCTTACCAAATTCAGTGCTCATATATCTAAAGCTAAACTATTTTTCAGAAAATGAAATAGAATGAAACTGCTTAATCCATTTCATTGATTGAACATATTAATGTATTAAATATTTATTGAATTGAATCTAATTATTTCTTAGCAAAATGAATTAGAGGGAAAGATTTTTATTCCACAAATTGCATTTTAGATTTTGAAATAATCTAGAATAATATGTTTAAGTCTTATGAGAATCTTTGTTATCTAAATATTATATATCTGTTTGTTCTTTGTTGGTTTTTTTTTTACAAGATGATCTGTGTGACAAATAATTCATTTCCAAAGCATCTTCATTTGAGCTACTGGAATATAACTAAATCTGGGGGCTTGGCAGATAAAAAGATTAATGTCTTATAAATGATGGATAATTTCCTATATGTGTAAATATAAATAAAACAAAATAATGGTTTGATTCTATCCTTTTTAAAGGAAGTGGACCATTTCTAAAGAATTAAATAAATCAACAATATTTATCAAGAACTGTGGGTTACAAAGGGGAAAATACATCTTATATTGAAATACTGATAGTGGTTTATGAAAAATTTTGTTCTTAAAGAAATGACACATATACAGTAAAGATTTGGATATTCCCAGGGGGAAAAAAAAAAGGATTGCTTAGATCATCTGGGGCTTGGATTGAGCAAGAACATGGTGGCTGTAATTTCAAACATGTGCAGTGTTCAAACTCAGGCAGTATCTGAATGGAGAATATACAGAAGTTTTTGCAGCCACAGGTGCAGAGGATGATTCAAGTTTTGTGCTTCCTACTGCATTTTATGATGACTGGTGGCAGTTCTACCAGCTCAAGAAAAATTATTATATCTATTCTATTCTAATCTATTATTTTATTTTATTTTATTTTATTTTATTTTATTTTATTTTATTTTATTT
>JAODHZ010000333.1:913972-936673 GCA_027576135.1 Cossypha dichroa | reverse complement strand
AGTCTGTATCAGTCAAACAAGCTGTCTTAATTTGAGCAATTTCCATAGTGTTTCTTTGCTATTTCAAATAATTTTCACAGTAATAGATCATGGAGACATTGCACAATAGCAAGACTTAAGCATGAACTGCGACTTTTGGAAAAAGGTGTGATTAGAAGCAGCTGGAGTGAGGATTTGGCCTGTACAGTTGCAGTTGGAAAAGGTGTTTGATGTTTTGATGTTTTTATTTAAAGTTGCTGTTTGTGCCAGAGACAATACCAGTGTGATTGTCATTACTGTTCTCTATTATATGATCACTGTCAGGATGCTAGGCATCTTCAGGTGTCAGGAGGGAATATGTAGATTGAAACCAATTCAAGCCTGTTGCTCACCTCAAAGTTCTTCTGCTAATTGTTCAGTTCTTATACTCTATATTGAGCTTAGCCATGTATATGCTCCTCATGCTGGACTGGCTAACTCAGAGATATTCACACTCTCTTAATGAACTCAGAGAAAAACATTTACATCACCAGTTGATCCACTCAACTCATTGATCCAACTCTTTTGGTATGAAGCCTTGAATATAATTCACTGCAATAATAAAGACTTATAAAATATGATAAACCCTTAATCAAAGGGTTATCAAAGGCAGGGCCTCAATTTGAGTGCTGTGCACAGTTCTGGGGCCCACAATTTAAAAACAATGTGAAGGTCTTTGAATGTGTCCAGAGAAGGACCACCAAGCTGGTGAAAGGGCTGGAAGGCATATCCTGTGAGGAGCAGCTGAGGACTCTGGGTTTGTCTAGTTTGGAGAAAAGGAGGCTGAGGGGCGACCTCATGGCTCTCTACAGCTTCTTGAGGAGGAGATATGGAGAGGGAGATGCTGAGCTCTTCTCCCTGGAATCCACTGACAGGATGTGTAGGAATGGTTCAAAGCTGCATCAGGGGAGGTTCAGATAAGGAAACATTTATTTACTGAGAGGGTGGTCAAACACTGGAAGAGGCTTCCTAGAGAGGTGGCTGATGCTCCAAGCCTGTCAGTGTTTAAGAGGCACTGGGACAATGTCCTTAATAATATGCTTTCAGTTTTGGCGAGCAGTGAAGTGGTCAGGCAGTTGGACTACATGACCATTGTAGGTCTCTTCCAACTGGAACTATTCCACATTTTTCTAAAAAAATAAAATTCTAAATGTTCTGTATTACTGTAACAGCTATGATAATATTTGAAAATCGTGTGTGTGCTGGTAGTGGGTATTTAGGCTATAATAGTATTCCAGTCATATTTTCCTTTTTATGTAAATATTCACTTTTATTCATTTATACTTTCCATATTCCTGCTCAGCATTTTGAAGTAGTCTGTCAACCCAATAAGTTACTTAAAAAAAATTACCCCATTCCTCCTAATGGAAAATGTATATGCAGTTCTAGAAAAATAAAAGTATATTCTTACACAGTTAATACAAAAGTCATTGTAATGGTATTGAGCATGTCTGTTAATTTGTTCTACTAGCATTTTGGGAAAAATTGTACATGACTAATGAGAAACAATTAATTTCTGCTATATTCCAAAATATTCAGATGTGATACAAAGCAGTGGGTGCAGTAGAGCAGAAATACCCTGATGACAATACTTAAGATACACACGCTTACCCACTGATGATTTTTTTTAAAAAATAATTATATTATTTTGGATCACAGGAAATGGGCTTTAAAGAGATAAGGCGATTTTATAGATTTTAGAGTTTTGAATGAAATTCTGTATTGCTGATGCAGACAAAGCTTTCAGACTGATTGTCAGAAATATGTTTAATTCCCTCTAAGATGATAAAATAATCAGAAGTTATATCTACTGCCAGCAACTAAGTACGATGCAGCAACTCGCTAACTCCCCTGCTTTCCCCCTCTCCCAGTGATATAGGGGAGGAGAATCAGCGGGAAAAAAGTAAAACCCATGGGTTCAGATAAGAACTGTTTAATAATTGAAACAAAGTAAAATATAATAATAACAACATTAATAATAATAATTACAACAATAATTATAATAAAAAGGAGAGAGAGAATGGAGCACTCCTTTTCATTACCTTTCCTCTTTTATGTCATTATTGCTTTTTTTTCTGCTGTACTTCTTCCTATCCCACACCTCATTTGTTTTCCAAAGACTACCTTTCTCTTTTCCTCAGTGGGATTATGGTCTCACTGTCTTGCATTCCTGTTCTTTCTTCCCATCTATAGTTACCTTAACGACTTGGACCGCATAGCAGATTCAGCCTATCTGCCAACTCAGCAAGATGTGCTTAGAGTTCGAGTCCCAACAACAGGGATCATTGAATATCCATTTGACTTACAAAGCGTCATTTTCAGGTAGAAAATAGTTTAGCACCCATTTGCTTTGTTTCTTTTGTTTCCTTTTATATTAGTAATACCATGTATAGGATATTGGTTAAATGTACAAATTATTCAATGTTTTTTAAATTTGAGCCTGGTGTTAATTTTATTTTCATGTTTTTTGTTCATATATGATTAGTAGATGTTGTTAAAGGTGTCAAGAGGATGAGAGACAGATTTGTCTTTTTCTGAAGGTAGTTATGATTGATAGAAAAACTGGAAGTAATTTTTCAATAAAATTAGTACAAATGTTCTATTATGAATAATTACAAAATGGAAAGGTACCACTTCTATACTTGATTTTTATAGAGAAGTGATATTTTGCAAATTTAATGTCATTCCTACAAATAATTTTCCCTTCAGCTCATTCTGAGGGCAAATACAACTGCTAAAGAATAACTATGCAGTTACAAGTACAAGTTAGACACCTGAGTGTCTAGTTACATTGAGATCCATAATAAATTTGACGTACACTCTGCCAGCAAATTTGAGTTTTATTTTGGTTATTAACAACTTCAGTAAATACAGATTATATTCTATTTATACTCTTAAAATTAGACAGCCTTGGCAAGTTTGGAATTTTAACTGTCAATTTCTTGGGTAAATGGCAGACCATCAACCTAATTCTGTGGAAGTGTTTCTGCTGAATATACAGAGCATACATTCTAAAATCATGACTCAGAATCATAAGTGTTTTGAATAACAGAAATTTGAGGGCTTTGAGACCCATAATAATTCAAATTCAGAAAGCACATCAAACTAAAAAGCAAATATGATAACTTATTTATTTGCAACACATTCCATTAGTCTTTAATATGAATCGTAACAGTTTCAAGAAGAACCAAATTGTTTTCAACTAAATTCTTGAATTCAGTGTTTCATGTGTTTGTATGTTTATGTGCAAAGGTATTTGTGGAGTTGATGCAATCATTGTTAATTTTGCAGAATGGTGGATGTAGGAGGCCAACGATCGGAAAGAAGAAAATGGATACATTGCTTTGAAAATGTCACATCTATCATGTTCCTAGTAGCTCTTAGTGAATATGATCAAGTGCTTGTGGAGTCAGATAATGAGGTAAGCAATTGTCAACAAAACCCACGAGTTTAAAAAAAAAAAAAGTTTTACCAGACCAGTCCCAGGTGTTTTTTAAATACATCTACAAGAAGTCATGCACAACTGGCACTCAATGGAGTGAGAAGTGCTTTAGAAGTCAGAGGGGAGGAAAGGTTCAATCTTCAAGTAGGGCTAAGCTGATCCACTCCATGAAGGATTCAAAGAAGTGTCTATTTTGTGTTGAAGAGGAGTACAGTTAAATACAGAGGAATGTTTGTTCATTTACTGTTATGAGCAGAGGCACAATAATAGTTGCTGTAAATGAAAACAGTATTTATAGATTCCTGAGGAACAGACCCTAGGGTAGTAAATTCCATTCCTTTGACTTAAAGCCGAAGGTGTATATTGTATTTTTATTTTAAAAAAACAAGGAAAGTAAGCAAGTGGGTGGGCTGAGGGTTCAAAGCACATTATCCATTATTTTGAATGCAGTTTTGAATGAAGATTAAGGATGATTTTTTTTTATGTTGAGGGTCTTTTGTCTCTCCTTAGGGCTCTTTTAGTTACTCATCAAACTTTTATGAATTTTACTCTTTAGCACTGTCCTGTTCCAATCTTTTAGCACATTCTTAAAAAAATTAGATGAAAAAAGGAGAATATTTGACAATATCTTCTTCATGACTGCCTACAACTTGCACTGTTTAAGACAATAGTTGATGTAAAATAAAGCAGATGTCCCTGGACAATCACGTTTTGTATGTTGAACTTCCTTTAGGATTCATTTTTTTAAAAGCCTTGAAACTGTGGAAACTTTTACATGTGTGGTACTTTCATAAAACAAAGTTATTGTTACATTAATTGTATAATTATCTGTGTCGTTCAAAGCTGAATTTCCAAAAATTATGATGCAGTGTGCACCAGCTTCATCTCCTGTAATTTTGGAACTAGAAACCTGTAGTCAAAAAAGAGAAATGTCAGACTTGTTTGTTTCAAGTCAAACTGGAAATGGCTGGTACTATCTTTTTCTGTTTGCATTATTCTTTTGTAGCCGCAACGTCAACACACAAAATACTAACCATTTTAATTACACAAATCAAAGCAAAA
Source organism: Cossypha dichroa (assembly GCA_027576135.1). NCBI lineage: Eukaryota > Metazoa > Chordata > Aves > Passeriformes > Muscicapidae > Cossypha > Cossypha dichroa. The sequence goes on along the minus strand of JAODHZ010000333.1, from coordinate 932,151 downwards.
TTTATTTGAAGTTGCATAAAGAAAAATTAGTTATGATAATTTTCAAATACTATTCTAACTATCCAAAATAAGCTTCATGGAAGTCAAAACCCTCTTGCAGGTGATTTTTACACCTCACTCCTAAACTAATTATGGTTTGTTTTTTTTTAACAACACAGGAAAACTTCTGAACCCTTTTGACTTCTAGTTTAAAATACATTCATAACTTTAATTCAAACAAGTTTTTGTTTTCAAGTCATACATACATAGCCTAGAAGGCTTTCCAACACACTTAGGCATGGGTTACTCTAACTGTGGAAAGGATCCACTCTTAGACCTGAGCACCAATCTCGGCAGCTGAAGTTTTGGCTTTCGGCAAACTTGTAGCCTGTCTGTCTAGATTTTGTTGGTATGTCAGGGCACTGCCTTCTTCCCTTCTTTTTCTCTCCCCTGTATCTTTAAACATTGCAGTCCTAGAATTAATGGAAGAATGTGTTTATTTATTCCACAGAAAGCAAAACATAGTTTGTTGGAATGTGGGTGTGGCAGAAATACGGCTTTAAATGCGTTTGTTGATGCCTTAAATTAAGAAATTCAACCTGCAAAGACATTTTTGTTCTTCACTGAGGTGTGATAACCTCGTGAGGGGAGACAGAGATTTAACTTGAAGATTTTGGTAACCAGCCAAGAGATGATTTTCACACTTAGCTTTAAATTGTGGAACAGTATTGAAGTTTTAGCACCAAAGTGAAGGGAGTGTGTGTGAATGCTCTACTTTCTTAATATGTGGGCCATCAATGTGATACTAGGATAGAATCTAATCATTCTTTGGTCTGTGTGTCTCATATTAAAATTAAAATATCTGACTTGACAATTTACACTGTTCTGCTATTTTCTTTTCTTTGCTTTCATGGCCTGATTAAACTATGATTTTTGTAAGGTGGCCTACTTTATTTTTTTAATTAGTCCACTGCATATTGCCTGAGCTCTCATTTCCTGTAGTACATTTTTACAAAGAGAAGTGTAGTGTTTAATCATTTGTGTTATCCTTTTCATTTAATACAGTTTTTCATTAATATCATTTTCATGAGTAAATAGAAATCTTTAAAAAGTACTATTTTCTGTTTGGGGTGGTGGTGGTTATATGACCTTCCTTGTTAGGAAATAAAGACTCTTGATTTTTATTTCAAAATATAGTGCTTGATGGATGGTCAATTGTAAATCTGTTTCTTTCCTTGTTTACCTTATTCAAGAGATACGCATTTGGATTATAAATCAGATGAGGTTACACTTAGTTGGGAGTCTTTGTTAGTGTTTTTTGCTGGATATATGTGAGGTGGAGCTGGGAGCCATTTCTATTTTCATGCCCTTGAAGGAGTTAAGAATTAAAAGTTCTAAGGAATATAACTTGTGTAAGGGGACACATATAGGAAATAAGACAAGAGTTCCGACTGCATGTTATTCAGAGACATGCAGGATGACTTCTAAATGACACATCCATGAAATTGCACTCCCATGACAAATATCTGAGGAGTTGGGAGCTTCAGTCCAGAAGATAAGCATGCCTGGTTGTCCAACTGTGTTTTAGCTTGTGATTTCTCTGACAGGCGATAGTCAGACCCAATGACATCTCTTTTAAGTGTGTATCTGGATTGTACATACTTGATTTTGGTGCATAAATGCATAACAGGAAGAGCCAGTAAGAATGGTATATTTTAACCCATCCTGCAGAAATTTCAGTTGATGTACAGTCATTGAATACTTATAACAAATGCAAGGGAGAGATACCTAACTGTTCTAAATTCTGCCCTTAATAAAATAGAAAGTCTGTCTGGATTCATTGCTGAAAATGAGGGCAAAATTTGAACCAGAGGACATAATATACTAATTACGTTAATAGTACTGTAAATTAAGTAAATATTCAATCAGTCTGATGTGATGTGGAAAAGGATAACATGTTATAAATTAAATTGTTAGATGTTTGACCTTTTCAATTTTTCTGAAAAATCCAGTAGGATTAGAGATGAGATAAAAAATGAAGGGATCATCTCTCTATTAAATGGATTTATGATATATTATGTCTTGTGGGTCATGCTCTGGCTCTGAATTATGCCACCAAATTTGGAGAAATTGGCCGTTTTATCACATGGCACATTTTAGAACTTCTTCTGTTTCAAATCAACTTTCTTAAATAAAGTTTTTTTTTCCTAGATTTCCAGTATATATTGCATTTGAATATGTATTAGAGGTAGTTCCTTTCAACATAGCAAATCTCAGCATCTGAGTGCAATAATTAGAAAAATGAGTTCCAGCTTCTTAAGAGAACCGTAACCACTTGCAGTTATGGAAGAACTAGAGACATAACAGTGTATCTGTAAAATGAAGTTCCGTAAAAAAGTGATTTTCATTACCATTGCACATCTAGTTGAGTACTTAGAAACTGCAAAATTAAGAACAATGTTTATTGAAGCTTGTACATATTTATTGACACACTAAAAGTCTTAAAGAATGTATGATTTCATATAGTTTGTATAGTTCTGTGGTGGTTATGTATGCATTTTAATTTTTCTCGGGTTCTCAGTGCAAAACCAGAGAAGACAGAGTACAATTTCCTCAGTTCAACTAAATTAATTAATTAATAGGCTAAGTGAAAATTAGAAACTTTCTAAACTATCAAAAAGCAAATGCTGTCTTTCCTGAGGTATTTTCAGAGGCTGCAAAGGAACAGAGGCATTGGAAGCATGAAGTATGCATTGATATAAGATGTTTTTTATATGTAAGTCATTATGAGTGTTCTGAACTTTGCAAAAAATATGTTGGGGGGTAATGCCAGTTTAGATTATTTTCATCAGAGATAATACATTTTTGGTTAAATTGTAAAATGTGAAGTTCTTACTGGATTGCAGGTAAATTGTGAACCTTCTTGATAAGAGGAGGTTGTTGTTAAGTAGAGTACTTTACCTTTTAAAAATCACCTTTTGTTTGATAGCCCTTTTTAAAGTTTGTACTGTATCTTAAGAAATTACATTTGATTTAGCTGCAGCCAAAATTGGTAATTTTAATATTATAATGCCACGGAATTTCTCTTAAAACAGGAGCACCTTCCCTTTCCTATTGTCATCAAACTGTCACTCAGTTTTCATTAAAGTTTTATTAAAAGTGCCATCTGCTTATAATCCATGCATTTACAGATTTGATTGTGGATTACAGTTCTTGTGGAAAAGGATTGTAATGTATGAAGCAGGCAGGAATTGCTTAAGAATTCTGAGATTTTAAAATAACAGGAAAATTGATTTTTTGGCTTAAGAAATTCTAGACGCATTATCCTAAAGGTGTTTTCCAACCTAAACCGATCTGTGATTCTGTGCCTTCAAGCATGTGTCTAATACTACCGTTACATCCTGCCTGTTCTCTTTTCACACATATTAAGGTGTTTTCTAGGATCTGTCTCTTCTGAGAGCCTGGCAAATGCCATATTGCTCAATGGACATTACAAAAAAAGATGCCATAAAGATAATTTCCCCGTGTTTTGTCCACTGACTTTCACTTCCTTTCAGTATGGTTTTGTCTGCTTTTAGGACCTGCATAATCTAACCTAGTATGATAACCACATTGAATCTTTTATATTCCAGTCATGATCAGTGCCTTTTGAAACATTGTAACATGGATTTTTGTATGAGGTGCAATTATCTTCATTCTGAACTGAAGGAGTTCCTCAGAAACTTGTCTAAATCTGCTCCATTGCGCTGCAGTGTGACATACAGTGGTGCAGCAGCCAGCTATGTAAAGACTGCTGCTTGCTCTGGTTGAGAATTCTGCTGCTGCAACTTCATGCTCTCTTATTCTGTGTTCAGCATCCCATTGTCTTACAGCTTTTTATCCTGAGTTTACAGGCTTCTGAAGCAGCGGCTGTTACTTACGAAGTGCAGCTGTGATTCCCCATCAGGTCTTCCAGGTTTCTGAAATGCAGAATAGTAGGTTCATTTACCAGTACCAGGTGTTTACATGGCACTAGCAGTAAGGAGGCATAATTTCGTTGTTTGAGATGTGAACAGAACCAGTAGGTCTGGAGGTGGCTGGAGCAACATTTCCAAAGCCACTGCACATACCTTTCAGGAATTCAGGGGGTCTCAGACAGCCTAGAACACCTGTATCTCTGGAATACAATAGATGAAAGGAAGAAGGGACTATCTGACTTGAGTCTCTTATAGAAGCAGCATGGAGCTAAATACTCCAGGAAGAAAGTTGCTCTTAAAAATATTCTGTCCAAAATAATACCAACAATCATTAACGTGACTTAATAGTCCATAAATACAATGGCTGTCAGTAAAACTGTTTTTGACTTGATGTTCCTGTATCATGAGGGCTGAAAGCAGAATTGTTGGTTTAGGGAGGTGGGATCTCCATCCTGAGGAGACATGTTCAAAGCTTGACTGAATGCAGCCATGAGTAAAATGGTACAATGACAGAGTTTTTCCTGCTGGGAGCAAGGAGTTATACCTGATGACTTCCATGTAAAGATCCACTCCAGTGTAATTTCTTCTTTGATTCTAGCAAAAAATATTGTATGACATGTGAAAGTAGGGTTTTTTTCTTTGTTTCCTTGGGGAGCATCTTTGTAGTCATGTCATAAGGTTTTTCCATAGCTTCTTTAATACCCTTGGAGAGTACTTTATTTGACAGTGGGTATCTGCATTTATGTAGTTACCTTCACAATACTTAATTTACACTGAAGAGCTGTCTTGCAATTTTATCAGATGAAATCAGAACAGGATATTAAGAAAACTAGGGCTTCAGTATCTCAGCCTCAACTACAAATTGAAACTGAACAAACTTTGTAGAGTGGTTTTCTGCAATGTTTTTGTGCTTCAAGTAACTGAATAAAGGCACTGTTCTTTTCATTGATGGAAAATTTTGTTGTTTGTAGTTTCCCTCACCAAGAAAGGATCAATGTTGCTTGGTTGGTTAAAAAATTCCAGTTAACATCTACTTTGTTAAAAATACATTTTAAAAATTACATAAAACCCAGGATAGGTATTTTTACTGTTAGGTCATTTGTGTTTATATAGGTATGGAGATGCAGGCACACATGCTTACATTTTGAATCCGAACAAAAGTACATCAGCAAAACAGATGGGCCTAGACAGAACTTGTGTAGTGTTCATTTGTGTAACACCTTAACAGGTGACAAATTGGTACAGTGTTCCAGTCACACTTTTTTTTGAGGTGGACAAAAATAAGAAATGGCATGAGGCTGCACAGTTCAGGGTGTATTTACTCTTCAAAGAGGCAATTATCTGAACAACCTATTTCATTTTTTCATCAGAACTCTCCTGCTGTTTGCATCTAAGCATGCTTCCCCTTCTCTTCCAGCACTGTGTTCCTTATTCACAGGTTAGTCATACATGGCTTAGCATGCAGGCTGAAGGAGAACAATTCTGAGATCAGAGGATTTCTGTCTTTCTACATCATAAATAAATGTAATGCTTCAGTTGACTGGTTTTTCATCAGCAGCCAACAATCCAGAACAATTGAGCATATGGCAGAGGGATAATACAAACTTCCAGTTGGCACTAAAATCCTCAAATAGTCTTCTTATTTTTTTTTTTTTCTCCCATGGGAAATCAAATCTCCAGAACTGATTGTTTATTTGGGAAATTGGGAAAATAGCACATTAACTGCCTGTGCCAAATCTGTGCTGGATATATTGTATACCTGTCCACACAAATGCGTGTTTCTTTTTGGCTTGTGGATAAAGAACCTTTTGAATGTAAACTATGAGTACTGGGAAAGATTTGCATCTGGAAGAGTCAGGACCTCTCTCTCTTTTGCTGTAGTGGGTGGTTCATAATGGAAATAGGGGATTGGATAATCATTTTCACTGCTGCACTGTTCCCTCCTTGTTATTTTCAAAAACGTGTTGCTTTTCAAGGTTTTTTTTGCTTGGAAGACAGACAAGTACAGCTACTTTGAGAGCACAAGACAGATTTACCACTATAGACCCATTTGTTTTGTTATTTTTATAGCTAAAGAGTGGTAGAGATAATTCCAGCATGGATAATGTGCTATTTACAAAGTTATAGTAGGCCAAAATTAATCCAGAACTTCCTCCCACCTCCAATTTTATTTATTAAGTCTTGAGTTATTTTAATTGGAATAAGCTCAGCCTATATGAAAGAGCTTTGCAGAATAATATTTAAATTTTTCAGAAAGTACAGTAAAAGCCAAAGGGTCACTCTTAGGCAACTGAGCTAGATTTTTAACTGAAAATCACAGGAGTTTCTCTGATATTTGGAGCATTAGACCACAAGAATAGGAGAGAAAAAAATTAAAGACCATTAACTTTTTCAGCCATGGAGACAAAAAAAAGGCTGTTAAAAACAAGCAAACAAAATAAGCACAGAGTGAAAAGAGAGCAGTGACAGGTCACCTTCTTTTGAAGGTCAGCAGATGAGATGATCTCCATTAGATGAGATGAGCTCCAAAAGATGAGATGATCTACATTATTACACTTTTAGAAAAGGACCAAAAGTTCTTTGATTTCCATAAAATGTCCCATAAATTATTTTGTAAACCTTTAAACTTCTTCAAAAAGCAAGGAGAAGACCAGTCAAATGGGGAGGAAAAAAAAGAGAGAAATAGCAAAATGTCTGTATACATTAATAGGAAATAAAACTAGGATTAAGTATAAATTAAAGTTATAACCAAAAGAACTAAGAAGTAAGGAGGAAATACATAATTGTATGAAGAGAGGAAAATATGTTGGAAAAGAAGAACAAAAGAGAAAAAATGTCACTGTGGGTGGACTTGATTCCCTCTTAATCAACATACTGGGAAAAAAAAAAGAAAAAGAAAAAAGGAAGAAGATAAAAGAAAAATTTAAAAGAGACATGACAGAATTCAGACTAAGCAAGAGGAAGAAGTTGTACTGGTATATCAGTGTGTCTGGGGTGTCTAGTTCACACAGCAGAAAGGTTATATTTTGGGGCTGACACTGATTTCTCAATGGCTCTTCCCACCATATGAGTCATATCAGTGACACAGATCTATTTCTTCAAAGTTACAGAAACATATTCAAAAAATGACCATATCTAAATGATCCTCTTAACTACTGATGAAGACATTGAAACAGGATTAATGTCCTAACCTGAGACTTATTAGTCACATGCTTAAATGCAACTTAAAGCATGTGTAATGACTTCTGAAAGTTTATTCATGTGCTTAAATTAAACAGGTGCTCCCCCCTAGAGAAGCCTGAACCCCTTTGTATTTCTCATCCTCACCTCACTCTGTGCACCCTGCAAAGCATCAGCCACTTTGCTCCTGGTATTTGGAATATTTCATGTAACCCATCAGGTCTTTTGTTGGCCATGTTCCTTTGCCCCCTGAATTTAGGGAAATAATTTTGATTTGCACTTATACTAGCCCATACTCTAGGGGAAGGCAGCAAAGAAGGGTTGGCCAGAAAGAGTGGCAAAATAAACAACATCTGAAATGACAAATGGGGAATCATCTAAGCCATCCACTGGAAAACTCCTGTTGTGAAGGGCACATGTGAAAAGTGCATGTGGGGAGGATGTGGATTTGAGCCTCAGCTGAGCTGTAACTAGCAGTGATTCCCTCCCATACAGGATCCACATCTCCTGGAGGCAGCAGCTCCCCGTGCCTGCTCCTCAGGGCACTCAGCAGGAGCCAAGCAGTGTCAAATGTGGATAGTCTGAGAGCTGGGAAAAGAGCAGGGTGAATCTTCCCAAGCTACTCAAAGGAAAAGAGAAGGGAAGGAATTAATGACAGAGATCAGCACCTGCTGTGTGCATGGGCTATGTAATATTTTGGTAAAAGCATGTTTACAAGAGGTGTTACCTTCCCTGCACCAAGGAAATTACTTCTACCCTCAGTTCTGCTATCTAGTCTATAGAAGTGTTACTGCTCCTTTAATAAATGGGTTTTCTTCTGTCTCTGAAGGAAGTCCTGTTGCTATATTTTTTGCCACATCCTAGCCTGATAGCAACACTACAATGCATCTCATTTTTCGGACAGTATATAGTGATTAGGAACTACACTAATTAACACACTCAGGTCCAGCTGCCCTCTTGAGCAGCTGCATCAAGTCAATAAGAGACTCTGAGTTTCAATGACTTTGCAGTTACTCACAGAGATGTTTTCTGTGTCTTGATGAGACAAACAGCAGGTAGTTACTTGTGCATGTGGTTGTTGAGAAGCATCTGGGCAATGACTGCAGCCAAGCTCTTGTTAACACAGAAAAACAATGATCAAACAGAGCCTTTACTCTTATTCATTGTTACTGAATTTAAAAAAAATTAAATCAACATCCCTTTTGAGTTGTACTAAGCAGCACAAAATAAAAGAATCGTATTTCCTGATGAACATGGTTTGCTGCCCAGGGGCTGATACTCTGAGTAAATCTAAAAGTTGTCTAGTTATTTTCTGAAAGGGTTGATTTATGAACAGTGAACAGTAATGAGCTAAAATATCATCAGTTTTCATCCTTTACTGTATTAATGAGCTTTAAAACTACACAGTTATGCATATTGTAGTAGTTAATATGCATATACATATAGATGCATAAATGGAAAATTAGATTTATTTTATCTACAGATAATCTTAAAATTCAAAAGTATAAAAGGTGATGTGTTGTTTTTTTTCTTATCACACAGGGCTTAAAGGTTTAAAATAATTTAATAAAGGTTTTTGATGAAGCTGGAATAGTTGGTGACTCATAGGTCATCAGTGGGTGGCAGGTGAGAGAAGGGAAAGCCTAAAGCAGTTAAGGTTTTAATGAGACTCAGAGCTAGTTTCCAATTCAGAACATTCTTATTTATTGTTTTTTCCTGTTATTTAACCACTACACAATGTTAAATATATTCTCTTTTCTCAACTTTTGTTTCGCCTAAATTGTTCTTTCCCTTTTCTCCAGAGTGTTTCTAAAAAGTAAAATGATTCTATCAGAGTTTTAAAAAATGGAAAGATTAGTAAATACAATATTATTTTAGCCATAATGTCATTTAGTTATGAGTTTGTTTTTTAAGACTTCATAAGTTTAGACTAAAAAAAATACTATTAAAGTATCCTCACTTTAGTGCTGCATCTTAACTTATTCAGCATTTATTTATTTTTAATTTGACTTGTGAAGAAAATCCAGAATTTGACAAGCTTCCACAATTTCCCAAGTAAATTCAACTGGATATGTTAACCATTTCATATGTCAGCAAAGCTGTTGGCACCAGCTCAGCTGAGATTTCATGACAGGACAGGAACCAAACTTTTGGATATTATGTTTTAACACAGGAGACTGTTGTACCTAAATGACCCCAAGTGCATCTCCACCTGGTTTGCTGAAGTTGAACTTTCTATGGTCGTTTGGTTTCAGCCCCAACGTTGTGATGGGAATTTCTCCTCTCCCCACGTGAATGGGAGGCAGCCATGCCCACAGCAACCATTCCTTTGGAGAGGATAATTGTTGAGTCAGTTGGGCTGGCTGAATCACCAGAGAGTGGAAAGAAATGCAGCATTGTCCCCAGTGGCAAAGAGAAGCCAAAGATAAAATGTAGAGATATTTTGGCTATCTGGACTTCTTTGAATAGCTTCTGGTCTTCACTTTCCAAAGGCACATTTTCTTCCATGGGATAGAAAAACCTGGCTTCATGTGGTTTTTTCTCTCCTAGAAACAAATATCATCACTGCACACTGGCAGATTCATTTACTTCTCATTAAAAAACAGCAATAATACAGTTCTGATATGCTCCACTCTTCTTCCACTCTTTTTAGCTTCTCCAGTCTATTCTGCTGTTCTTCAAGGAGCAAACATGACCTCTCCTCTACACACACAGGAGCAAGAGAACCTCCTGTGCTGAGCAGAACTGGAGAAAAAACAATTTATATGGCTCCCAGCCTGCCAAAATCAAAACAACTTCACAGAGCTTTTCATTATCACATAAACAAAGTGACAAGGCAAAAGAAAGTCTGAGGATCTGTCCTCTCACACCCCTGCACCCCTTTTATTCTGGCAAAATGAAGCAGGTGGTGGGATTGAAATCTCTTTGGGTCAGCTCTCTGCCTGCCTGTCTGGAGGGACAGGGTTCTCTCCCTTTCCACAAGCACAGGGCTGGGATCTGCCTGAAACCCTCAGCTTCCATCCACATCTAGAAGACACATGGTTTCCTATATAAGCTCTAAGTAACGGAATAAATGGTGTTTCTTATTATGATGAAAGAAATAAACCAATGAACCACCAGCCCAGTAACAGCACAGAGCTGTGCTGCCTTCTCCAAAGCATTTTGAGCAGGACTGACAGCACAATGTGCACAAATTTCTTATTGTATTCCAAATAATTCAAAAGGGAACACCCTGATCCCGCAGCAAAATGACAGTTTGATGCTGAGCTCTCCTGTAACTTCAACTTATCTTAAAGAACCTCCACAGCATGTTGAGTATGAACCCCAAACTCAATAGAGACAGAGGATTATTGCAACCCACAAGACTAATCTAATGACTAAATCTAAATAAAATATTTTACAATAACCTAGGGTTTAAAATTATTGGATCATAATTCTTATTCTAAGACCAGCAGTCACATGTGGATTCTGTTCCAGTCACCACACTGTGACTGCATGTGCCATGTTGGTGCACTGAAAGGAACAAACCCATTAGATTGTGACCAAAAACAAGAATATTCATCCTCCCTGAGCTTCCACATCAGCATCCATGGTGTCTGAAGGCAAACACTAATGAACTTGGTGTTTTAAATCCTCCAATGTGAAAGCTGTCCTTGGTCAGGTAGAATGACCCCAAGGCTCCACCTGCTATTCACATCAGTTTACTCATCTCTGGGCACAGTATTTCTAAAGACCTTAGCAGCAGTAAAAGTGATTTTGTGTGTCTTGATTTTATTTTCTTCTTCTGCAGAGCTCATATTCAACCATTTTAAAGGATGTGTTTCCCACACAGTGGCTTCTATGCATGTACAAGTGTCTTATGAAGGAAAAAAACAAAACAAAACAAAACACAACAAAAAAAATCCAAAACAAAACAAAAAAAAGCTGTTCTTTAACACAATAAGGTAGGACTAGGGATTGCTTTGACCTGGATTTCATTAACCAAACCAAGAATTCAGTGACTAATAGTATGGATTTTTAAAAATCTTATTAACCAATGAGTTCCTATTCCTTCTGTCACTGTACTAGGCCAGAAAAGAAAGATAGCATTTTGCTAGGTATTGTACACAGCAAGAAAGAGAGTTCTTTCTCTTTTAAAAAGCAAATTACTTGAAATTTTGAAAGGAAACAAAGGAATTAAACAAAAGAAAAGGGTCAAAAGTGAAAGAAAGCCATTCAGCATGACAGGTGGCAATCTTGGCACTCCATGGAGTTTCTTTTTCTATGCATGACAGTGGAGAAGCTCATTGAATCACAAATGACTTACCATGATTTCATGTGAGATTAGAGTGAGACCCTTCAAAAAATATGCATGCAGTTCAATTTCCAGGAGAGAGGGACAAGGAGGCAGTTTTGTATGCAAAGACAACCAATTCCTAGTCCAGCTAAGATCAAAAGCAAAATGGAACTGAAGGAAAGCAGAACAGACAGCTATAATCTAGATCATGGTTTTTGGACAAAATATTTGTTGTTTTCTCCACAAGTATACAGTGATAAAATCAACCAGAAAATGTTGTTGTGAAATTACCAGTTGCATCAAATTTAGGTTTAATTTGTAGCAAGAACCAGCATTGTTTTAACTTTTAATACCTTTAGTTTGCAAACAGAAAATTTCCAGAGAGTCTTTTACTATGAAAGATGATATAATGCTTTCATGATCTTGTATATAATGATGTCCAAACATCAAAAGAAAAACTAATGTAATATACAAATGGTGAAGGTAATTTTAAAGTATCAATTAATTATATGCCCTCTAGCACTGAATTTTGTGCATTTGTTTAAAAGTACCTAGAATCTACACACATAATTTCCTCATTATGTTGCCACTGAACTTTTAATTCAACATTATTTTTCTTTTACTAGAAAACACAACTTTTGCCTGTCTTCTTCACCATAAGTCTATGGTGGTGGCAAACCTCCCCACTTTCAGCACTCCTGAATTATCTTAATAATACTGGGTTGTACAGCACAGTTCAGAACAGAGACACTGGGGAACCACACTGCAGAAAAACCAAAAAGAGTGCTTGATCTCCTAGCTTAAGTTTTCTTCTAGTTCTGTTCATCTTTGTCCCATAACTCTCAGACTGAGTTTAGCAAGCAGCACAGGTTGTACACAGTGTTGAAGAGTTACACAACTGGGATGTTCAGCTGCCTGCTAACAAAAACCCTCTGCAGGAAAGTGAAAAATAAAAATTAAATATCACGCATGTATCATCCCAGAGCAAGGAGGAAACTGAATTTAGGCTTTCTAAGTGGTCCTTCATAACAGTGATAGTATCAGTTCTCTTGTCTGAGTTTCTGAGAAAAGGTAGACAAACCTGGAGACTGAACTCAGTTTTCTGGTGCATATCAAATATGTTCAGAACCCTTTGCAGACTTAAAAAATGTGATTCTGTGGAAATGAAACCATAAGTTTTCAATGGAAAACAGGCCTGCACAATGTTAGCAAAATCTTTCTGGATTTCAGTAAGGTATTGATACTTGCACAGTATCTTTCTGGAGAAAATGTCTGGGATTCAGCTGAATAATGTGATGGCTGAGCAACTGGCTCACAGGTCAGGCACAAAGGCTGAGAGTGGCTGGGGTGGTGACCTGTCACTGGTGGAGTTCTCCACCTGTGCTCTTCAACATCCTCATGAGCAGCTGGGATGCAGCATTAGAAGGGATGTTATGTCTGCAGATGACACGAAATTGGGAGGAGCTGCTGATTCCCTTGAAGGCTGGACAGTCACCAACCATATGAAGTTTAACAAGGAAAAGTGACAGATTCTGCATCTGGGATGGGGCAGTGTTGGAGTCTGTAATCAAGAAGTCTGAAGATCAAGAAGCCTGAAATCAGAGTGTAGGGATTGAATCAAAACCTTTGGATGGATTGAAGTATTTTAAGCCGCTCACACATAAAGTAGAGGTGCAAGTTAAAGTTTTAGAATAAATAAGAAAGTAAGTAGATTTGTTTCAGAATAAAGTTTAAGTGCTTTTAGTGAGTGAAAGGTCTCAGATGCCAGAGTAGAAGTGTGAGTTCTAGTGAAGGTTGAAAAACACAGTCCTAGATACGAGTGTTTCTGTGGAGGCTCCAGGAACATCATTTCAGACATAATGAAACTATAGTAAGAATATTGCTTACATTTTTCAGCTAGAACAAGATAGACCATGTGTGTATTTTATACCTAATCTGGTGTGTTCAGAAACTTTGAGGATCCTTGTGAGTCAGAACCTCCTGTGATGGTTGGATCAGTTCAAACAGTGATACCTTTCTGGCTTCAGGCAACTCACTCAATATTCACAGTGGAAAGTTAAAGCACATTTCAGCCTCTCTGGCCAAGCACTAAATAGTGACTAGTTGGTATTTTGGTGTGTAATTTTGTATTTTGTATGCTTGCATTACACACTAGGTTTCCAAATTCATCTATTTAGCCACCTAGGACAACAATTCAAACATTCCTGTTTTTTGCACAATTTTAGGAAGTTAACAAGAACATTTTTTTACTTTTCAGAAAAATAATGTTATACCAAGATCTAGGAAATGTACATGAGGAAATGTTTTGAGGATCAAGAGAAGTGGCAGCAGGAATATTGAATAGTGGAGGAGGAAGAAATATCTGATTTCTGGTGGGTTGCTGAAATCCAAGGGGTTCAAGCCACTTGACCATCACTACAACAGTATCCCCACAAAGGATTCTACCAAAATTGCTCTTTTGTGGTAGGGTATATAATCCTACACTTCTTCCAGATTAAAAAAAAAAAAAAAACTGATATGTAGTTCCTTTAAAAGGATCTATTGAGTACATTTAAGAATGAACCTGAATGTCAAGACCATGTAAGAGGAAAGTGCAGAGTTCTCCCTTCTGCCAAATAAAATCAAAAGAAAATGTTCATATTCTAGTAAAGTTTTCTGAATAGCCTCGTTGTACTTGACCATTTCCTTACTTAGTCCAAGGAAAACCTTGGACTTTGTTCAATTTCTAAATTTTTCATTAAAAAACTATATGCTTACATTGATTCTTAACATAAACTAGGCCAATACAATACCAAATTTCATTGCAATTTGACTGTAAATGATTCACTGGTTACTGAAGAATAGTGTTCCAGGTTTCATCATTAAATTCTTAATTGCTTCAAATTTGTACTGTCTTGAAATAGATTTCTATAATTTTCAGATTCCTGTGGTTTAAGGAGGACTTTTAAAATGAGTGAATGTAATGTAGGGGCAGTTGTTCTTGCATGCACTGAGCCTAAACCAGGAGCTAAATACTGAAATTTCTTATTGTTAAAGTCCTCTGCAATGAAATGAATAGCAACTTGAGTAGAGTATTAAAGGTATTTCCTTTTCCAGTTCCTCTTGGGAAATGCCTGCAGCAACCTGCAGATTCACAGAATCTTCATTATAATCTTTATAATTATAATCATTATCATTCATTATAAGGGGAAAGTGATATTTATCAAAACCAATAGACTTGAACTCCAGCACTCCAGCACTTTTCTACTTTCAGATGCTGACTTAGCATTGAAGACTAAACATTCTGTTTGCAGCTGGGCAGCAAAAAGGGAAGGTGGGAAAATAGTTCACAGCTCTCTGATCTTTTCTCCCAACTCTCCTGTAGGGGTCCAAGGTTTAATTTATTGCCATGGAAGAAAGATTCTGCTAGATGAGGAGAACCCCTCCCAGAACAATTGCTCCATCTTCTCTCTTCCCTGGCTATATTCTGACATACTCCATGCCTCCATTTTCAGCCCAGATGTGACAGGTCTGGGCAGCAAAGCAGGTGTAGGAGTCAAAGCACTCTCAGGTATTCCTGATGCATGTGGTGTTTTATGATGTCCCAGGAACTCAGGAGGACTGTTTTCTCCCCTTTACTTTTGTTTCTGTGCAGAGTATCAGGGGAACAAGTGATCTTAGTGGAGTGACAGGGTCAGATCCTGGCTGTGTGAATCAGTGTACAGCTCACAGCAGCAAATGAACCAAGAGAAGAGTGCAGTCCTCCAAATCTTACATGGCTTCAGATATTCCTCTACTGATTTCATTGCTCACAAGATAAGAAATTTAGTAAAAAAATATTTTAAAAGGATGCCTTAAAGCTAATAGGTGTCTTGTGGGCTGGTATCTTTTTCCAGGCTCACTTAGATCTATAAAACTATTGCAGAAATCTCAAACTTGGGTTGTTTTTCTTTGAACTGAGTTTCCTCTTCCTCCTTTCCTAGCCCTCACACAAAAACAAGTACAAAGTGAGACTTCTAGACATCTTTCTCATTCCTTCTGATAGAGCTGATTGAGCAGGTGATAAGATTATCACATGGAGCTGGAGCTGCATTTTCTAGTTCTGAATCACACTACTAGGCTTGACAGTAACAATTACAGCCTCTCTTTCCCTCTTACTGGAAAATGTATGTGATTTAAAAATATTGAATTTACCCCATTTCCAAGAAATTTATTTCAGACTGAAGTTTCTGCCATAGTAAGTCTCTCCATATCTGTTGCCAAAACTCCATCATTTGCTTGCACATTTCTCTTCAGCTGGAAATGAATCCTGAGCGTGCAGCATCACCTCAAAATGTTTCTGAGGTGTGGGAGGAATTTCAAGATCTGAAAATGAACAAACCATAGAAAGTGTCTTGAAGCCAAAATATGATGGTAGAGTGACATAGTGACTGCATCATGATTTTTTTTTTCTGGTTAGAGCTGCCAGCATTCACTCTTCTAGAGATTTGATTTGTGTTAAATAGACCAAAACCATAAAGCTTCAGTAAAGTTCTATAAAGAATGTAAATGTCTCTTAGAATTGTTCACTCTTTACCTTGAAATAAATCAGATTTTGATACAAGAAAAATTATTTTATCCTAGCTTTCAACAATTTCAAGAAAACTTATTCAAAGTGGTCTACTTTTAGTTCCCCTCTTGGCAAGATTGAACTTAGAGTTAAATTGCAAGCTTCATGATGATAGAAATTTAGCTCCAGCCAGGAGATTGACCCACATCCCAGCTCACTTCCCTCAACTAGAAGAGGGAAAGAAATTGGAAGAGCAAACCAAAGAAAAACTTGAGGGTCAGTTGACTCTTTAATAAGTAAAAAAGGAGCAAAAAACTCAATCCATTCAGAGTGACACAAAGGAAATCACCCACCACCAAGGTTATAACCAGAAAGAAAATTAACCACACCCAGGCTAAACCCAGTGCAATGCTGAACTCACCACAAGGACTAAGGGTGATTTCCTCAATTCTGGCAGTGTTTTCCTGTATTTTCAATTGCCTAACAACAACAAACTACAAAACCTGTCTGTACTTATTTATGTAATTTTTACCCTTCTAAAGCACTAGCTTTTATCTGTTGATAAAATCACTACCCTTGGAGATTGCATATCTGGTATAAATCCTGCCCACCCAAGGGCTTCCCATTGCAACCACTCCTTGATGGACAGAGAGGGAACAATTCCTGGTGCCAGGATGGGATCCTGTGAGAGCCAGGGAAAAAGCACCTTGAGTCTTTCTCAGGCTACTTAAAGGAAAAAGAAGGGAAAGAATTAATACCAGAGATTAGCACTCTGAGTGACTCAGTGCAGCTCCTCAGCAGGGCTCAGGTGAGAGCCATATTATGTGTCCAGAAGTATTTCACTTGCAGGTAAAATTTCATTCAGATCAATACAAAGGCTTTTATTTGCCTCAGCAAACCACAAGTTGGAGAAAAATCCTTCCTGGCCTCAGTCACAGAATCCTGAGGAGCTGGAAGAGGCTTCAGCCATCCCCCAGCCCCAGCCCTGCTGCCATGGGCTCCTCCTGACACACCTGGCTCCTCTGGGCTCCATCCAGCACTCCTGAGCTCCTCCAGGGATGGGGAATTCACAGCCCCTGGGCAACCTGCTGCCACTCTCAAGGTAAAGAATTTCTGCTCAATCTAACCCAAATTTCCCCTTTTAATTCTCACCCATCACTCCTCCTCCTGTCCCCACAGTTTGTGGCAGAGTCCCTCTCCATGCTCCCTGCAGAATCCCTTCAGACACTGGAAGGTTGCTATGAGGTCTCCAAGCATCTCTCATTTTAACCTTAATTTCCCTGTATCATTCATTAGCATGCACAGTGTGGTGAGTGCTGGCTACATGCTTCACTTTCCCACTCAAAAGCAGCCTGCCTGCTCAAGCAGCAGAGCTTCAGACAGCAGCATAAATTGCCTGCAAAAAAAAAGTCTAGACATTTCATGGCTTTATATTTTGTGAGCAAACTAGGAAACATGTAGGTAAAAAATAACTAGTCTGTCACCACAGAATATTGGTACTGTATCAGTAGAAACTGACATTTAATCTTTGATTTTAAGATTATTTTTCTAATTTTATTTCCTAAATACTAATTTTGGGTTAATGCAAAAGTGCTGTAGGATAGGAAAAGGTAAAGGAAAGGAAAAAAGAAAGGAAAAAAAATAAAATAAAATGAAAAGGAAAAAAAAAAGTCAAAAAAGGCAACTCTTTCAGCCAACCAGAGACTGCACTATGTCAAAGCACAAGATATAGTGTCTAAAACTTGAATAATTGTTGGGCAGGCAATGACCACCCAAGCTGGAAGAGAGTAAGGATGCAACAGGACACTGCTCACCTAAAACTGGAGTGAGGGAAGAATCAAAGACTTTCCTTGGAACAATACTAAACTGGATCTCAGCTCTCTTTGGGTGCAAGCAAGTACAAGCAGCTAATAGATGGAGCTCACAGACTCTTGAAAACTGAATTTCAGTCCAACCCCTTGCACTGTGGCACTGCATTCAGAACACAAACTTCTTGGAGACTATCTTGTCTTCAGAGAAAAGCAATTACAGTAAAAAAATCATTAATGAAGTTACATTTCAATATTTAAACAGTAAACACTGCTGCACCTAATAAATATTAATATCCAATAAACACTAATTTTCATACAAAATGAAGTCAAGCATCATAAAAAGTA
Source organism: Cossypha dichroa (assembly GCA_027576135.1). Classification (NCBI taxonomy): domain Eukaryota; kingdom Metazoa; phylum Chordata; class Aves; order Passeriformes; family Muscicapidae; genus Cossypha; species Cossypha dichroa. The sequence continues at coordinate 914,076 of JAODHZ010000333.1, read as the reverse complement.
TCCATTAAAAAAAAAATCTCCTAATTATACATTGTTTCACTAAAAAGGGAATTGTTTTAAAAGATGAAGGTCATGGTTTTCTTTTAATATAGATTTTTTTCTAT
>JAODHZ010000333.1:897189-913872 GCA_027576135.1 Cossypha dichroa | reverse complement strand
CGGAGCCACGCCCCTTTCGGGCTCCTCCTCCTCCCGACCAATCAGATCGCTCGGTTGATCTTACATGTTTTCCTCCATTGTTTTCTGAAAGATCACTGGATATTTGTATGTGCAGTATGGCATCTATAGGGGAGGGAGAAAGTCAAGAGTCCTTTCCCATTATACTTTACCAGACACTTCTTTTCTATTGCTTAAAAACTAATTAAAATACCTTGTCTAGTGGGAAAAGGACTAATTGGACTTATCTACCCTCACTGTGCAATGTCACCAAGTGAAAAATCCTCACTAATGGTTCCTGAAACACCAATCTGAAATAGATGGCATTAGATGATTCACAGAGGATAACCATATCTGTAGATTAATTATTTTTATTTTGTTCAGATTTGCTGGTTTATTTTGAACTGGTCAGGGGGTAGTTAATGAATGTCATTCACTTCATTAAAAAACAAAGGGCTCATCTGCTGTAAATAGCAATCAAGGGATATGTAAGAGAGCAAAAAAAGGTGCTGCTGTAATGCTCTCTGCTTAGTGTCAAAAACTGAACACAGAGCTGGGCTGTGAGGGACTCAGGGCCCAACACACAAATCAGAATTTGTGTGGAAAACAGAAGCACTGAGCTAATCAGACTCTTAGGCTTTATTGGATGACTTTCATGCAAAGAAAATTCCATGATACACCCCTTTAAAAGCTGAACTGAACTTAGGAATTTTCATTTCTCCTAACCTCACAATCTCACTAATTAATTAATTCAATTATATCCCTGCAAACAGTTCTGCCTTTTCCCTTCTACCAAAACAACTGCTTTAGACCACCTGATCCACTATAAACAACTTTTCTTATAGACAGGGTTTAAAAAATTAATAGAAATAACAGATTTTTAAAGTTTCCTTTAAATTAAGCTTCATGTGACTAACTTAGGAGAGGGTGACCATCACACAGTAGATTTTAATTCCTCCAGAGTAATGAGTAGAGAATAGATTTGCTTCACTGCAACTCAGAACATTCCCCAAGTCTCCTCTAACCCTCCTAGAAAGGCATAGCCAAGGAAAAATTATTTGTGCTTAGCATGTAGCTAAATTCATTTCACCAAATGACTGGCAAAATATTTCTAACCCTCATGCCTAACATAAAATACTTCCCAAAGCAAGGGAAACTTCTCAGCTGCATTAGCATAAGTGAAGAGTAAATTCCTTGACAAAGAAAGAAAACCACCTGAGACTGGACAGAAGAGTAGAATTGTCTGCTCATTTTAGGTGCAAAAATGGCTTGAGAAAGCTTTTCTTCAGCCTCAGACTGGTGAAATTTCCCACCCTACTTCATCTTCCCTGTTGGTATTGAAAAATACACTTATGATTATAATGGTCCTTTTTGGTGAGATTTTTTCCATACACATATAGTGTTCCAATTTTTAAATGCAGAACAATATTAGTAATAATAAATACTATGGAATATGAATAAACTCGCTCTTGCCTCTTTGCTCAAGGTTGCCCTTGTACTTTAAGTGCTTGTTTTCAATCTCTAAACATAAAGAGAGAGCACTTTAAAAAAAACAAAACAAACAAACCAATTAAAATGTGACTCCTATTTGATAAAAAATTTACTGTATGTAAAATGAGAAAACAGAAGCAAGATGATGTTCTTGCAGTGGATTTCTGTATCTCTGGCTTCATTTTATGAACTGGACAATGAAAATTAAATCTATTTGCTTTAGATAAATTGTCTCAAAGGACTAGTGTTAAAATACTGAGCTATGTAGTGCAAGTAAAGCAATCCAATAGAAAAACAATGTTCCTGCTGTATAACTTTAATAGCCTTAAAAGAGGAATCCTCATACTGACATTTTATTAGTTCTGCTTAACATCTCAGGATTTACAGGTAGCCAGCTTACACAGAATAAATACAAAGTCTAGATATTTAATTAGAAAGAAACAAAAATCTTGCAACATGAGAGCATAAACCTCACATGAGCACAAGATGAACAGTGTGTGCAAGCTGTCTTTGGGGGGAGTCTTTCACCATCTAATCTCTAGTATAAATCTCAATTAATCCAAATCCACACAGTTTCCCCCTATTTTTCTAACCTTAGAAATAACTCATTTAGTTGGATTTTACTCTTTTGTAAATTCTGCCTCTGAGCTGAAAAGTTAACTGGTTCTTTAGATTCTCTGTGATGACTTTTTTTTATTTTTCCACACTTGATAGATTTATTTTGTCCTAAACTAGGCTAAAGCATTATGAAGCATAACTTAGATGGTGTACATTTCAACAGGACCAAATATGAGAGTTTGTTAGCCTTCCTACTTCCACCAGCTTTCTTTGCATCCCCTGTTCACTCTCTAGACTATCTGTTTGTACAAAAAGATTGATTAGAAGCTTTAAAAATATATTATCATCATTATCTCATCCCTTTTTTTAACAGAGGTATCTATATTTTTAAATAACTAAATAAATAAAATTAGCTTTTGAGAAGCATGTTCCCTGCCACTGTAACTCCTCACATCCTCTAAGACACTAATCTCAAACTAAATCAAACATGTCAGCCACCATTTCCCAACTCTTTATGGCCCCAAGAAGACTTTTAACAGTGTACAAAGGCAAGAAAGGAAACACATTCTGGTAGGACTTCCACATTTTTCTTCCTCAAAGAAAAAATAAGATTACATACCTAGAAAGCAGAATATCTCCCTAGAACTGCCTTCCTATTTTTTTTTGACGTTATGGATTTACTGGCTGGATGGTGAAGTCAAAATTTATTTATCTTCTGGTTTTTAATTTATAGCCTGGGAAGGGGAGTTGGGGTGGAACCAAAGGTGTTATAAGAATATTCTTAAGAGTGTGACTCACAAGAGAAAGGGAATGAGGGATAAGCAAAGAACATTAACCAAACCCAGGTTCTATAAAAATGTGAGTGCTCTCATTTCTCGTTAGCTTCAACAAGACCTGAGGGGGCTCTGCCCTAGAATAGTGTCTCAGCTGTCTTTAGGACCTAGAGAACAAAGCAGTACCATAAAAAAGGTAAAAGAGAGCAAGAAAAAGAAAGAAAATTATTCCTTCTCCACAAAAGCACTCTTGTTTTAAAAAAAAAACCCTGCCAAATAAACACTGCCAGACAGATCTATCAAAATAATTTAATATTAAGCATATACTGCAAATTGCTGCTATTTGTCAGCCTCTGGGCATCTTTACACATAAAGGCCAAGAAAAAGCCTTTGGGTGTTTATGGATAGACTGGAAAGGTCTCAGAAAATCTTCAGGATCTTTTTCAAAGTACAAGGATTTTTCTTGGTGTATATTCACCTAACATAATTCCCTATTGACTGGCTGATACTTATATATCATTCACTGAAAAATCAGCCAAGTCAAATCCTCCAGTATTACTGCTGTCTGTGTCAAATGGGCCACTGGACCATCAGACTTGATCTTCTTCTATGTTTTTTGAGACTTATAGGGCCTATCATGTTTTACAGAGTTCCTCCTTCCCCTGGATGAATTATCATTTAAGAACAATCAAGTCTCACCTATGAAACCACTGCCCTAGTATCATAATTCTAAAGGTACAAATGCTCAACCTCATGATAGACAGACAGAGCAGTCATTATAGCAGATTTGGTTACCTGTGAATTTTCTCAATTGTCTGTTTTCATTTCCCAGATATATATGAGACTAACTCCTTTGTCCTCTCTCATGGAACTTTATTTATTATAAAAAAATGTAACTGGCAGGTTTAACAAGTCAGAGACTTCAATTAGGCTTTCCTTTTTTTTTTTTTTTTTTTTTTTGGGAAAGCAGAAGTGTATGTGTATTTTTGACATGTCTCAGTTTTTGCTCATGTACCACACTCTGCTGGTTCATCTCTAAATAAATACAGCAAGGATTGAGCAGCATCTTCAGTTCAGTGCTGGGTGTAATTGCAATTGGAGGTGGTAGCATTAATATTCAGGGGATAATTCTTGGAGAAAATTGGATACCTTAGAAGCTGTTTTTATAGAAACATATTAGTTGCTTCAGATGACCCAGACCAGCTGAAATACCTGCAAGAAACTCACATCCACTACAGTTCTTGAATGTATCAGTAATGTACATGTCAGAAGGACAGGGTCAGCTTTCTGGACAGGAAACATTTTACATCTTATGGGAGCAAGAGGGGTGACCCAACCTGGACATGGGTGCAATGAGGCACCTCACAGGTCCTGCTTTCTTTATATTTCAGGTGAAAGGTCTTTAGCTTGTTTTCATTAGATATTAATATCTATATATATAAATTAATACTATAAATTTTTATGTAGAACTCCTAGACATGCATGCACACACGCACAGAAAGACTTAAAAGCAAAATAAACCCAGAAAACCCTACACCCTACCCAAAGCTATCTTTCTCTTGGGTGTATACCAAGAAATCTCTGCCAAAAAAAAATATTTATTCAATGTTAGATTTAATATAACCAAAGCAAAATTCCTAGAGCTGCATGCTAACACAGAAATACAATACATTAGAAAAGAAAGATTAACATCTTTAAAATTATTTTTCACACTATTCATGGTAAATGCAAGACACATACCACACTTCAAAGCCATTTAACACTTAGATTACATGAGACAGATAATCTGGGAGATGAAATTACCCACTACTGCATTCCCTGTTTGGTGGGGAAGCAATAATTTCGTGGATGAGACTTCCCAGAAATACTACTGCCCATCTAGGAAGGAGCTAGTGGAAGACAGAGATGCTGAGAGTCTGCATATCCCAGTTATGGCATCTGCTAAGCCAGTACACTTCTTCCAGCCTCAGCATCATTTTAACTCAAGGGTTCAGTGTTCTATGGAAAACAGTAGGGGCTGTGACTTTTCTAGCAGCAAAACTGGTGTTCTGAGCAGGAAAAGTTGTGGGCTAGAAACAAAGACCTACATGAGCAAGATCTCACAAAAGCTGATGAGCAACTGTAAAGAGAAGCTGAAGGACAAACTGGATTTATGCCAATCATTGATACAAGCAACTGAAAAACACAAAAATTGAAATTACGAATTTTGTATTAGGTCAATTTTCTTATTTATTTTTAAACTTAAGACTTCAGTATTTCAATAGTTTGGTAATTAAAGGAGTGTTTGGATTACTCCTCCACAGACAGCTCTTTCCTGGTGGACTCAGTGTAATGATACTATAGTCAAGTAATTCACATTTCTTGGAGTTTTAAGGAGAGAAAACATGGGTGAGAGGCAACCTGTACTAGTACTTAAGCTCCTGCATCACAGTATGTGACATGTGCTCACATTCTCCTAAAACCAAAAGGAGTCAGGAGTTTTCCCTCAGTTTATCTGTTTTCAAATGCTAGAAATACATAGGGAATTGTTCTGGAAATTAACACCAGAAAAAATTAAACCCAAAGCATGTGAAGAATTTTAATAATATCAACTAGGACTGCTCAGCTTGTCTTAAAAATCTCCTGTTTCTCTGTGGCTTTAAAGTGGAGTTTGGCTTTCCTCGTTTCCTTTTTACACACTGCTATTTATGAATTTGATGTCGTAGTTGGTTTGACAGATGATAGGACTGCTTGCAACTTACTCATGTTTGGATCCCTATGTGAAAACTTCTTTTTTTAAGCACTAACCTCATCTTATTTTCTTTTAATGAAAGCAGAACTCTGCTAGCTTTATTCCCTTTAATTAATCTTCCTCGAGCATACGGCAGCAACGGAATTATCGCAAACGACCTCTGAACTCTCCGTATATATCGGGACCTTAAGCTAATCTTGTTGTGGTTTAAATTTGGTCTCACTCTTCTATGAAAAGCAGGACTATTGTGGATTATTTCCAGCCACTCTGAGCAGTGCTGGGAGGCTGTGCAGGCATGTGAGTGGCAGGGCCAAGGACAGAGCCAGGACTGCGTGATTCTCCTGGAGGGAGAACACCGCCAGCGGGAGGATGCAGCACGGTATGTTCTTGTCAGAGATCACACACACACTGCCTCAAACACAGCTGATGGTCCTCCCACAAGGGGATATTTTTGCTGATAATGACGCCAGGCAGGTGTTTACAGTTATGATGTGTGTCCCTCTAAAGTTGGAATTGGGCACAGACACAAAATAGCGGCGCTTGACGCACTAGACCATGACATACTGTACGCACTGCAATTAAAATAAACTCTGCTCCTGATCTCTAGTTTTTTTTTTCTTGTGAGGAAACAAGAAAAGCAACAAAGATTCATTCTGGTTTGTGGAAAGCTGCACGCTATTCTGAGAAGTGTAAAAAAAATAATTTGCAGAATGAACTGAAATTCTCTGAGCCACCTTTCTAGCCTCGGCTCGCTCTCTGCCAGGTGATTTCAGAGGAGGAGGAAGGAAGGGAGCTTTCCATCTGTTGAGGTGTTAGGATTCTAAACATGCTCCTGAGTTAATCTGGGCTCTTTAAAGTGTGAGATAAGTCAATATACTCTAAAGCAATGTACCACGTCAATCAGCAGTGCTTTTCTCAACGTGAGCCCACTCGCTTCCGCCGCCTGCTCCAGGCTCTGGGGGCTCCGAGCTCCAGACTGTGCTTCCCTCAAGAAATGGAATGCTGGAGTGGAGTCACCAAATCACAGACAACTCCAATAAAATAAACACCAATAGTGGGAATGGGAACAGAGAGGTTGACACTGTTTATTCCGTTTGTGTTGATGTAGCATTTTTCCTAAATACTTGTAAACATTCATAAACACAAAGTAACACCTTATTTAAAAAAAAAAAAAAAGGTGGAAAGGAAAAAAATATTGTAAAGAAACATTAGCTGTTTGTAAAAGAGTTACATCCCAATACTAAAATTATATTTACTTAAATAGATACATCCCAAAATATCTTTTCTCTGCATCTCTTTCCAGTCTTTTTGAACCAGGCATAGATGTCTGTGAAGTATATTAACTTTGCCAGAGGCTATAAATCCAAAACACTTGGAACATCATATCATCTTCTGGTTAGAATATATTAACAAATTTACTAAGTCTAGGCCTGCCTCAGTGCAATGTGCTTTCCTAAGGAATTGAAGGTTGCAGTGTGCATACAATAATTGCCTCTGTGTGATGCTTTAAGAATCCAGAAGCTCACAGGAAGCTGGAAGTTGTGCCTGGACCATCAGGTTTAAAAAATAATTCAGAAAACATCGTCCATTAATTTGCCTAATCCCATTATATATTTGTTCTCTTCAACACTCTGTGGTAATGGGTTCTACAAGTATAAATGGTGCAAAAATCAATTTATTTCATTAACTATAAATTTATTTACAAGCTAGAAGGGTTTTGGGGTTTTTTGTATATCAGTTGTATATTTGCATATCTATTTTCTCCTTTACCTCTTTTCCAAGCTGCAAAAAAGTAATTCAGTTCACATCACAATCCATATGAAAGACATTCCATGCTTTTGAACTATCAAGGAATTTCTAGTTGTACTAGATTCTTTTTTAAAATTGCAGAGAAAAATTGCAAAATGCATTCGAATTTTAAATTTACAAATTTACACAACTTTACAAATAGATGTATCCACCATCACAAATTAATTTTCTGATTTGCTTTAAGTTCCTCTGCTAGTAATAACTAATATTCTATTTGCCTTTTTACCAGTGATGAATATTGGGCTCATTTTTCAGAGAAATATTCATAATTATTCCCAGCAGGAATTACCCGAGACTCTCTAGAGTGGAACCAGGAAGTGAGCATTAGTAACCACAGTATCACACCAGAGAAAAACTAGTTTATTAACTGAAGTGTCAGCTTAAGAAAAGAAGAAAAAGAAGAAGAAAAACAATACTCTACTAAATATTGGTCTCTCACTTGTCCCTTCCCTGTGTGTTAACAAAAAAAATGAAAAAAGCAAAATCAAAATCAACACAGCTCCCATCACCAACCCAGCCCACCCCACCCTCTCCCCCAGAACACCAAGCAACCCTAATACTAATTTCAACATGAGCCTCTGATGCAGCAACATCTTGGGGACATATCTAACTTTCAGGATGAGTCACATCCCTGTGACTCAGAATCAATAGTAATTTTAATGTGGAAAAAAAAAATTAAGATGGCTCAGGATCCTTTCTTAGCTTCCTGTTTCAATAGATACTGTCTCATGGTTTTGCCAGTGGAATGAACAGAAGCTCAGCTGCCCTGATAAAATGATCATGGGAGAGAACTTTCCCCTGTGGAATCTATGGGTTCTTGAAACTGTGGAAATTCATCCCAAAAGAATACACCCAAAGATAACAGACTCCATACTGCCATGAAGAAAATAGTGTCGATTCTTTCTTATTTTTTTATTGAAATTAAACAGTGCCCTAAAATAATTGGAAATGCCTCTAAAATGTCAGCTTGTCATCTGTTTAACATAATGTGCATATGAGGAAAAGGTTGTGTCCAGGTACCCATTCTAGCACTTATTGTCTCACTCTTGCAAACCCTATGCAAAAAATCATGTTGTGTTTTCTCCAGTGCATTTAGAATGAGACCAAAAGTTAGATACCAAAGTATGCAAATTTATGTTGCTGGTTTCTATCTTGCAGCAAGCAGAATATTCAAGTATTAAAACAGTCACCATCTCCTGCTTGCAAAAACACAACACAAGAAATTTTACATACTCCCCAGAGACTAGGTTGGATTCCTGTTGGAAAAAAACAATATGAAGTTGATAACTGTTAGTGGATAACCCTACTAATTATCAATCTGAAAGTGAAGGATGAAAAGGAAATGCTTGCTATTAGAACTCAAAAAGAAACAAATCCTAACTAACACTGTTTCCAGGGAGATCTGGAAAATTGGGATTTTTTAAGTATCAAGACATTTTATTTGGAATTCATTTATTTAGGACTTTAGAATTTTATTTTGCTTATATTTATTAAAAATAGAGACACATATACATACATAAATGTATTACTAGAAAACACTATATCTTTATTTTGATAGAGATATAGAGGTAAAGAGAATAGGCCGTGTAACCTAAATACAGGAATTTAATTTTAAAATATTTAAATATAAATTTTAAAATAATAATAATATTAATATATTATTATTAATAATAATAATAATAATAATAATAATAATAATAATAAAAAAAAAATCCCTTCATCCACAGACTATTGCACCAGACACACCAAGCACCTTTAGGGATATCAAGGAGAACATGAGCCTGCTCAGCTGCCAATTTCTTAGACTGGAGAGTTTCCAGATGTCCAAAAGCTGCTGCATTTTGTCAATGCAAGGAAGGAAATGCCAGAGGAGAGAGGCTGGGGTGCAGGACATACATCACTACCACAGTGATGCACTCCTAGCAGGAGATTCCAGATGTGCACACCCCAAATTTCACCCCCAAAGCTGACCCAGCCTCGGGGGGTCCTGCAGCAATGCAGGGAGCTGGATCAGCTCCTGCACACAGCTGTAAAACTTCACTGCCCAGAAAATGCTGAGTGACAGAGAAGTGATTTCCAGCTCCAGAAATGTCCCTCTGACAAGAGCCACGCAGGGATCTGGAGGATCTCAGTTTCTTCACAGCCACCCTGGAGGGACAAGGGGAACCAGGGGACCCTTTCCTATGTCAGATGCCAAGGATGGCCCAGACTCCTCTTGCACAGCTGCCAGGCCAGGTTTCATTGGCTTCAGCCTCCAGATTCAGGGGGGCAAACTGGGAATTCAGTAAACATACCAGTGGAAGGGATGCAAAAATCAAATGGTGCAACCCATCACAATATTGCCTTTGGTGTGGTTGCATTTTTGTGCTAAACTATAACACTTAGAACACCCATACAGAAAAACAATTTTTGCCCTTTTGCACAATGGTTTCTTAATTTGTCTCATGTAAAACTCATACAGTGTTGGTATTATAATACTAATTTCAATTACAGGTTCATGGAGATGTGAACTCAGGTCAAGAAAGAAGAAAGGTTTACCTGTCAATTAGTCTGTTTCTTGGCTGTTATGTACATATAAACATAATATAATATACATATAATAGTATAGTATATATATATGCATCTCCTAGATGTCCTTCTGCATTTCCATTACCCATAATCTACTACAAATATTGTGTTGACTGTTAAACTGTGTTAAACTCATAAATTTTGAGGAAGGCTCAGCTATCCTTAGCTGTATGATACACATTTTTTTTCTGACTAAAAGCAATTCTGATCATTCATGCTCACAAATTTTCCCCTTACCATTGAGTTGTGTGTTTCTCTCATTAATATTTAAATATGCTTTGCTACAAGCATGGGGAGCAAACAAAAAGAGCTTTAACCATTTAAATAAAGCCTCACAAAAAAAAAACAAAACCTTCAATTATTTTGTAATAGGAAAACACTAGCACTGATATTTCCTTTCCCTCTCTCACACACACAGAGCACGTCTCTTAAAGCAATATCACGGGAAAATAAAATTTTAAAAGGCTATCAAGGACAAAAGATATGACCTTTCATAATCAGGAATTTATTTTTAGATGTTTAAAAAAATCTGGGCATAGTCTTCCCTGCAAAATTTTTAAATTCAAACACTGAAATTACAAAGATAAGCTTTTTTCATAATGTCTTGCTGTAAGAATTCTACAAATGATTCCTCAAAACATGAAGTACTTTGCAAATTGAAAAGCAGGATCAGAAAATAGAGTAAACTATTCCATTTATGGAACAGAGAGAAATAAAACATCATAGCAATGATAGAAATAAAACCAGAAGCTATATAAATGCACCTTATCCTTAGAAATGGAGTTTGTGCCTTCAAGAACTTCAGCATGAACAGTAGATGTAGGCACATAGAATAAACATATTCTCAAATACAGTAGGTGAGTGATTCCCAGCCTAAACTCCCTTACTTATTTCAAATTAAATCTAGAAAATGCCATTGAAATGCACAAAAGACAACAAATCCAAGTCCACTACATAACATTAAGAAATTCATGGCCATAAGATCACTCTAAAATAATATGGTTGTCAACCAAACCAAACCAAAGTGTAAGTTCAAACACAAGTTTTCCTGAATCTCACAGTGTATATGGGGCACTCAAATTACCAAAGGCAGCATCTGACTCTGGCACAGCATCTCTCTCCCAGACAGAGTCCAGTGGGTTGTGGGGTTATGTTTGTAATAAAAATCCCATTGTTCAGCTTTGCATTTGAACATGTACATTCATCTAACTTCGTTTTTCTTTGTCCATTTTTAAAAATTAATAATTTAAATGTCCCAAACAACTTATAATCTCAGAAGAGCTCAACATTTTTCTTCTTTGCCTTTAAAATATAATAAGTATTTTCTATTCCCTTGACTTCAAAGGATGATAAAGATTAATACAGTGGCAGACTATTTGATCTTCACTATTATTAGTTTTATGCATATAAGTTCAAATGTGACAACTTTGCTTTTTAAATCTAAGCACTTGAGAATTACTGAAAGAAAATTAGAGTAATTATTACATTATCTTCCAGCACTCAGGCATAGGAGGAGCAGAGTTCATTAAAGAAGCGACTCAGTATAGTAATTAATTAATTTTAATTCAACTTTGTAGGACACGTGCTGAGTGCAATATTAGCAAATACATATCTCTTTACCTATGTATGAAAAATTTGCATAAACTAAGATATGAGATAAACCCAGTTCATTAAAACAACTAAACAGGTTACTTAGAGAGTATTTCAGATGTATTGTGACATGGTTTAATGTGTTTCCATCAAGTAATCCACCAGCACCTTGAATCAAAGGACAAATATTCCTACAACCATAAGTGATTTAATTCCTGAAGGTTTGGAAGTGGTTAATACCAGACCATACAACTCATTCACAGGAAATTATTTCCAACACAATTTTATTGCTCTCAACATCTTTACATTGAAGTTCAGCTGGAGAAAGCTGAAGTGTCCTTTGAAATTCACACCAGTCACCAGCAGAACTTTGGCTTCCCCATGTAGGCAGGGAGTGTAAATAAAGTGCTGGGGTAGCACTGTTTCCTGAAGCACAGCTCTTATGGGCTGACACTGCTTTCTGACTTCTCTGGGTGGTTATAAGAGAAATATAAAATAAAAATATAAGAAATTATAAGAGAAAAAAATTAGAGAAACAGAAACATTACAATAATTCTGTTGAATTCTGTTGAGGTGGGATTTTATAAAAGAATATATGATGCTATTGAAATGAAATTAAATTTACTGTTCTTTAGCAAATTATTAACACATCTGCTGTTTGCATCACAATGGGATAAGTATCTTTGTTGCTAAAAACGACTTGATTAATAAAATTATTTCAATGACCACAGTTACACTGAGTGTTGGTCTATCTGGTGAAGCAGAGTTGACACAATGAGATAAACCTTTAATGGCACTGTTATTATATCCAAACCTCCCTGGAGAGCAGACAGGTTATCTCTGTAAAATTAAGGGTTTTTTCAGGCCTCAAATATATGCACTGGTAAGACTAGAGTGGACGATGGGAAAAGCTCCCTTGTTCCTTAGGGTGGAATTCAGGATACAGGAGACATTTCTGTGACAGATTCACTCAAGCAATGCAGCCCTGAGCTTGCTCCTGTGAATACCCAGCTCCTACCACAGCACAGAGCATCTGCCAAGAAAATACAACTGCACTCCATCAAACCCTCAGGCTGAGCTGAAAATCACACCTGAAAGGGGCAGAGTTGGCAGAGCAGAGCAATCAATAAACATTAAGAGGTGGAAGCTGTGGGACAGGCCCAGGGCTTGGTGAATGTCCTTTGTGCTGTAGTCCCTGTCACAGGCTCTGTGGATGATGCAAAATACACAGAAATACACAGAAATTTCAGATGTGGCTCTCCTGTACTTGAGTGTAGGAAAGGAAAACCTGAAGCTAACTAGAAGGGCAGCCATTTATCCCTGGCATTGTGGTTCAAGTCCCCTTAGCTCTGAGGACATCTCAGAGAGGAAGATTAGATAAACAGTATGTCTATGCTACTTTATTAATTACTCCAATGCTTTGTTCCAACTATTACATGAGGAATATCAAGAAAATCTTAGAAAATTTCTTAGAAATCCATGCCAGTGATATTGGAGAAGCAGCCATGCAAACTGGCTGGGCTTGTACTGCAATAAACTCTTACCTAGAGTTAGACCTCATTACACAGTCTTTAAAGCAAGAGTAAAAAATCAATTAAATTTCACCATAAAAAAGCAAGACAAACATCTGGAAACTTCAGAGGCCCACAGTCTTACTTCTGCAACCTGGTAGAGAGGCACATCCAGTTCATAGCTGGCTCTTAAATACCTCTTGGCTGGGTTTAATCTCTAGGAAAAGGTTTCTTTGCTGTGAAATTTGCCACATACATTTTTGAGCAGTTATCAGCAGATTTAAACTATATAAAATTCTCTAGTTAGTTCAATTTCAGTATAGCTGTAAAAGCATTATATATATATATATATATATGTATAAGAACATTTATAACTCTCCTTTTATGTCCCTCATTAGCAAACAGTCACTTCACAATAATATCTTTAAATTATTGTCTCAAGCTTCCTTAGATTTAAGTGGCAATCTCAAGAATAGCACATATGTTCCTCTATTTTAGCCACCAGCATAAAAAAACAACCCAAAAAATGAAGTGTCTGTTTATTTTAGCATTTGTCATGAAGCATCATAAAATCTCTGATATTTTTTATACCCATAATTCTCACAAACTGGGCACCACTTTTTTTTTTAGAACTTCAGTCTAGTGTAAAAGTAACTGATCCATTAACTACTGAAACATTTTCTGTGTTACAAATACATGTCAAGAAGCCAAAATACTCGTGAAATATAGAGACTTTTGAGAAAATACATATTGCTATAATAAAGTTAGCATTCTGCCTGTGTGCATTTGCCCATATGAGCCCAGCACTGACAGGCTTGAGAGAACACTGGATGAACAACAGCCTGTCCAAAAACTCTTGGGTTTCCCAGTATGATTTCCAGCTATCTAGTGAGACACTTTAGAATCCATTTTGATGATCAGTATTGATCTTTACTGCAACCCTCTGATTTCAGAAAATATCCAATATATGTGGAGGTAAACAGAAAACTTCAAAATCATCATTCAGTTGTTCATGATGGCAAAGACTTTTTTTATTTTCCTATCAAATAACATGAAGTACTGTATCCTGTAAATGCTTCTTCTACCTATTTGTCTAATAATGGTTACATTCTTTCCGTGTAAGTGGAACACCTTATTTGTGACAGCCATTCTGCTCTATGATAAACCTGGGGATTTTATGTTTCCACGCATTGATCTCAAATTTTCTAAAAAGGTTTCTTATATGCTGTATGGATTCATGAGATTTTTACCCATCACTCATCTCACTTAAGTAATTTTTTTTTTCTCAGTTTGAGTGAGGGAAGAAACATGCTTCAAAAAGAGATGCTTGTTTAAAATGTGCATTTGCTTAGCTTCTGGGGAAAGAGCACCTTCTGACACAACTATATCTCCCTGCACTTCAAAAATAAATATAAGAGCAAATCTGACCAAGGTAAGCCAAAACCAACACACTCTTCTTCAAGGACAAAGAGCCAAAACCAGCTTTAAAACAGTACAAATCCCCACCTGATATTAGAACCCTGAAAACACATATAATGCTCATGTACAAGTGTTTGTAAGGATGGTTCCTGGAGAATACAGAAACACACAGCAGTGAAGTTCCCAAACGGGGCAATAGTGAATAGAGGAGCAGTGAATGGGTAGAACAGCAATGGAACAAAACAAAATCTGCAGAGTTTTTGTTCCGTGTCAGGGCAAGACTCAGTAGATGGCACTGTGACACACCCAGAGGTTCCTGCCCTCAGTGATGAGCAGGTTTACAGCTCTGGGGGGAAGAAAAGCTGCATTTCTGCAGCTCCTTGTTGGCATTTGTCTTTCTGAGATGCTTGCTGAACTGTAAATGCTTTAAGGTGTAAATAGTTTAGGCAGATAGTCTCTCTGGGAGCAGCAATATGCTTCAGGTAGAGCATCCCAGTACAGGCATTGTCTGGATGTTGTAAATGGAACTAGTGGCATCATGAATATACCAAGCATTATTTTCCATTCAAATACAAGATTCTTCTATCAGTTACTGTACTTAATTTTAAATTTTTTCACATGGTATCTATTTTAAATTTACTTACATTCAATTTCAGCTGTGTTAATGCCCACAGGTAGGAACTGCCAAGGAATTCAGAATTCCAGTTAAGCAGTTATGATAACATTTCTTTGGGACAGCCCCACAGTGTTCATCCCCAAGGATGGACATTTCACATTGCAGAGCTGTGGAGCCTGACTTTGTCCAGCATGCCAAGACACTCCACTCAGGCTCCTCTCCCATGGGACAGTGTAGTGGAGAGAATATGAAGCACATCATCTCTACAATTCCTTGAAACACTGCTTTGGGCTGATATAAATAGACAGATGCAAGCATGTGTTAAAGGTGCAGACCACATTGCTATTAAAGCAGGCAAAAATCATGGCAGTGTTCTAAAAATGAATGGAAGATGGGTAAAGCATCATAACACAAATTTGTTCATATTAAGGAGCATCAAATCACTCTCTGTGAGGCTGAGGGGTGGGGGAAGTATTGTGGCAGAAGGAGATGTTGTAAGAAAAAAAGACAATTCCACTTAAAATGGATCTATTACCTGGCACAAAGTCTAGACCATTGCCAAGAATAACAAATCCAGAAATACTGAACAAGCTGCTTATTTATATGTGACTAAATGGTCTGGAAAAAGAGGAGTAGGCTTTGATTCCACTCTGTTTATCTTTGTTTAAATAGATTGCTCTGCTGGTAGTGGTTTTGTTACTATAAAACATGAGGAATTCAAGAAGATGAGACCCTTTCTTACCAGAGATGTTTGAATCCATGATTAAACTAACCCCTGGGAACAGCTGCATGCTGACAGAGAGCCAGGTCTCTGCTTTGAGCAGGCTGCACACTGCACAATTTTGAATTCTGTCTGTATAGCTAAGGCCCAAAAAACCCCAAAAAGTTATATAAATGTGAATGTGTACATTTTAAACATATTGACCAGACCTGCCAGGGCTCATGCTTTGAGTAGGAGGAAAACACACTTGGTAGAAGGCTCATATCATCTCACCTCATTTGGGGTTACAGACTTTTATAAAGAGGGATCTGCTTGGTCACCTGCATAAGGAAAAACCTTATTCTTCTTTCTCTTCCATGGTTGCTAGTTGTCAGAAATGGTACCCATTGGGAACCCAAAAATGGTTCCCATTTTCCCATCATGATGATGAAAATGCAAAGCATTTGCCCACAAGTGACAAAGAAGAAAATAACAAACCTTCTATGACAATTGTAGAAAAAGAAATAGAAAAAAAAAAAAAAAAAAGGAGAGTCAAAGCTTAGATAAATGTTTTGAAAAAATTGGGGGGTTATAATCACATTTCCAAGCTTACTGAGAAATTCCTAAGTTTATTAGTACAAATTACTTTGTAGCTTCAATTCATAGCAGACTTTTTGACTTTTTAGACTACATTTCACCCAGGAAAATTAGAGACTTTGAACTACCATTGAAGTAGAGCTCTAATATTAAAAAAAGCAGAAGAAATTTCAAGACATCCACGAGAGGAGAGAAAAATATTATTTTGACATTGCAGTCTATTATTCTGGCTAAATAAACACCATCTTTCTAAAAAAAAATATTTTATTTCCCATTCTCCAAATCTTTTTTGCCTTTTTTTTTTTTTTTTTTTTTTTTTGGAT
>JAODHZ010000333.1:882949-897089 GCA_027576135.1 Cossypha dichroa | reverse complement strand
AAAAAAAAATATTTTATTTCCCATTCTCCAAATATTTTTTGCCTTTTTTTTTTTTTTTTTTTTTTTTTGGATAATCCCATTCTTCAAATATATTCCCTGGGAATTCCTGATTTGATCACATTCACCTCCCAGCCATTCTCTTCTCAAACTGAACACCTGGTTTTCCCCCACAAACAGATCCAAAAGATTCTCCATAGTAATGGTTTCATTCTTGGGATAACCACTCAAATAAAAACCCCAAAAAAACCCAGAAACAAGAACAAAAACAAAACAAAACAAAACAAAACAAAACAAAACAAAAAAAAACAACCAAAAAAAAAAAAGAAAAGCAGAAGTGTAAATAAAATAGGAGCACAGTGTAATGTGAGTCCTGATGTAACCCAAACAATTCCACTGCACAGGCTACAATGACAAAGAGCAACACAAATATCACTTTATGCACCCTTGAGAGCTTTGACTAGTACATGAATCTGCTATTAGGAACTCCTTCAAGAATAAAAATAAGAGCATCTAGGCTCTAGACACATTAGTTAATGTTTTCTGCTTTCCATGGGACAGGCCAGTGAATGCTGAGATGGTTAAATGACATTCAGGTTAAGTAGACAGATAAAAAAAGAGATCTTTTATTACATGACATGAAAACCCAATACAGTTTTCAAATTTCAAATATGTAAACAAATAGAGACATATAAACTGCTTTTAGTTAATTATAGAGTCCAAGGTACTTACAAATAGTCTGCCTGCAACGACAAAAAATTCAAGTCAGTTTCTTGAAGCAAAAAGTTACAAAGGAAATATATTAAAGTTCAACTGAGTATAGTGTATTTAAAACTATTTTACATTTTTGTGCCAAATTGTCTCTTTAATAAAACATTTTGTGAGAAACAAACATGTAAATAGACAAATCCACAAGGAAAGTTGCTACATCTTGATTTCTTAGAATTAGGTACATAATAAAACATCTACAAAATTATCAAATTCTGTTGACTGCAACTAATGCTTTTCTTAATAAGAGATTGTGGAAATTTTTTCTCTTTTGCTTAAAAATTAAGATAATTTGCCTGGTTTTGATCAGTCAAAACACAACACTAGTTCAAATATCACAGCAGCCTCTCCTTCTATCACCTATTTATAAAAAAAGAGCACAGGTGCAAGAAAACCTTTAGTTTTTCTCAAACTTTTTTAACAGTCCCATTTCCCTCAGCATAGTCCTTTTAAACTTATACCTATGTTAGAGGGGGAAATTGGGCAAACAGCCATTTCTTCCCTAAAATTGACAAAAGTGAGAGAAGAAGCAAGTCTATCACCTTTAACTGGCACAAACTGATTTAAGCTGCTGGCACTGAAATCTGAAACATGTTTACAAGATTTATTTTTAATTGCTGTTGGAAAAAATTACATGTAGCTCAAAACACACTGCTCTAACTGGGTACAAGTAAAGGAAGATAATATTCAGGAAGAAAAAAAAAAATAAAATCAAGATTTTCCATAATAAATGGAGACTTGTGTCTGCATGTCCAAGCAATTCTTTTGAAAGGTTACCTGTGAAGAAAAGATATATCTGCTGGAATTCCTTGTTGAGAGGACACTGAGTAGAGAGGGAGAGGAACTAGGGAGAAGGCCCTTTCCTTTCCAAGAGTGCTCTTTAAGGAGAATGTGCACCAAAATAAATACATACATTCCCCTTTGTATTTATTCTGAAGTTCTTGCAACAACATTTATTTAGTTCATTGAAAAAAAACCAAACAAAAATAAAAAAAAAATCTGAAGAGACAGAATGCATCATGGATCTAAAAAGAAAAAAAAAAGGTCACGAAGAAAACCTGAGAGGTTGAGAAGAGTGAAAAATAAAGAGAAACCTGTTAGTTAACTAGCATATCCTGTAGGCTATTCACAAGAGTACCTGTTTCAACCATAAGTGAAATGCAAAGAGAAGTGAATGACCAAATCTGTCTGGCTTGGGGGTGTGCTAAGGAAAAACATTCAATATAAACAGTTGGTGTAAATTGTCACAGCACTTCTGACATCCACTAAAATGCAGTGGTTTTCCTAGTAGATTAATAACCTTGTGGATTGTTATCATTTGGGTGCAAAAGGGCTCTAATACAAGTTTGTCAGCTACATTAACACTGGCTCAAAAGGCCAGTGCCAGTGGGGAAAAGGTTGTTGCAATGCAAGATCAATTGGCATCACGAGCCTATTCACATCTTCAAACCCTGGCAGAGGAGAAATCAAAAACCTGCCAAGTTCTGTTTCTCACCAGCCACCACCAGTCATCACACACGTGCCATAATTCCGTCATTTCTCATTTTTTATGGAAACAGTGAAACCTGACAAAGCAGGAGGTGTCTACAGTGTAGAGTATACAAAACAAATGTACACTAGTTTGCATCTAAATTCCTTAACACCTCCCTGCACATTTTGCCTAAAATGTTTAGGGTTCTGTAGTCAAAAAGCACTGTAAAATAAAAGACATCTCCTCCAAAGACATCCAGACATGGGCTGTGTTGCAAATGAATGTTTTAAGGTTGCTTAAAGAAACACTGCCAAAGATCTCACCAAAAGCAGGTTTAATATAAAATTGAAAGCATGACAAAGTTTGTTGGCCAGGTTTAGTCTACTACTTATAGATGGTTAAAGCACACAAAGGAAAAGCAAACTAAAAACAATCAATCCAAAACCAGAACCAACCCAAAAATGTTTCTATTTTTTTAGTTATATTACTCCACTCTGGCCACAATTTGGGTTGGTAACTTTCTTTGAAAGTTTGATATCAAAAATGTTATTCCACATGGGTTTTTTCTCAGGCAAGAAAAATCAGTTTCCAAAATTCTTTGTCAAAAAAAAGCAGGAACTCCTTAAAGAGCACAAGTTCTGGGAACAGAGAGTGTTTCCAAAAATCTGCAGAGGAGCTCAGCTCATGTGTTGTTCCTAACAAGCATTTCTCAGATCATAGTGTGGCCTGAAGGGGGGGAAGCACCATCACAGGCAGTAATTCAAATAAAACATCCAAAAAAACTGCTTAAAACTAAGCTACCTGTATATACAGACAGCAAACATGCCCCAGAATTTTTAGTTCTCTTATATTTACAGAAGTCATAAATCCCAGTTTCCTAGTAAAGGGAAAACCCTATGATTTTACCTATGATTTACATAATCTTATATTAGATATGCAATGTAACAGTAGCCATCTAAGACATATCAGGGCTTGGAATGTTAACATGTGTGGATTTATGAAGAATATATTTAGGAACATCAAGAACTAAAAGAAAATATATCAATAATAAACAGATCACTGATCCACTTGCAGCTCAGCTTTTGTGTGAATAATTTCAGAGAAATTTAAGGAAAATAGCAGACAACAACAAGCACAACTGCAGAGTGACAATGGTTCAGAATAATACCACACTTGCCTGGAAAATGTAATTAGGAGGGAGAATTCCACTAACTTCAGATAAATAGAAGAATGAAAGAAACAAGGGGCATTGAAAAAAATTAAAGTCCTTAACAGAAAAATACTGGAACATATGAATATTCATTGAACATTTGAAAATCCAAGCCAACATCTGGAGAATATGTACATATCTTCAACAGATGAGGAAATCTGAAAGAAAGAGCAAACACGTGGCTAGAGATTGTGGTGTTCCAGACAGAGGCAGAGAAGATTATTCCAAGGAGAATTTGATTTGGGAATTGATAAAGGAGCCACCCCCATGAATGAAAACAGAAAACCTCACTATTGAGCTCCTCTACACCTTCAGGGGAAATATAAAATTCTAGTCTGATCATGTAATTTATCCACAGATGAAGGTGTCAAGGGAAATAGTGAGGGTGAAACAGGTAGAGGAGGAAAAAAAGAAGGGGAGTCTCTATACTACTGTAATAAAATAAAATTTTAGAATAGTGCTCAAATAAAAAGGTGGAAGTTAGTAATGACACTCAACCTAGAGATGCTGCAATCATCTCTTCTTCAAAAACTTGGAGATGTAGAATATCATTGGTGTTTAAGAGAGATGCCACACAAGAACACACTACAGATAAAGACTCATATATGAGAAAAAACTATTATAGAACTTGCTGTCCACATCTAGTTTTCTGGGTCCATTGCTGTAATTCAGCTATGCCAGCACAATGATCCATTTCACTGCAGCATATCCACACAGGTATAAACAATCTGCAGTCTTGTGCAGGCTTTTAAACTCATTTTTAGCATCAAGGACATTGGCTCAACACGAGCAGAAAGGTTTTTAAATCCTTGTCCTTTATCCCAGGAGTATTTGCTGCTCCAGAGTAAGACTTTATTCAGCCCACTCTACTGATATGAATTTTTGGTGCTGCAGGTTGCAATGTCAGTGTACACTAACATGTGATCTGTAAAGGGGATGCTGAGATCTCTCTGCAGTATTAGTCACTGTGCCCAGGGAATGCAGGGTGGTTTTGTTTGTGTTCTTGGCTCAAATGTCTGAGCTAGACACGTCCTGATTCTTAATAAAACACACACACACAACAACAGGTTCATTATCTAGAAACACTTCAGGACTAGAAACTTTCTGCAACTTATTTACCAATTACTGACCTCCATGACACATTAATTCTTTTTGAGGGGCATGAGGTCAGTGCAATCTAACAAAATTACAGTTCCTTAAACCATTTATTCTTCACCTATAGGCCTATTAGTTACCTAAGTAACTAATTTTTCCTTTACCTCTTTTTTCTTAAGGAAACCCTTCAATTACTTTGCTTTTAACAAGAGGGAATTTTAGTTCAAGATCTGCACTGTCACTCACTTCACAGTTAACTGGACGTCTCATAAAGAAATCAATCTCATTCTGGATTTTTCTTTTTAGGTTCATGATTACAACAAATCACAAGATGATTTCTCAGTATTATTGATAGTTACCTGGCTACTCCAGAGGTCAGTTCTATCAATTCTATCAATTCTACTTCTAGGTACAGCCCTAGGTAGCATTTCATTGCTTAACCTACTCTGTTCCATCTGCTCTCACCTACAACTACTTGGATCTCTCTGTTACAGTACAACCATCAGAGTCACACCTAATTTCCCCTTTTTATCCCATATTGGTCTTTTACAAATTTACATCAAACCTGCTCAAAAATTGTAATTCCCAACCCAGAACATATTTCTGCATAAATTCTGTATTTCTAACTATATTGTCATCCTTTTTTTTTTTTGTGTCCCCAGCCCTTTTTTGCTGTTGTTTTGTTCAAGAAGTGGTCAGGTAGCACGTCCTCTACTTCCAAAGAGAGCTGTTATTTAAATGGAAGAAAAATAATAGAGCTGGTGTTTTCTATATTGCTGCAACTAGACAACTGCCACAGTTATCTCACAACTAACCTTTTAAGAATAAAGAGCATTTGAATTTATTTGCTGATGTTTATTTTATACTATTAATTTTATAAGATGTTGAACACTTACACACTATCAAAATGAACACTAGGAAGAAAAGGGAAAAAACACAAAGTCAAAACAAATGAAAATTACAACATCAGACAGTTTCAATGGAAATAAAAAGCTGTGAAACCCTTTCTTTAGTGTTGTCAAAGAATCCTCTCTATTTGCATAACTGAAGCAGGACTCCCATTCTATACAATTAAAGCATCTAAACAAATTTTTAAACATCAAAATATATTCTTGAGAAGCAGACTTTCTGACCATGAAATTTATGACAATATCCTGAATGAAAAGCATCTCCACATTCTATAAATTCTTGAGTATCTGAAATGTTTTCATTAGATAAAAAAGGTGAATTTTCAGGAAAAGTAGAGGAAATTTATGGTTGCCATAAATGTTTTTATAATATTATATTTCAAAAAGGTACAAAACACAAGACATCTCCTATCTAAAAAAAGGAGATGCACAACAGACCAGGAAACGAAAAACTGTCATAAGAACACTCAGTCTCAATCAGCTTTCTGTTGGGTGATACAATCTTCATCCGTTGCTTGTTGAACATGCATTTTTTGGGAATGTAAAAAAACCACCAAGCACTGTTAGAAGAGATTTTGTGTTTCATTAGGTCCTTTGATAGGCTGAAGGTTCTCTCTCCATCTCTCTGCTATCCAGGTGCTAGGAAAAGTTACCTACTAGTACTAGGAAACCACAAACACACAGTCTAAGCTATTACATCTCACTTAAATCATGAAATGCCAACACACACAGAAAAATATTTCACTTTCATTTAGTTAGTCTGGAGTACATTACATATCTTTCCTAGAAATTAACTCAGATTTCATATTAAGTCTCCTTGCAATTTTAAGATTGCATTTCCCTAGCCATAGCAGCACAAACTTAACATTCCTTTCTGCTGGGTTCAAGAAATACTGCAAGTGTGTGTGCATATATATACAACCCAAATAAATTCATTAACAGCATCATTTTTATGAACTCAGATACATATTCACGATTGCCATATAGACATAACTTTAAAGCGTTTTTTCACTTCACACCTATGTTAATATTCTCTGTCAAATGATGGAGTAGCTGTCTTGCTCTTCAACCAGATTCCAAAACAGGTGAGAAGCAAAATAATAAAAATACACCATATTTCCTTTGTAACTTAAAATATTTGGGAGGTCATTTTTCTTTCAGGGTCTATTCTTCTTTCCATTATCTAACATCCATGGATCTTTGTAAATGCAAATAGTTTTCAGAAATTAAAAAACAAAGAAAAACCATCATAAAACAGAACTTAGGGAGTATAAAGACTTGAAGACTTGTTGGCCTCCACATTCACAGAATTTTGAAACCACATGTATTTTCAGCCTCAGAACACAACTTTTACAGAGCAGTGAAAGAAATAAGTCTTTCATTCATTAATTTGACAAGAATACATTACATGGGATTATTCATGACTATGAGAGGTGCATTTTCTGTACTAACAGGCATCTGAAATGGATTTCACAAGTTACACAGATCTTGTTTGCCAGTCACAATTAATGACCTGCAAAACCACAACCAGAAATCTTACTTGTATTACAGAATTTTCCCTGAGTATTTGTCAATAGTTGGTCCTTTAGGTATCTACAATTAAATCTCTGAGGCTTCCAAGTAATTTTAGGCTCCCAGACCAACATACATTTCCCATCAAAAAGCTCTCTCAAATAGTCTCTGCTGCAGTTATGAAGAATCTGTTACACAGTATTCAGACTTAAAAAAATTATTTCTGTTGAAGCCATAGCAGTGCTAAGAATACAAGCTATCAGAATTTCAGAGATAAGTAGTCATGATGATGTCTTTATGCCTTTTTCAACATGTTGCCTATACATCTGTCTTCTGTATATTCAGAAACAAGGTGATGTATCTGGTCAGTGGCATTCACACAGTCTAGGAGAAACTTGGTCCAGAATTATAATGAGACAGACCCACAGATTCTTGAACCAAGATAACAGCAGAGAATTGACCATTTAGTCAGGATCTGTAAGGAAAACTGAAAGAAGAAATACATATTGAGGGACTGCTGGCTGGGCTATTCAGGAAGACTTTAAAGCAGCAGCAGAGATGAAAGGTGCAAACATACAAAATAAAAATAAATTTGGAACTCTTCTAGGTGTGTTACACAAAGCAAAAGTGGAAATATGGGAGACACTATTTACATTCACGTGCATGTGCTACAAAATAATTGTTTCTTTACTAAATTGAAGTCTCATGGGAAAGGCTTTTCTGCTTCTAATATAATTAATCCCCACACTCTTTTTTATGAGCAAATGAGTAGGCAAAATGAAAAGCCATGTTTCTCACTTGTCAACAGGTTGAAAATCAAAGGAACATTGGATATTCTGTCATCAACAGCCTGACAGATAAAACAGAAGTAGAATGTTAATTAGCATTTAACTTGCTTTTGCAGTAAAGAACAAAATAATTGTTTCCATTTATCTAAAGTGTTTGAAGGGAAGCAATACATTACTACAGAATAGTCTGTTCAATTTGTGCTATGTGTGTATTAGGATGCACAAAGCAGGTAAATCCTCAGTTGAAGAAGCATTGGATTTAACTTATTTTGTGCTAAATAAAATTGCATATACTGATCCGCCAGCAGCTGCAGAGTAATCTTCATATTACACAGTGCTTTTGTTTGTTTTAATGAACAAGCACTTGGATCTTTTCCAAGAATGGCACATGGAATTGATTAATATTTCCCTCGACTGTCACTGCAGAAATCAGCTGGAGCCTTAAGGGAGGGAGGAGAGAGAGCAGAGAGGAACAAAAGGTGTAAATGGCCACTCCCTCAGTTTTACACAGAAGATTTGACAAGAAGTTGAATTTGAGCACAGCTGTACATCTTGAAGCCTAGAGGTATGGAATAAAACAGCAGCAAACAAGTGGCAATTCATTAGCTTTAATTAAACATACAGAGAGGGGTCTGGAATTGTGCAGTCTTTGGCACAATTAAAACTTCTGTGAGATCTCATTTTTTTTCATGACTGATGGAAGAGAATTTTGTAGAGTTAGACGCTGCTGCTTTTAAAAATCCTGTGGGTTTTTACAGCTTGTAATGAAATGGAGATAAGACAGACAAGTTTGTAAAAAGGAGACTTGTGAGATCCAGAAACAGAGCTAGAAATACCAACAGCAGGGCTAAAATCAATGTGCCAAAAGGTAATATGGTGATAGTTAGGGTAAGTGGCACTGCCACATTCCTGCCCCTCCCATCTTGTGTTTCGGGGGGATTTGGAATAGCCCTCTGAAAAAAAATAGTATGCAGTAAGGTGCAATTATAAACCACCTTTTAGAAGCAGCTATTACTTCAGTCACTTATTTTGAGTAATACAGTCCCTAAATTTCTGTACTGTTAAAGAAAATCATCAAAGCAATCAACTGCTGAAGTAGCCCTATGGCAAAAATTGTGTGAAAATACAGTATTTGTAAGGGTCTTGTGGAATATTGTGTGCTTCATTCCAAGATTATGCAGCAAATGCTAAAAAAAAAAAAAAAAATACTGACATACACATGGAAATATATCTGGTTTAGGAATATACAGAAATATACTGGAAATAAGCACCCTGAATTCAGGTGTACTGCTCTGCCTGTTGGAGTCACTGTTAAACAGTGCAAACACTTTGAAGGAAAGTGCAAAACTTTTGAAGTGAAAGTTACTGAACTGGAGGAGTGAAAGGTATGGCAGAAGGAAAGGGATGGGTTAAACCAGTATTGTATTGCTCTCAAACACTAATTACAAAAAGTAAAGGGAATTGCTGAAAGCTCAGTAATTCTCTAACTTAACATTATTTTCATAAATTTCAGAAAGGTAGTAAAAATGTGTATATTTTTAAAAAAACATACACCATTTGGAATTATTACTCTTTCTTTTATTGTACTAATATTTTCAGAGAACACCTGTAAAAAAAAAAGCTGTATTGGTGGTACATGTGTCACATCACACACTAGATGGGACAGCAAAGTATTAAAAGATTTAAAGTCAGGGGAAAGATAATTGTGAGTATTTAAAGGGCAAAGAAGGAGCATTGAATAATATGTCTATCAGGCTGTAAGCATGACACTGATCATGGATGAAGAGGTGAACAATTAAATAATAGTATAATTACCTACTGTTACTAAGAGTTTATGGAAATGGCTCTTGACTAATATTTGTTAGACACTGTTCTCCAATAATTTCTCCAATATTATTACTACAATAAAAGACAACAGCATTTATTTTAAACATTGTGTCTAAGTGGAGAGGCCTCAAATCTTGAAGCATAATTGCTGGTAAATGGGCAAATATTTGTAAAATTCAGTTCTTGTGTATGTGCCCTTCAGTAATTATATTGGTGACTTGGAGGGAGAAAAAAAGAACAAAATCAGGAGTAACAAAACTCAAAGATGAATCAAAGCTTCAGGAAACAATTAATAAAGAGGACCAGTGAAGAGCAGTCTTGATATCTCCAAAAGAAGGAGAAAATAAATCATTTTTAGACCATGCTGGAGTGCCTGCTCACCACAAAAGATTTCTTATTCATATTCACCTGATCAGGACCATGTATCTTCTGTGAAACTCACACAGAGGCAGGATTTGCTGAACTGCCTGCACCTTCCTCATTCAGAATTTTTCATTGTACAATGCAAGTTCAGCCTTTCTACTCCAGCCCAAACAGCACAACTGGGGGTGAGGCTCCTCCTTCAGCCTGGAAATCAGTTGTTCAGCAGTGAACCACTCTTTCCATCCCCACTTCACATGTGGTCATGCGGAACCTCAGATAAATAACCAATAATCCAAAGTTTCCTTATATTTTACCTTTATTTTCCTTTTATTTTGTTTATATTTTACCATAGATTTACCATTTTTTTACCACAGATTTTCATCTACTGCTGGTGAAACTAGTGCCTGCCTAATTCCAGCAAGGTTATCTCAAGTGATTGTGAGTACATGTGGAAAACAAAGAAAAAACATCTATCTTTTAAAATGCTGGTAGGAGTCTGCCCCCACATTCTTATGTTTTAACATATGGTTTACACTACTTTTCAGGCACTATTCACCAAAAATTTCATTTTATTTAGTCAGAAATCTGTTTTAAAAGAAGAATTATTAATGATCCGTAATTATTAATAATGTTACTATAATACCTTTATTTGTACAACAGATATTAGAGGACCCTGGAACAGCCCCAAGTCCAGTTCTGTGTGTCACTGCACAGATTAACTACACTATAGCTCAACTCTAAGTCAGCAAAAAAGTAGCATTGTTGTCACATTTACAGACAGGGAACTGCATCACAAAAACAGAAAACTATTGGTTTTGTCAAGACTAAGTCACCAAGAATCCTTATTCAATGGAAAAGTCATGTGTACATCAGCAGGCTCAGAAAAAATGTAGAATAGATTTTTCTCTACCTAAATCTAAATATACTGCTAAACTATTTTTCAGTAGAAACTACCAAAACTTGAGAAAAAACAAGCACATAATACAACTCATGCAGTTCCTGAATTAACCATACTAAATTATATTAGAAAGTATATTATTGTTTTTCTTCCTTCACAATTAATTCCAGAACATTATTTGGTATTCTATTATGGAAGAAAAAGAATAAGTGGTCTATAAAGAGCAAGCTTACAGCAAAAAAGACCCCTCTAGAATATCAAATGTATATTTTATGGAAAAAAAGGGAACTCTATAATCTGTTCTATGGAAAGGATTCCAATGACCAAAACAAAAAGGAGCTCTCATCCCTCATCACATATTCTCCAAGGTAACAAATCTTGCTTGAGAAATTTAGACAGGACATACAACAAAATATTGTAGAGAAGTTATTAAGTACTAAAAAAATTTTCATTAGGTCTAGTGGCTTTGTGAGTTATATATGTAACTGAGAAAAGGAAAAAAAAAAAGATGAAACAAAATAAGGAAAAGGGAAACAAGGGGATTCAATGGAAGCAAAAGAACCACTTATATCCCAAATATGTATTTGTATCTGTGGACTTCTGTTTATTCTCTGAAGTGATACAGTCATCAACCTTTGCCATTTTGAAAATGACACCCATACATTAATAAAAATTATGTATTTTGATGTGAGATACTTCAGTATTTCTTTCTTACATTCCAGGATTTAACTTGAGGATTTCTTTTTAACCCTTTATTTGCAAACAAATCCTGGCCTCCCTATTTTCACAAGATGCACACAAACTCCCAAAATGTCTCCCAAAGTGTCACATTATTTGGTACAACTTCATTCTCCTTCTTTATTCAGTTTAAAAAAAAAAAAAAAAAAAAATAAAAACAAATAAAAAAAAAAGTTTAAATTTGTAAACTGTTTCAAGTAAATAAGTATAAACCATCAACTTTTCCAAACAGGAAATGCATTTCCAGACAGAGAGGAGAGACTCCATCACTGAACTGCCTCTCCTCTCCCTTTCTGAGCACTGAGCTAAACCCACAGTTTTCAACACTTTAAGTATTCAAATAGTCATGAAAAAACGAGATCTCTGCAAACAAAAGCACTTCAATATGAGCTTTCAAAATAAAGAAAGACTTGTCTATGAGTGTGTGCTCCTGTACAGATGCTTGCACAAACACCACAAAAAGAGAACAAATTTGAGTAATAATACAGAGAATTTCCACTAAGGTCATGCTGAATAATACAATGAATTTTTCTGATAGCACATGAGGAGAATTTTAAATGAAGAAATGTCACATACTGTCTGCTGCAGAGAAAAATGCTGTTTGCTGCTTCTTCATTAAAATTTTACCAGACAACTAATGCTTTCCACATTCAAGAAAGTTAAATAAGGATAAAGTTTTAAATGCAGACAATTCAAAATATGTATCATAAGAATCACATTAATATTTTGGGTGTGGAGTAAAAAAAAAAAAACACTATAATTTATATTTAATTTTCTTATATTCATAATTTAGTGCCATATAACAATGCAAATGTTATGACAAAAATACTAATCAGTTGACCTCAAAATCCAGCCTGGCAGATCTTACATATTCAGAACAATATATAAACATGAGTTTAAGGATACACAGAAATCCCTTTTGTGTCACCAGGAAAATAAACATTTGCTTGAGTGCTCTCCCATGTTACTCAGCATAATATTTTATTTGAATTGTTTATTCCTATTTGAAACATAAATGAAAAAAAGGGGAAAATGGTAACAAGTTCAAGAATTTAACTGAAACACTCATGTTCTTACTGCAGTCTTCTAAATGGGTTAACGTGGAGCTTGGATGCAAAATCCAGGAAACATCAAGCAGGAGTAGGAAATGATTTAATGGCAACATCTGGCATTAGTGAGGCTTCTCCTGATTCATTTCTCCATGATTCAGGAAGGTTCCTGACAAGCTGAAAAGGGCTCAGAAAAAGAGCCTTAAGTCTAGAAAATTATGAGCTGCATAAAATTAAAAGTTAAATCCATTTATTTTAGAGCCCACAAGGTAATGGAATGGTTCCAATATCACAGAAAGTTATGCACACAGAGAGAGATGGCAGCATTGTGATTTTCTTCAGCCCCACATCCCACTGTTGTCAACCAATGGTATGAAGTCAATTGTTGACAAATCCAGAATAAAATAAGCTGCATTCTTAAGCTGCATGCAAAAATTCTAAGCAGGCCAGTGGAACACAACTGAGACATTTTCTATCATTCAGGCATCTAAGGATATATACATTCAAAAATATCTGAGGAATGTTTCTCTTGGTTAAATATTCATACCCTGTTTAACAAAAGATATAATTGTAAGTCTAAATCTACAACTGGCTGTGAGAAAGTTCTAACCACCTCTTCAGGAATGATTTTCCTAGTTATTGGATCTGAATGTGTTTGACAAAAGATTGTATTGCATTATACTGAAGTTCAAATTTACATTCTAAGTTTCAAAATTAATATTTATCATTATGAACACTTTTAGATTTTGTATAGTTTCTAGATCCAATGGATCAGACACAACTTGTGGACATTTATAAACTATAAACATACTCACATGCATTTATTATCTTCTACTCTACCACTTACATTTATCTCTATATAATTTTGCAAACACATATTAATTTGATTAAAACACATTTTTCTTTGTGTGTTTGAAATAATCTCGGATAAAATCTACACAGTGCCATACATACCATTGTCCTTTGTTAAGCATTTCATCTTTGCCAACACTCTTGGCTATTCTGAAAAAATTCCACACCAACACCTGTCCCCAAGAAGGAAAGATAAAAGTACAAAATATCCCTCCAGATTTGAAAACCTTATATGTCTCTCTTCATGTTATAATTTATATGAAAAAAAAAGTCTCTGCCACAGTTCTGTTAGTCTTGATATGCCTGTGCTAGGTATGTGTTGCTCTACTATAGTTTGCTTGCATAATGGTGAGGTTTTTACTCCTGCTGGATCCATTCATTAAAAAAAAAATTGAAAATAATAATAATAATCTCTTATATGACTCTGCTGCCACAGCATCATCCTGATACATTCAAGTGTCATTTGCAATGCACTCCAAAAATAAAGGCACAACCAGTCAAAATATTTACATACTTCCTCATTAAATGTTTCCCACAGAGACCTCACAGGCACAAGTAAGCCATGATGAGAAAATTACTTTAAGGATTTCCTGGCACATAGAAGCGAGAAAACCAAGCCAGACAACAATTTATGGGATGGGATGGTATGGGATGGGATGGGATG
>JAODHZ010000333.1:868781-882849 GCA_027576135.1 Cossypha dichroa | reverse complement strand
TGGGATGGGATGGGATGGGATGGAATGGAATGGAATGGAATGGAATGGAATGGAAGGGAATCCCATTAGTTTTCCTTCTTCTCTGTCCCTCAGAAAGGGGATTCCCACCTCTTCTCACAGAATTCCACATCTTGTTGGCATGATCCAACTTACCAAATAAGCCCATGCCTCAGCAGGATAGGGAAGTTTGGGGTTCTTTTATTTTGATTTAGTTAATGTCTGTTCCCATAGGTCTTTCCTTCATTCCACTACCTAGACTAGGAAAGGAAACAAATCTAACATCCATATGAGCTGTTTTAATTTGGATTCACTGCAGGAACCTAATGGGACAGAGGGGAACCATGATGCTCTCAGTGGTTTGATATTTTCATCCTCCAGCCATATAAGAAACAGTATGTTTCTTGCAAAATGAAAAATAATCTATACAGAAACATTCATACTACTGAGCTACTAAATTAATTTCTGCACATGGTACCTCCATGAATATGTAGACATTTGTTTAAAAACTAAGGCCTGTTTAATGATACTTAATTTAGTGGAACAGTTTGAACAGGGATATTTATTTCCTAATTGCCTTGTTCTGCTAAGTGCTCAGCACTCATAGCACAGAAAAAATTAGAAGCATTCAGGTACTTTTAAGGTTCAAGTTCTATAGCAGAATATAGATATCAGAGTTACAAATGAAGGGCATGAAGCAAACAAATGAATTCATGTACCATCAGAATTGGTGTACAGAGGTTAAAGAAAAATGGATTACTAACAAGTCATACATATGACAAAGGCAGAGGAAAACAACCAACCCAGAAAATTAATCAGCATATAAATTAATCTTCTTACCTGAGAACAAGTTGGAGTCTCAAGTATTGCTTTCAATATACCAGAATGCTGAAACTTTCTGCTGGAAGAATACTTACATGGTATAGAAAAATTTCTCAACTCCTGAGGCAGGTAGATCCTGAAATAAGAAGGAAAAAGGTTTTCTCTAATTCTATTTAGGTTCTACATGTTTAGTTAGTTCATTAGAGACAGATAGACTGTATCTTGATTGGCTTGCTCAGAGTGTTAAGACAGAACTTAAATAGCTGTAGACTTTATAACCATTTAAGCACCAAAAATATTTCTTCCATAATGCTATAAAAACAGATTTAAAAGAGAGACTTGATTACAAAAAGAGGGTGTGGTGGTGTGAATAAATCAATGCCATTAATTATCTATATTTATTCACTTTTCTTCTGTCTAAAAAAGTTGTCTTTCAGAATTTCCACCTACCTGGGAGAATCGGTCATTTCTCTTTCTTCATTTTTATCAGTAAAATAATGATTAATATTTTACATCACCTCGTGGGTAGATCTGAAGTATTGAGGTTTCTTTAGTCAGCCCATGTGGTCTCCCACTACAGAGATGTCTATATTGCATATCCTTGTCTCTAAATACTTTTAAAAATCTTTAAAAAATTGGAAAACATCTTCAGGAGGGGTTTTAAATTTCTTTAAATGCCTCAGAAATTTTATAAAATAATCCTTACTGGAGATTTACAGTGATATACTTTTATTTGTATATTATAGGCAGGAAAAGAGAAAAAAAAACAACTCTATAAAGCTATGAAGTAAATAATCTATAAACTAAATACATAGACAATCATGTGGTATCAACATTTTTAAAAGTCTTTCTCAAATATATAGATCTTAACAGTGCTTAACAGGATTATCCATGACTGCTTTAAAATTATTTCATGTTGAGAGTATAAAGTTTTAAACAAAATAAATGTAGTTAAAACATGATACAATGATACTTGGTTTCATTCCTTCCTTATGCTTTTCTAGCTATGAATGGTTTCTGGAAAAAAATTACCAAATAGAAAGCTTTGATTTCATCCTTTTCATCATGCAAGTGAGAAGTTGAAAATAAAATTTCTCAGAAATGTTCGAAGCATTTGGGTTGATCTAAAAAAGTCTGTGAATAAACACTGATAACATTTAGCATCTGACCAGGTAAAGAAAAGACACCTGCATCAGACTATTTTGAGAACAGCTATTTTCACATCTGTTCATAAACTTTAATTTGCCTTTTGTTCCTCAGTTGGATGTGTCCTTCACTTTAGTTCCTGGGAAAATACAAATATAGACCACGACGACTCCTTAGTGCCTTCCAACCAGGACAATTTGAATTTTCCATTTGCAACAATGATTTCATAAAAATGCTTTGATACAAGTAAATGGAAGCAAGCATTTAGTAGAGGCAAGTTCTGTTGCTCCACTTACACCAACGATTTCCCATTACTTCCAATTCTTTATCTTAGGAAATTACCATGAACACAAAAATGGCAATTCTTACATTTCAGACTGCTTTGTGTGAAATAACTGAAAAAACAAACAATACAGCAGCTGGTATCAAATAGGTTACATTCTTCCTTAGAAGTTCTTATAGCAATTCTAATTATATAATAAAATACATTAGTGTGATCAGCAGCTCTGAGGAATTCTATTGGAAGCAGTGAAAATCCTTAGGAATTCCCTAGAGTGGTTTAACTTTAGGAGCATCAGGGAGTTTGCATGAGTTTATTAAGATTTACTAAGATATTTACTCTTCTTTAGCTCTTAAAAGGGAAGATCTCCCTTTGAACTTTCCTTTTATTTGCCTGGCATTCTCTTACAATAAATAAAACACCTCTGAGACATTCAAAAATAAATGCCTTTTTAATGTTTTCTGCTGCCAAACCTTATGATTTACTATACATATTTGACAACATGTTACTTAAAAATTTTATCTTTCAAAACTACCAACTTGTAACCCTAAAGATAAAACAAATGGACATCAAGAAGCTGCTTTTTGCAAAACTCTACAGACTTCAAGAAAGGCTTCATGAAGTCTTTATTAAATTAAATTAGAAAATTAGTAAAATTATATAGTGCTGAACATTGTTTTCAGATGAACAAGCCAGTACTTTAAAGTGCCTCATTTATTCAAAGAAAAGAAACTGGGTGTAACTGCATAAATTCCTTCCTGCTTGAGCATATTTGTCATACCTGCCTAGCACTGACAAGCCCAGTGCAGAGTATAAAATCTTTATACCAGATCTGACCAAAAATTGGTGTGGTGGCTGTGGCCATAGGAGTTCAGAACAAAATGCAGATGTACAGAGAGCAAGGAATGGGGTGCTCCTTCTGCTGACCTCCCAGACTCCTTCTGGGGGACTTCACAGTCACTGCTTTCTGTGAATCTAAGAAAAATGAGGAATAAAAAACTAACTCTCCTTTAAAGGGCTCTTTCACACTGGCCATCTCTTGCACAATTTATTCAAATTTTATAAAGATATCAATCACAAAATTTGCTTTCTGTTACTATAGCATGTACTCCTACAGGAACTTTTTTTTTTTTTTTAATTTGTCATATATTTTAGCTAACATTTTTATCAAAACTTTGCATTACTCTTATTAATTTTATCTGGTTATGTTACCTGGATTAGAGTACTTTAAAAATATAAATAAATACATACATACATACATAAACACATAAATACATAAACACATAAATACATAAATACATAAATACATAAATACATAAATACATAAATACATAAATACATGAATAAATAAATAAATAAATAAATAGATAAATAAATAAATGTGATTCTTCTCTTCTTTACATAACCCTTCAGCAGATTTTATTTTACAGTAAAAATCAGTGTTTTGCATGTTGTTATAACTCAAGGAAAATTGAAATTAGTTTGGACATTTCTGTAATGGGAATCTAATCCTGTTTACAGCCATATGGAAAACCTAGAGGATGCTCACTTTGGATTTTGCATTAGTCATTATTCTTCCATTTGGCTATTGCCACCATTTGTCTGGGTGCAGTGACAAAATAGCCAGAAATAGGCAGATTCCCACATGGTACAAGATGTCTCACTAGGATATATTCCTTCTTCTGAGTCCACAGTTACTATTTGTGGAGTTTTAGATCTTGTTTTCACCATTCAATGCAAATGTTTAAAAACGTGCTTGTAGGAGTCCTTTAGGAGAGTTCTTTTCTCACAGAAATTAATAGAAAAACTCCTACTGATTTTCAGCTTCGTTACAAGAAGAAACCAACCAAAACAACTCCCTTGCAATTTCTCTTTCTCTTTTTTTCTTTTTGATTTTCTTTTGGCTGTCAGTCCCAGACACACACACACAAAAAAAATCTATCAAAAAGGACACAGACTTCCTGATGACTCTTTAAAGTTCATAGTCTACATCATTCTCATCCTCTTCCCTTCCACCTCCCCTTCCATCATGATCATACCCACGAGCCAGTTTCACGCCATGAAATGTGTTCAAATACTCAGTTTAATCATAATTGTCTCTTTCCATATGAAAGCCACATCTTTTCCACAAACTTTCCCCCAGCCACCAATTTTTTATTTTTCAAATCTCCTTTATATGGAAACTGGGCTTCCTTTCTCCCAGCCCACCTGAAAACACTGTTACCTATCTGACATCATCAGCAATTACTTAAGAGACAGAAAGAAAAAGGACATTCCTGCTCAAAGAAACTCAAATGTTGAAGGCAGATTCCTAATTCAAGTCAGGCACAGGCTCCAGTCAAATACACCAGGCCATAAGGAGAACCACAAAGCATTTTTAATAATTCATTTGGATTACAGTGTGAATGGACACATTATCCTCCTGGCTCTTAGAAAGGCCATGCAAGGGGGCTGAAGGCTGGCATCCTCCAGAGGGGCCTCATTTGTATAGAGAGTTGAAGAAACAAATAGAGTCACAGAATAAATTCAGCTGGAAGGGACCTTAGGAGGTCAAAGCCCTGCTTGGTGCACAACCAACTTGTTGTATGGTGAATTCTATTGCTGGACTGTGAGCTGTAGACAAACACCCAGCTGAAGGTGATGGCATCAGATTCCAGCTCTGTGGCACAGAAATAGAAGCTGTCTCTTCAAGATGAAACACACTAAAGGAGTAGAGAGCACCATAATTTTGGGAGATTTCATTTTGAGAAGAGGAATTATTCTTACAGCCAGAAAGAGAAAGGAATATTTTTGGATCTTTGCGTATTTCAAACTTGAAAATAATTTATGATCTGTTACAATGAGTCCTATGCTATTCCTACTCTCATTTGATATAACATTAATTTTCAGAATGGAAAGAGATTTTCTGAATGGTTGATTAAGTTTAGACTGGACACCTTTATACAGGAATATAAAAGACAGAAAAGCAAACTTCAGAATCTATCATCAATACAATGGACTTCTCCATGGAAAATCCTCTTGTTTATTTAGATAGATCACAACAGGTTTTGTCAGGATTAAGGGAGGAAGTTGTATGACAAAGAAGGAAGAGAGAAGTCAAGGGAGGCAATATTCCTCAAAGTTTAGTCTCTGAATTAACAGTGTCTTGGGTTACAATGTGAGGTGTAACTAAATATGTGTTCTACTGTCGTTGGATACTGCTGGGAGCCAGGGAAGCAGTCTTGGATTTTTCTCAGGCTACTCAAGGAAAACATAACATGACAATGATTAAGCACCTGCTGGATGTGTGAGAAAAGTGATATTTTCATGCAAGCATGTTTAAAAGGGATGCTACCTTCCTTGCACCAATCAAACCATGTCTATGCTTACTCCACGAACTACTCTATAGAAGTATAGTTGTTTCTTTAAATAAATGGCTTTTTCCTACCCCACTGCAGAAGGACCTTTGTCACTATGTCCTTTTCACCATTCCCATGGCCCAAATGCAGCATTCTACCACCATTACTTTCTGAGGAGATGTTAGAATGGGTGGAGCAGTGTTTCTTTATCCTCTGCATGGCTCCACCACGGTAACTCCCTCTGGGGAAGCAGCAGCTGCCGTGAGGGGCCACAAAATGACAAAATGACTGATGGAATTTCATCCTTCCCTGCTCTCCATTGCATCTATTGCAATTTTCCTGTTAAATTGCAGCTCCAGCTTGGAATGTCTCACAAGGTACCTGCGTGGGGCTCATTCCTCCCTGTGGTTTACCTTCAAACCAGCACAAATAGTTCACAGTAAGATTTACATGTTCTTGAGCACCATCAAGCAGTTGACCCAGACCCTGGAGCAATTTATAGCTACAGTTCTTCCATACTTATCCAGTTAGTCCTTAACACATCACTCCTGGAGAGGAGACTGAGGAGGGAGCTCATTGTGGTCTCCAACTTTATCACGAGGAGAAGCAGGGGGCAGAAAATCTCTCCATTCTGGTGACAGGACACAAGAGGATGGCCTGAAGTTGTGACAGGGAAGGGAGAGAGATTCCTGTTCCAGCTGGAATACTTCTCTCACCGAAGTGTTTTCAGCTGGCTGAACACTTTGGGGTTTTAAAGCAGAAGTGAAAAATCAAATTCAGTTCTCAAGATCGGTAGCAAAATAATCTAGATCTTCTTGTACATTCTTTTAGTGTTAAAGATGAGTTACTTAACATAAGTATTAATGTGCTCTATTATGATGACTAATGTTTTCAGTATATATTGCATTCCTGTGAAAGAATTATTGGTGCAAGTACTGAAGATCTATAAAATTAGATTTATAATACAAGACCCAGAAGAATTTACTGGTATAACAATTTTAATACTCCATTCCCTCCCTCTATTGGGTATCCATTAACATCAAGAGAAGGGAACTAATTCATCTTTTATGGTCCTCTGTTTCTAATATAACACATTAATGAGGACTTATTAGCTATTCTTTCTCTTAACATGTTGTTAACACTTCCTTGTCAGGAATTCAGGTATTTTTTTTTACTTGTGCTGACACACCAAAAAAATACCAAAAAAAAAAACTATAAAAGGAAACTTAAGAGTCATCAATCATCAAATATATAATCAATTAAATTGAGAATAACAGAATGATTTAGTTGGAAGGGACCTCTTGAGACCTTCCAGTCCAACCTTCCAGGTTAGCAGCAGGTGTTCCAGGTCTTTCTTCATTGGGTTTTGAACATCTCTGGAAATTTCTAGAGCACATAGCTCAGGAGTATTATGCCATTTGCTCATTTTATTCAAAATCAATGCCAAAGAAAAGAATTTGTCCTTCATCTCTAACATCTATAGAATAACTTTTCCTGACATTGTGCAAACAGTACCTCAATTTTTGAAAAACATACCATGAATCCTTCTAGAGTTTATTAAACACTTCCTTAAAATCTAAAAGAAATTTTGTGGGGCTTTTCTGTTTGTTTTTGCTGTTGTTGCTGTTTTGTTTGCTTTGTTTGCTGGGGGTTTTGGTGGGTTTTTTTTAGGGATAGGTGGCGTGTGAGCACACTTTATCCAGAGTCAGGTTAGATCTTATGTAAAGAAAATACTTTTAACACAATCAGAAAGCAGGCACCAACTATTCAGGACTTCCCTTAGTCAGTTCCTACCACAGATTTTCATTTTCTCTCCTAATAGAAACCTGCATTTTAAGCCAAGAATTAAATAATGAATAAAATACATTAGTATTGCTGGGTTCAACTCTTAAAGATTTTCTATATTTGATGAGCTGGAAATTATAAGGAAATAAGACATAAGCCCTTCCTATTTCCTGTCCTAAAGAAAAATGACAAAAATATTTATCATTTCTACATTTAAGTTTTTATTTTTGATATGTTTAACCTGGGACTTTTAGGCTACCACAGAATTTTGGATTTAATATAATCCAAAAAGACCATGAGAAATCTCCATCCCAAACTCACCAATTACTTGTTGACAGCATTTCTACGTGCACACTCAGAAAGAAAATAAATAAATAAATAAATAAATAAAAGACAGCAGAAATGTGGTACTCAGCACCTAAAATACAGTTTGAAAAGTATGCAAAACAAAGTGACAGCAAATGCCTGGTATCAGCTGGGTAATGCCAGAGGTGATAATGACATTCCTGGCAAAAGATCAGCTCCTCTCAAACATCTGCTAGGAATGAAGCCATTAAAAACCAAGCATTTCATACTGTGGGGGTTTCTGCAGACATTTGCTTCTGTTCTGATCTGTCATGGTTCAAACTCCTTGACTTCAGTTGCTTTGCTTCCTGTTTTTTTTCTTTGCAAAACTTTGGAGTGTCTAACATGCAAAACCACAGTGATTAGTATTTTTGTGAATGTTGACCATTGTTCTTTAATTTAAAAGACGTGCTGAATTTGTCTGATTATTGATTCAAAGCAAACCTGGGCTGTGTTTCAAGACTGTGACAATATCCTACCAGAGAATGATATTGTTTCCTATTTTGTGAACATTTTGCACAACTTAATTTAGAATTCCTGTCCTCTTGACTAATGTTTTCCATTGCTTTGCCTTTATCTTTCCTACCACCAATTTTCTATTCCGTTCAATATTCATAACAAATTAGCACTCAGAAGCAACTACTCCATTTCACACTGTAATGTTTAACTGGAAGTAATTAGAGCTATTTTTATAATTTGGTCAAAAAATTTAAAAATATGTTAGTAAGAAACCTCATCAGATGAATTCTGGACTTCAAAATGCCTAAATTACTTTTCCTAAAAATCTCATTAAATTTTTACAAGTTGCTAAATGTCCAGCTCTGAAGACAGCACAATGGTTAGAAGTCAGCAGAAAAGCAGTTTATGGACTGAACCTTAAAATTAATTGTCTTCACCAGTGTAAAGAGGCTTTTTCTGAAACACTTGATTCCAGACATTCATTAAAGGCAAGATGAACAAATTCCATGCTTCCAATCCCTCCAAAAGGAATGACCTTGAATTCCTATAATCAAAAGAGGAACAATAACTGGATTTATGCAAATAATTATCAGTTAAAATACATTAGCAGCACTGAAAACACAAATTCTGGTGCAGAACTCCATCACACACCTTTGGCCTTCAATTTTTTTTTGCAGTAATCTCAATTCAACTCCAGGGGCCAAGTGTGTCTCCACACCAACCTAATGTACAGATCATTGAAATGCCTTGGAATATTGGCTGCATGAGATCTGGGCAGTTTGATGGTGGCAAAAACCTCCAGCCTCTGCTGAAATTAACATGATGAGTATAAAATTATAACCACTCTTTTAAAATACTCATTTTCAGAAACAGGCAATCTGAATCTTTCCTAGCTGCAAGTCACTGGCACATGGTCCTGATTTAAGTATTTGTATAGTCCAGAGAGCATTGGATGCTCAGAACACTCCCTAAAAGTCACACAGAAATGCTTATTCAGTAAGATACTGAAAAATACAGATTTTTCTTCAAAATGCAGATTCTTCTTCACTAAATCCATAAAGACCATAAGCCCTTAGCTGACTAAGCTGGCATAAACACACAAAATAAATCTGTTAAGAGGAGAGGCAAGCCTGGAAAAAACCAGGAAGGCTGAGATGCCTTAAAGTGGCACGTGATGAGAACAGACATAAATGGGCACCACATACTCACATATCAATAATTCTGCTTTGTTCCTCCACTGTGGCTTCTCAATAACCTGCAAGTCAGCTGGAAGCAAAGGCAAGTGGCAGCAGTTAGTTACCACCCCAACCCACACCTCCTCCAGCTCATGCTGGTCCTTTAACAAGTCCCAGTACCCACGGAATGTGGGGCACTCAGTCAAAATCTATCCTGAAATTTTATTCATGTCATCTTCCTTCTATTCCCTTCCTACATTCTACCAGTGCAGAGCTGCTTAATGGAATTTAATTTGTCAAAATCAGATTAACAATGTCCTTACAGTCCTTACTGTTAAGCCTCCTTAAGTGGAAAAATGCTGCTACAATAAAATTAAATACTCTTTTATATCATTTTGTTGCTGTCTAGACTTCCTGATAAAAAAAATTAAAATAGTATTCCTTTTAGCAAAACTTAGTTTGTGTACAAAGCTAATCTAGTGAAATGTGTCTTAGCCCAAGGCAGAGGGCTAGGAACTAGATGACCTTTAAGATTCCTATTAACTCAAACTATTGTGTAATTCTATGTACAGGGCTTTTAAAACTTCTCAAAGTAGTCAGGTGATAGCTGATAGTCAGTCACTGACAAGAAATATGCTATGCCAAACAAAAGAGGCAAATCCACAGAGCCTGAAAAACTGTGTAAATGAAATGTGGTTTGGAAAAAAAAAAAAAAAATAAAGACCCTTTAGTAGCAAGCTGAAAAAGTAATTTACAGGTGTAACTTTCAGTAAGGGTCAGAAAAAATTCATTCATTAGGATTACGGGAGGTAAAATTTTCTTATAAATATTACAGGACCTTTAAAAAGTGTCATCATTGTAAAATGGACTTAAATCATATTCATTAATTATTAAGCATTACTCTAGTTCTTCACTGATGTTTTTAAATGGAATTAGGTTTCCTCAACTAACTGCAGCAGCATATCCCTGCTGTCTATTTATAAACAACTTCTCTTTAGGTGCAGAAGTGCCTTTTCATGATGGTATCAAAGTAGGTTTCACTTTGTAGAAATTCTTCTAATCTTAAATGAAAGCAATCCATTACTTGTGGAGTGAAAGAGACCAATCTGAGAGTACCTGTGAGTTTTATAGCATCCCAGATGTTCATTCACAATACACCCAATAAAACAAAGTCAGATTTATAGCTTCTTTTTTTTTTTTTCTCTTTTAAGGGAGAATAGTGTCTTTACATTTTAAAAGGCATGGGAAGTCTGAACAAATGATGTCAGGACAGCTACCTGTTGATAACTGCTGATCTCTCTCTTGATTCCTCTAAGCTACTGATATTAAGCATTTCCAAGGTCAAATACAGAATCCAGTTTCACAAAGGTATTAAAGTTTTACCTCAAATAAAGAACTACACTATATGTCCAACCTAATCTACCTTATTACTGAGGGTTTAATCTTTACTGAGAACATTCCACCATAATTCTGATCCCCAGAAAAATGAAAACACTGCTAATGAAAAGAAAAAAAAAAAAAAAGTAAACTAAAAGATTTGCCTCTTTAGAAGTTTGCAACAATCTCTACAAGCCAATCTGAAGATAGTTTATATCAGAATATACTGGATGTTAAATAGAAGTGCCATCTGTCTTAGCAAATTATAAGTTCTGTATTTCAGTATTTCTATTCATGCAGGAGCAGGAATTGCATCCCAGTCTCCCCACTGGTATGCATTCACAGCAGCACAAAACACAGCTTTAAAATGCTGGTCTTGGAAAGGTTAGAAAGTCTTCAAAAGGAAATTCTCATCCCAGAATTGCAATTAAAATTGTGTTTACTTAAAAGAATCTCAAAGTTACCACATGATACTGCCATAAGGTTCTCCTCAACCACTGAAATTGTTTTTACTTTTCAGAAAAATCTACTATTTTTACTTTCCAGAAAAATCTACTATTAACAAAGCTGCTATGATGAAAGGAGATAAA
Source organism: Cossypha dichroa (assembly GCA_027576135.1). Lineage (NCBI taxonomy): Eukaryota > Metazoa > Chordata > Aves > Passeriformes > Muscicapidae > Cossypha > Cossypha dichroa. The sequence goes on along the minus strand of JAODHZ010000333.1, from coordinate 871,535 downwards.
ATTTAAAACATACTGTCCAAGATAATGCACTTACCTAAAAAAACCCTAGCAGAATATATCCCTAGTCTGAGACTGAACAGCTCATTCTTCAGGGAGAATAAATACAGAACTATTATGTAAGAAAGTCCATTGGAACAATTCCTCTGGATTACGTGCATAAGTAAAGGCTGAACTCTTTTTTTACTCAATATAACGCCACAAACAGCAACCTGAATGGAAATGAAAAGAAAACCAACACAGCCACTGCAACATAAGACAAGCACAGTTTCAAAAAAACTGCTGGAGGTAAAGTCTCAGCTCCTTCAGCTTTGTGCCACCTTCAGACAAACAGGTTTTCATTCTGACCTCAGCACTCGTGTGCGTCAGCTCTTCCAGGACTATTTTTGCTTCACTTCTCTCATCTAACAATATCAATGTCCTAGAGAGTTCTGCCTGTTAAATTTAAGTGTATTTCCCTCAGTGCCTTAGGTTTTTGTCGTAAAGAGTTCTTTATATTTATATCCCTTTTATATATGGATTATATACAGATCCAGAGTGTAACCACGTGTGTCAAATTGCAACAGGACGAGCTCTTAATTAAATGTCTGGTTTTAATATTGTTATTCATATCAACTGAAAATAAAACTACCATAGGTTTATTGTCTTTATGTTGAGCAGAACAGACCACTGCCCTGAGAGCCAAACTAGGCATTATGTACTTTTGTGAGCTTTGAAAAGCTACTTTTGGGGTGGGTTTTTTGCAGATTATTGACATTACAATTCAATTTAGGATAACAGCACAAAAGCTGGCAATTTTAATTTAAATTTAGAACACAATAGTAGTGAAAACTCCTGCCCAGACTTAGAGTTATTCCCCAACTCTCAACTGTAGAACCCAGTAAGAGGCCAACTTTTGCTCCCCCAAAAGGAAGTAGAAGCAGGCTGGCTGCTGCCAAGCAATGAAGTCACCTTATAATCATAATTTATTAATACAGGAATCTTACTCTAAATTGCAAGCATCCCTGTTCCTTCTGTTAGAGTGGCTGTAGTTTGCCTCCTCCTTCCTCAGGTCAGTTCTTGCAGCAGGCAACAGCTTCCCAAAGGTCCCCTTCACAAGCACATTCAGTTTATTTGCTAGAGACCCTAATTTTTCCACTGGTGAACATATACACACACACAATCCCTTTGCAGGTCTTCTACTGCCACAAAATTCTTCTGCTAGTCAGGTAAAAATATCTGGACAGCAAAGGCAGAATGATGTCAGTAACATGCTTCCAACTTCTTCTTGGCCACCATATTCTTTACTTAGACAATTCCTTGTTTTCAGCCTACAATTTACTGCAGACTGGATGGTCTCCATATTCTCACAAAATATTGTAGATCTGACTCAATCCTCTCTTCTTTCAGTTGAAGGAATGTTGTCAATCAGGTTTCCATGACTCTAAAGCAAATCCTGATCGTACAGCTTCTGTATGATTACACTGATTAAACTGCAGTCCTGCCATACAGACTCAGACAAAAATATTTTCCAATTTGTTGCCAGGCTGATGAGAAGATACCTTGAAAGTAGCCTCCCAAAACACACACAGGAAGAGCTCTTTCAGGGTTAAAAAGGGGTGCTTTAATGTCTTAGAACACTGTGGGGCTGCAGCTGCACTTTTATGAGCACTTCAGGGAAAAAAAAAAAAAGCCTTTTAAAGGTAAGCATTTCTCACTTTTAATTCCAATTGCCTTTGCTAAAAAAAATGATACAAACATTTTCTTTCAAACCAAGCAAAGATATGAATCTTAATTGGTCCTTTTAGCCTTTCAGTGTGAGCCATATTTCCCAATATAAGAATACACACAAGCTCAAGGCACTGTATTTTAACCCTTTTAAGTCACTAAACTCTAACAAATATTATTTCCTGACACCCACTACCAGTAGATTGTGCTGAAGTAAAGAACAAAGTGAACTTAGCAAAAAACAATTACTGTATTTCTTTTGCTCTCTCCAAAATCCATGAAAGACAGAAGCAATTTATACAGACAAGCAAACAAAAATAGTTTATTACAAATATTTCAATTGGCAAAGAACTGAAAGATTTTAAATTGTCTGACATTATCCTGAATTCTTGCCTGATGAATCACAGAAGGGTTTAGGTTGAAAGGAACTTCAAAAATTATCTCATTTCAACCCCCTGCCATGGGAAGGGACGCCTTCCACAAGAACAGGTTGCTCAGAGTCCCATGAAATCTGGTTTTGAACACTTTCAGGGATGGGGTATCCACAGATTCTCTGGGAAACCTGTTCCAGTGTCTCACCACCCTCACAGTAAAGGATTTCTTCCTAATATCCAATCTATATTTACTGTCTTTTCAGTTTAAGCCGTTCCCTCTTGTTTTGTCACTACATATCCTTTTAAAACATCTCCCACCAGCTCTCTTGTAGCTCCTTTGGCTACTGAAAGGTGCAGGAAGGCACCCCCAGAGATTTCTCTTTTCCAAGGTAAAAAGCCCTCTCAGTCTGTCTTCACAGGAGAGGTGTCTGAGCAACCTGAGTATCTCTGTGACCTTCTCTGGACTTGCTCCAACAGGTGCACATGAAATCCATTGCAAAAAGTTATGAAATCTGGAGGAGAAGGGCCTTTCCCACAAGGTTAAGATTATGAACAAATGGCACTTCCTAAAACAGAGTAAGAATATCCTAGGTTACCACGTAAAGATGTGCCCAGAATTTCGTATTCTATCACCATCTGCTGAAACCAGGTGGGGCAGTGACCCTTATCTCTGTGG
>JAODHZ010000333.1:842011-858287 GCA_027576135.1 Cossypha dichroa | reverse complement strand
AAATTAAATTAAATTAAATTAAATTAAATTAAATTAAATTAAATTAAATTAAATTTTAAAAAAAGGTAGAAATAAGGTGTATTCCAGAGTCCCCAAGCTAAACTCAATATTTTAACTGACACAATTACCTTTTCCAGCTAGTAAATTTTTAGGAAATTTAGATATAGTAATGATACATTACTATTCCATTTTTGCTTTTCTCAGAGATGGACAGTTCAGTTTAAACGTTGTTCTTTGCTCCTCATGGTTTGGAACTGCTCAGCTAAGTGTCAGTCTTTAATATGCCAGTTAACAGACTGTAAATTGTAAAAGAAAAATTTAAAAACAGCCTAATCTGCATAGGACTTCATATGCCCAATTAGGAACATGAAGAAAATTCACTTTTCATTGTTCAGACTGTGAGGAGAGAGATGCTGTTCCTAAGGTGAGAACTGTCCTTGTAAAGCACATCATCCCCTATTAACACCTCCACAAAAGGGTTGCCACAAATCTACTTTATAACTAGAATCACAGCAACAATTTGGAGAGGGTGGTGATATTCAGCTATAACAGAGCTTGACTCACTACCCAGCTCCTCATTTTTTTACATATTACCTGCTTGTCTGTGAGAACCATATCAAAACATACTTTACAAAATTACACTTAAGAATACATCTATTGGATTTTACTATCACTCTGTCTATGATGATGGCAAATAATACTTTCTAGAAGGTATTGTTGTGTAATGTCTCACATTGAGTTGCTAATAAAAGGGAAGTCAAAATGCAGCCAATTGCCCTGTAGCAATCTTTTTCTTTCTATTAATTACTCTTGCATTTAGCAATAAATCTTGCATTTCGCCTTCCTTCTAGATTTGAGTGGAGTTTTTAAAATAAAAATTCAAATAATACACTGTTTTTCAGGACTTAATGTTGAACATCATCTTACAGACTTGTCCAGCTACAACATTCCCCCCCAGAGCATAAGAGAAATCCAGTTAACAGGAATGCCTCCTTGCAATCTAGCACAACAAACAAGGGAGAAATTCACCTTTACTCTTTTATTATGTGCACTTTCAACTGCTCCTAGCATGCAACACAGCAAAATCAAATTTGTGGAGTTGGTCAAGGATCCAAGTAACAGTAATAGCTTTCTCTGTTTTGTTAATCATGTCTCAGTCACCCAGTGGCTATTAATTAATTTTTATATTTCTTCAATGATCATAAGCTCCAATAAAATGAAAAAAGAACTTGCTGCCACTGTGCTTTCTTCTCTAGCTGCATTTGAGATTATGGCTGCCTTGTTGAACAACTCATTACCTGCCAAATGTTTCCTCTGTATCCACAGGAAAAAAAAAAAAAAAAAAAAAAAAGAGAGAGAGAGAGAATGTAAAAATAAATACTGCTTACCCCCCAAATCATTATCTAATTTATTTCACTGCATTCCATAGAGGTCTTTGTATCCAGCATGCCTTGCACAGCATTAATAAAACCACAGAGTTGATTTATTTCCTCGTGTTTAGCCACAAGAAGGGGTCAAGTGTCTGGGCAGCTCCAGCTGTGAGTCACAGCACAGTTCCTGCCCCCCTTGGTGTGACCCAGAGCACTGAGTCCTCTCCAGTGCTCAGCAGCTCTGGCCAAGGCACTGGAGAGGGAAATGAGAGCGCCCAAGTCAGCCTGACCCCCATCCAGCTGCCACCTGCACACACTGGCCGTGGGACACGGGGCACTTTGATCCTCAATGGTCTCTCAGGGTCAGGGTGTGATGTGGAAATATCGTGTGGCAGGCCACTCAAACCTCCCTTTCCTCCTCCCCTGCACTGATGTGTGATGGAGAGAGGAGCTGGCACTGCTGGCAGTGGAGTGTGGATGCTTTCCTAGCAGGGGTCTCTGAATCCCCCCAGGTACAGCATGGAGGGTGAGCTCTCCTGCAAGTCTGCCCTCTTCCTCCTTCTCATGCATTTCACTCAATTATCTGTTCCTTGCTGTTCATAAAGTACATTTTGGAAGTCTTAATTATGATAACATGCACCTTTACCTTGAAATCTAATCAGTTTTTGTCATTGCAATATGCAAATATACCATATATTTATACAGTTAATATATCTTATGCAATTACAGAAGTTAGAAGCTACTAATAAATTCAATGGAATTAATATTATCATAATTTTACCATTTTACATAAAAATTATTTTGTATGAGAAAACATTTAAAATAATATGTGAATATTTAAAGATGCCTGTGAGGGTCTTTAACTTCTGTTAGACAGAAAAAATATACTAAGTTTTCACAAATATATTGAGCACTCCCCCCTGCCCTGTGCTTAAAGAACAAGCTTTATTCAGATCTTACAAAAACTTAACCTGCGCTCATTTCCATCCTTTTAGTTGATTGCTCTGTAGCAACACATAAGATTAAACAGATCAACAAAAAAATAAAAGAAAAAAAGAAAAAAAAATCCTTAAGGGCCTTTTAAGTATTATTGTAACTTTTGACTAACAATGTTTCCATATGGAAAGTGTCTCTGCACTTAGAAAATATTTGAAGACAATATGTCAGACAAACAGCACTTGAGACAGAAATCCTGACATCTTCCACGGTATCCCACAGAAAAGTCATGAAAAGCTGGTTCCTAAAAACCATTTCAACAGACCACAGACGTGATACTGATGCCAGCAGCAAGGGCAGCACAAAACCCTGGGCTCCTGAAAGGTCTTTGTGCACCTGTACAACAGCAGGGATTTAGCAGAATCATCCTGAAAAGGTGACGAATGCAAAGCCTGGCACCAAGCAACCCCCAGGACATATGGCCAGTAGATTGTTGGTAAATATTTAATAAAATGAAACATTAGTCTCTGGTGTAAAACCTCTGCCACACAAAGAGGCAAAGGTACAGCAACAGAGCTCTTTTTGGACAATGCTGCTGTTTCAGGTTGCCCATGTCCAGGGACTAAAATTAAAGCTCAGTCTGTTGCCACAGTGCAATAGAGCTCAGCAGAAGGGGCCTCTGTAGATTTTCCTTTTAGTTAAACCTGGCTCTGGGGCTCAACAGCTTGACAGCAGGGTAAAAGTATATTGCTTTTGCTGGAACATCTGTCTTTCAAGTCATTACTATTCCTCCTGTAAAATCTTCCCTGTCAAAGCCAGTAGAATTTAGGTGTTGGCTTTGCCTGGTTTTCCCCTTTGTTAATATTTTATACTTTATCTAAGGTGTAAGATGCAGTGCAGGTTTGGTGCTTCCAAGCAGAAAATCATAAAACACATCTCAATTTGCTGATCACCACCAATAGAAGACTGGGTTTTATACAGGGCCAATTAACTCTTTCTTTTTGAGCTGAGATTGAAAATCAGAATTAGTTTAGTAGTAAAATTAGTTTAACAGCTTCAGTTCCAGAAAAAAAAAACACTCCAGAAAAACCAGCAGCTCCATTTACAACTTGAATGGTCAGAATGCAAAATCACATCTGGATATACCATGCCAGAATTATGTGCATAATTGCCAATCCAAATCCCAAAATCATGGGTGGCTTTAAAAATCTTTACTTTTATGAGCATTTTATTTACTTTCATGAACATTTTATGAATATAATGAACACTGAGGCCAGGTTAGATTTTTTTTTTCAAGTTTTCATATTTTTGCAAATGTAGGGTCACACTTATTTAAGTATATTCTAATTTTAGACCCAAATAATATTAATTTCATTTCTTCAGTTATTTCCTGATTTCTACAGCGGAATTTTTGAGATACCAAGTTGCCTGAACAACAAAAGTTTAAAAGCAATACAAGATAAAAAGATCCACAATACAGGATCCATTATGGAAATTGGCAATTAGCAGCATTGTACATGGAAAGTATAAACTGTGCTTGCCAGATTTCTGTGGAGGAGTTAATCAGCCATGAGAAAAGTCTGTCCCAGCCCATTTGCTGGAACTACTTCACTTTCCTCTAGGAGCAGTAACTCAGTGCTGTGCAGATGTGTTACAGAAAATTCAGCACTTGAATGGATAAATATGTGAATGGGTATCCTGGACAAATTGCAGGGTCAGTCTATCTCAAAAGTTATTATCCAGTCACATTTGGACAATCTCATATTTCACTATCAACATTTCAGATTAAGCATTTCTGAATCGTTCAAATTCTCCTTACCCTGCAAAGTAGAGATACTTCTTTTTTTTCATCCATTAAAAAAAACAAAAGCAACATTCTTTTAAAAAATAAATTCACCCTTCAGGGCAACAATATTTCTTAAGGACAGTCAAATCCCAAAACTGTAATTATATCTTTTTGTATAATACTATAATCTTTGAACACTCCACACAGTGCTATTTAATTGTAAGTAATTTTCTGATCAGCTTACTTATTTCAGCACCTCATTATTCACAGTCAAAATTTCAGCAAAACTAAGAACAAACACATATGCAACACTGAAAAAAAAAAAGTTCCCGGCATCAGTTCAAATTAGCAATAACATTTTGAACATTTGTTATTTAAGTTTGTGTAATTATTTCCATCTTAAAACGTGTAACAAGGCAACTTGTCCGATTTATCTTCATGACATCCAATCATGTATCAGGAAAACATGAAAAAGTCACATTAGAATAGCATCTGTTAATACATTTAAAGTTCTGCAGCTACTAAACTGATACCAAGTGCAGAGACCACTAGATGGCATAAAGCAATAAATACAATGAGAAAAAAACATAATTATACCCCTGATTTCTATTTACTGGTATTTCTTTTATGATAAAACATCACACGCTCAGAAAACAGATTTTTCTTTAATGAAATGCTAATAAAATTTAATTTATTGTTTTTCCTTCTACATGCAAAGTACTATAGATGGGATCTTGAGGACACAAGCTTATCTAAGAAACTCAGGTTAAGGTTATAAATAGAGTCCTCACTCTGTCCTTTAAGATTACCTATTCTGTTACAACATTAATATCTATTCACATGCTAGTTCAAATATAATACAAGATATAGTTCAGGTTTCTATAAACAGCTTTCTTCACCAAAAAAAAAAAGAAAAAAATTAATATTCAAAGTGCTTATGCCTCGTAGTCTGAAGAAAAGAAGGCAGGGAGGAGATTTATTGCTCTCCAGAATTACCTGAAAGGGGGAAAGGAGCTCAAGGTGTGCCTGGGGAGGTTCAGGTTGGATAGCTGGAAAAATGTCTCCACTGAAAGAGAGATTAGGCATTGGAAAAGGCTCCCCTCGTGCAGTCAGTCCCAGCAAGCAGAAAATGAGTGACCATGACACCTCACAGTATGATTTACTGGCATGGTGGTGTTTGCTCATATTTGGTCCTGCAGGGCTTTTCCAGCCTCAATGATCCCATGAGTTCTGCTCACAACTTCACAACAGAATCTTAAGGTTGAGACCCGGTCTGGGAAATTTCTCCAGCACTCAGGACCTTCCTCAAGACAAAGAGAAGTGAAACAAATCTTAAAAACATCTTCCCTTCCACCCCTCTCCTTCCTGAGTTCTGCCTCCTCCATTGTTTCCAGTAAATACATTTACAGCTGAGCTGCTCAAGCCAAGGAGAGAACACTCACTGAGGAGCCAGAAGAAGAGAAAAGTTTTGATGTTTCTTACACTAAAGTCTGCCTGGAACACAGGAAAGTGAGGCACTGCAGGAGTTGTGGATATCAAGTAGATATTGCACACGTACAAGATACAGACTTCACTTACATTCAAATCTCTGTTCTCTGTGTTTACACTCTGCCTCAGTTCAGCACTTTTGTGCCATATTTTATTTTCTATTATTTTATATTCCATTGGTGCTATCTCTAATGGTGGTAAGGCCAAGAGAGAGCAGGCTCCAGAAACAGGAATGAGGATGTTCATGAAAATGTTTGCTAGCCAGACCAATGGGAAGTGAAAACTTCATAACATTAGATGACCCTTTTTTCAGAGTATGCTGCTTCACTTCTACTTTTAAATGGTTTCTGTAGCTGAACCTGACAGTTATAAACCCTTTTTTTTTCCAAAGACAATTTTTTTCCCAGGAAGTAGGGGCAGCTTTTTTGACCAAAACAAAATTATTATTTTCCCCCATACCTGTATATCTATTCCATATATACACACATATATATGTATACACACATATTCCTCATGCTCCATATATGCATTATTCAAATGGGTATATGTATTGAAATACCTACAGGAATATTCACCTATGCTTACCCACATATATGTATTTTCATATCCTGGTGCACTGGAGGAATCAAAAATCAGGAAAAAGACAAGAAAATATTATTTGTAGAGAGTGGGGAAAAGCCCTTAGCATAAAGCAAAAATACAAAAAAAGACCATTTCATTCTCCATAACATTTCCTGATAGTTATGAGTTCTTTATGACAAATTTTTAGTCAACTTTTAGGGGAGTTTAATTAGGTGTTCCCTGTAAAGTTAAAGCTATTTCCTGTATGCTGCCTTGTGTGCTCATGCCTCCCTTCCCTGGATTAATACTTTCCCTTTCTGCTTTCTCTTTGTGCTTTGTGCTCCTTACTTACCTTATGTTGAAGTGTACTTTCACATGCCACTTAAAACTTTTCAGCAGAGATGCTGAAGATGTGGCAGCAACAAAATTCTTCCTGTGAAGAATATGTCCAGTTTGGTACCTTCATAGTCATCAGGGTTAGTTTTTATAAGTGGCCCAAATACCATAATAGATTATGGGTTTAGTACCTTCTTGATCTCTACATGCAGAACCTCAACATTAATTTAAGCTCGAGAAGTGTCAATCTCTTTGACTAATAAAACTAAAACCTATTTGAAATCAAACAATTTGAGGCCATTAACTTTTTAATAATTCTTATTACTATAAAAAATTAGACATGGCTGAGCTCTCATTGTTCTTCTGCTAATGTGCTGTCCTCAAATATTGTGCTTATGCAAGCAAATTATTATATGATGAAACATGGCCTTTCATGACTGTGTATCCATAGGCCAGTCCAGTTATGAGCAGCTATGGGAAGTCTAGTTACAGGACATAAATTATTAGTGTGTTTAATTTTTTCCTTCTAATATAGTTTTAAACCAAAATCTGCTTCACAGCTAATTGAATGCATAGGGAAAACAGATGTTACTTTATTTCATTACCTGTTATAATCTTCACTGAGTAACAGGTTATTTTATTAAAACCTTACTGGAATACTAAATGATTCCCATCCTGTCTGTACTGATATCCCACAACAGCCTGAAATTGTTTCAAGGACTTGTTTAGATTTGATTTTGTATTTCAGTGCTTATGCAGCAGCTTCACTTGTTCATACAAAAACCGTGATTTGTATTTCAACTTTAAAATTAAAATTCACTCTGGTGCAACTTGAACACCGAGTCTGCAGCCAAAGAGGCTGTAAATAATTTTTAAGTGTTTCTATAAAGGCTAGGGCAGGTGGAAAAGCCAAAACCTACCTTCAGTTATTTGTACATTGAGCTATCTGGGAGTCTGTGCAACACAAAGGTAAGACAGTGCAACAGAAAGTCTTTCTGCAACTCTTGATTAAAATAAGAACCAATACAATCAAAAAGGCTCCTAGAAAACACACCTGTCCACTAGGTACTCATGGTTTTTGATAAATCAGTCTGGAACTGCACAACAGGTCATAAAACAGAATTCTAATCTACCAGAAACTTATCTGCTTAACATTTCTCAAACAGAATTTAGGGGTTTGTTCTGAATTTTAATTTGAAAAGACTTTTAAGAAACGTTCCTAAAGCTCCTGGAAGAAACAGGAGAGCTGTTAGAGAGCTTGCACATTGAGAAGACTGCAGATACTGGGATCTGAGGAAGCTGAAGACCACACAGAACACAGACTTCCTTGAAATTTCATCCTCACATGGCAAATTTCATGTGCTCCATATAAAGATCATCAGTGGATCAGACTTAATACTGAATGAACAAAGTTAAGTAGCAAATTGCCTGCCCCTTTAAGTTACTCCAACTAATCAAAATTAAAGTAGCTCTAAGTTTGTTTAGATAGTAGAGAAAGAGTTAATATTCCAAACAGAAAACATCCTCCTCTATCTTCACAATAAACCCCTCAATGCACACTCAACACATTCTAGTTCACCTGCCCTGTTGTGCCATCTTTCACACATGTGCTGGCAGTAAATTTTTTTCTGAGGTAATTTTTTTTTATAATTGCTAATATAGGGCTGTGTTTTGGTTTTGTGCTGAAAATGGGGGTGAAGAAGGAAGAGGGGGGACACTTGGAATGGTGCCATGTGTCACCAGGTCACTATCTGTCACACATGAAGCAGCCCTACCTTCCTTGAGGTGGCTGAAGACCTGCCTGCCCATGGACAGCAGCGAATTAATTCCTTGTTTTGTTTTTCATGGCTCTTGCTTTACCTAGCAAACCATCTTTATCTCAACCCAGGAGTTTTCTTGCTTTTACCCTCTCCATTCTCTCTGCATCCTGCTGGGGCAGGGAGTGAGCAGCTGCCAGGTGCTGCTCCACCACAACCATGTGAAATCACCACTTCTACCACAGCTGCAGCACTGGCAGCAGCCACTGGGACTTCCCTTCTGGGATATAATGGTTGGAACCTGAAAGAGAAAACCATAAAATGCATGAGACCTTCCTGTCCTCCCTCTGCTCTACCCCCTTCCTCTTTATTCTCTCTCCTGTGTGGAACTTGGTAGCTCCAGCTGTGTGCTGTGGTTTGTGGGGCTGATGGCACAAAAGGATGAATGAGGAGCAAAGGAAAAACATCAGCTCCCAAAATAGCTTTTAAAGCCTTTAAGGATAAAAAAAATTATCATGGAAAGTCAAGGCACGTTGACAGTACACAACCATCTTGAACTCTCCAATTCTTCATCTGCTTTCTGGAATTTTCACATATAAAATTTCCCTTTTCCTTTAATACACCAATTAATACTCCTCCCACTAGATCTACACAAGCCAAAATTTCTGATTTCACTCAGTTTTGGCTTTGTGATTAATAACAACTGAAAAAAGTAGAAAAATTTCAGAAATTCTCCTTCGATTCCAGCTTGATGGGCAATATTTAGACCATCACTATAGACTGGTAATCACTTTTCTTCTTCTTGAAGCATATTGATCACAATATTGTTTCTTAAAACCAAAATCAAACTCTCAAGACATCAAAATATCATATATCACCGGTCTAGCTTCATTCAATTCACTCTTACCTGTAAATTTACACATCCTAGTAGAGCTTTGAGTAAAAGCTTCTCTTCAGGGTGTTATATTGGATCTACAAAAGCTCAGCCCCACAACCCTGGTCATGTCTTTCAGATACATATGCCTTATAAGCATTGCTGAAGTTAAATGAGCCATGTCTGCTCCAAAATCTTAATAACACTAATCTTAGGGGTTTTTTTCAAGTTTCCTAAGCTGAAAACAGAAATATTAACAATGGATTCCTCTATAATTAATATGTGAAATTTTGTAGACCTCTTTCTGCACAAAAAGCAGAGCACTGGCACCTTAGAGCAACTTACATTAAACTATTTTGAAAATTGAAAAAGCAAGTTAGGCAAATGAATAGAATAAAGTTCTGGATCATCACAGAATCAAAACTCAGAGAACACACTTATGTCTCCAGCAAAAATTATCCTGTTCTGAACAATAATAGACCATAGATTTCACTTTCAAGGACATCCTTGTTGAGGTCTCCCTTCTTTCAGTGCCCATCACTTGAAAATATCTCACTGTATATATATATTTACTAAGAACTTGGGATAGACAGCTGCTCCCTAAAATGGGGGATTTTGCTGTGGAAACAGGGAATAGCATTTGTTTACACTTGCCACAAACAATTTTGTTAACCTTGAGCAAACACTGTACCTCATATGATCACAGTTTGCCAAATGAAGCACTGCATCCAGCCTCATTAGGAAAAACCCAGGTTCCTCTTCAGGCAGTACAGTGAACAACTTCATTGGTTGCCAGATTACTCCATCTCTAATTTCTTTAGCCAAAGGAAGCTGGAATTGTCCTAGAGCTGAAGATGCCACAATGAAAATGGGTTGGAACAATTCTGTTGAGAAATTACTTCTCTTTTATGAGAAATTATTTTTCTTTTATGAGAAATTTCCAAGTCAACACAATGAGCAGTGACTCGAAACAGAAATGTTTCTGACATATTCCTGCATATACCTGGGTACTCCAGGATATCAGGATACTCCAGGAAATATCCTAGAGTCACATTGACATGCATGCCTTGAGAATGGAGGGGGATACAGAAAATCTTCTGAGATTTAAATTAAATTCCTCCTACTGAGATGAAAAGATTAATAAAAACACTGATTCTTAATGGCCACAGTGCCCATCAGGGCAGTATTCTGCTAGGTTCATGACAGATCCAGCCCATTCCAGTGGTATTAGAGGTACCACAACCACATCTTTGAAAACTGTTCATTTCAGGAAATGTTGTAACTCTAGAGAAACATGTAAAACCTTGGACTGACAGGTAATCTTCAGCAAAATGTTACATTTTATTCTGGCTTTTGTTATCTCGTGACACTGCTTTTCATACAAAGACTCCTTTCTTTTGCTAAAGATGCATCTCAGACCCTTTGACCTCACCAGAGAGTAATAAAGAAAACAGACCCCCCTCCACCCCTTTTTCTTCTTTTTTATAACTTAAACTGGAACATATAGCAAGGAAATAAATAAGTAGGAAACAAGTATGTTTTCAACTTCCTAAAGATACAGCAACTGAATCTACTTCATTAAAAGTGAGCTGCTCCTTTGTATTCTTCCTCCCTATCCTGGCCACTGGCAAAGTTGCATTATTATCCTATGAGTCATTCTTTCTTCAAAATATCTCTCTGGGTAGTACTTGTTAATTAAACTTTCTCATCCTCTCTCCCTCTTTCTCTCTTACAGTTGTTAGCAGTAGTCTTGTGTCCTCTCTTTTGAATAGACATCTCTGTGCAATCTCCCATTATTAGAATAGTAGGAAGGAACTATCATTTACTCTGTGCCCATTGAGCACACCATTACTAATTATATCAAGCATGCCCTGTGAGTTCTACTGAGAATTTATATAGTAAATTTTCTTCATCTCTTTAGGACAATGTCATCCATTGTGCAGCGTGTCTTTGGTGGCATTTTAGCTAGTGGATTTGAAAGGTTCTGCAGTTTCACAAAGAAAAATGTGGAACATCTGTCCCTTTTCTGTAGATGTGACTCTGCAGCAGCTAAAGCAGCCTGCTGCTCAGAAATGCAGAGTAGGAAATAAAATGTCATCTGAATACTTGTGGTAATAATAGCCTGGTGGCAGTGCCCTAGCCAAAGCAAACACCCATCAGATGTGCTTCTAGTAAAGTCACACATACTGATTTCTTAATTTCATTTTTATGAAAGAATAGCAAAACATTTTTCACGGAAACTAGGTTTGATTCCCAGCCATATAAAGAGACATATATATTTTGTTATGAGCCTCTCCTACAAAATGCACAGAGAAGTAACTGAATGATATACCTGACTACAAATGAAAGGAAAATACAGCTGTTATTTATTCTCAGTGAAGCAAATTCACAGGATGGCTCTGCAGAAGGCCAAGAAGTCACAGTTTTTATCCATGTTCATTTAATGCCTGGCTCTGTACAGAGGAACAGCCCTAGCTTTGAGCAAATGGTGGGATAGGGAAGGTAAAATAAAACTGAAGAATTGCTGACATACTGGAGAAGCAAGGTAAGCAGGGAGAAAGCCTGAGCTGAGTAACACCTAAAGCTCCTCACCTGAAGTCAGACCTTCACCGTGGAGGCTATTGTAGACATGAGTAATCTGAAAAAATGAGAAGCCTACAATCAGGGCACAATGGGAAGGTAGAATTCAGCAAGTGGTTTAACCTAGGCCAAGGAAATCCCAGAGCAAAACCGGGAAAAGTGTCTCTACCTTTTGAAAAATCCATCATCTGGAAAGCCACACATTTTGGGAGCAGAGACAAAGCAACACACACTGGTGTGTTAGGTCTGACTTGGGGAATCCCCCAAAGTCCCTTCAAGACCCACATTTCCATGGATTCAGAAACCAGATGAAGAGAAGGAGGCTGGGACATTTTACGTGTGATTTTTGATCTTTTTATTTCTGTCACGCATGAACATCAAAAGCATTTGTTGGGACTGCAGTTGTCAAACTGTAAGTCAGCAAGTGAAAACAGCTGTCTATCCTCAGCACCAACAAACAGGAATGGATCTGTCATCATAATTACAGCTCAGAGCTGGACTGTCTTCCAATACCAACAACAGCCTGCACTGTGAGCAGTGTCAAATACGCCTGACTCAACTGGTTTAGAATCCATTTTTTCTAGAGAGCATAATGACAGCCTTTCTCTTCTGTGAAAGGCTGAGAAACTTTCTGTGTAAGGAAGTCTGTTATCTCTCATGTTAAATATTTCATGACTTGCTAAAAGAAATCGTTCTAGGAATCAAAAAGTGATTTACACATTTAATAAAATAATTATGCCATTTGTTTATGTGCACATAATTTTAACTTGATTACACTCCAAGAGCCTCGTTTCCTTATTACAGCAGTAACTGTCTTCAGATATTGCTTTATGGATCTCTCACAAGTGTTTATTTAGATACATACAATAGCTCAAGGCATTACAATGGAACACTGATATTTTCATGCCCAAATTGTTGCACATTGGCAAGAAAGCCAACAAGAGATATCTGAAAATACGTCTTGATTTAGCAGTGGCCTAGACAAAGATGAGTCTTATTAACAATGCAATTTTATAATGTAAATATGACATTGTCAGTAGATCTGGTCAGCAGATTTACAATGAATATTACAATTCTTTGAATACCGTTGAATATGAAAAAGAAACAGGAGGAAAAGAGCTAGAGACGATAATTTCCCTTGGAACACAGAAGAAGCAAGAACCAAAAATAAGAGTATTTGAATCAATTCCCAGCCTGTCTTCTGAACCAAACCTGTATACTGACTGCCCTCAGGAAAGCAGATTACAGTCCTCAGATGTGCAGATTGCCATTTTGAAATTACAGCTTCTAACAGCTGTGCTGTAAGGATATAGTTTCTCTTTGGTCTGGCTATTGTTACAGTCAATTCTCAATAGCAGGCAAGCCAGAATACTCTGCTTCCCATCATGCATTACTTCTACATCCCCAAATTTTTAGCTGTCATACCAGTCTACCAGACAACCAAAGCACAAAAGCATTCCAGTAAAGTAAAAGCATTCCAGTAAAGTACAATCATAAAGCAACTGAAATTACAAGTCACCAATCCATATAAACCAAACTGGCTGTATAGTCAAAAACTTTTGCCTTTCAAAATCTTCTAGCTTGAGGGTTTGCATATATCTGATGTGAAGTTTTGTTAAATGTGCACTTTCATAGCAAATGGTGCTATTTGTGATGTGCAAAGTGCACTACTCTGAATTACTACATTACTATCCTATATTACTCTAAAAGTAGTCATAATTATAAACGAAGGAAGGAAAAGAAGAATGGAAAAAGAAGAACTATGTAAAAGGAAAATGGGAGCAAGACTGCAGCTGCTTGGTAATTTCAGAAAAGAGTAAACAAAAAGAGGAGTTTCGAATTCATCATCACAAGACCAAATAAATATCTTAGTTTGATTTGATTTTTATGTATGTGCATGCGCCTGAAAATTTATAGCGTGTTCTGCTGAAATTTTTTAATTACAAAATGCATATTTTTCTCACTTAAGACCATCTGAAACAGCTCAGGAGGAATCTGTGAAAGTTTTAGAAGACTGCTGCAGTAATACATTTGAATTGAACAGTGCTTGTAATTGTACCTGATAGTTACCAATGGGTTAAATGAGTGACACTGAAATAAAATCTGATGATGTTGCCTCTCCTAGGTCCAGACTGCAGAGTGTGAATTCAAGCCTAATTTCAATGCTATTGTCATTTCCCTTTCTCTCTAGCAAGCCCACACCTGGTTCTTGGATACAGGAGCCACAGACAGGTATGAAAGCTCTTGGCCACTTCATTATTTTCCTTCTAGACCCTGGTAGAGAGTTTCTCCCTCTGACCCACAGCTCTCAGAAAAGGATGAGCCCAGTTTGGTGTTTGTAAATGCAAACACAACTGTGCACACATGGAAACACACACATGATATGCTGCATGATGCAACACAGTAAACATGGCATAAGGTTTTATCTTAAATTCACTGAGGGCTGGAGATGCAAGCAAGCACGAAGGGAAGATGTGGATTTACACACAGCCCTTCAGGAGTGGTTTCACAGCATCACAATGTATACCTGCCTTGTAGATTCCATCAGAGGATTAACTGGAGCCTCTAACCATTCTGAAAACAATGCAATTATGATATAGAATAAGGAATAGAAGCAGCTTCTGTATGTGCACATCAGTTGGCAATTTAAATCTCGAAATAACTGGCTGCTATTAATTGTTAATCTTTCTTGTTTAACCTGCCATTATTCCATTTCACATTGAAAATCAGTAAGATGTCAGGAGTTCATTCACATTTCTAAAGGTCATTTTTGTTTCAGGGAAAACTGGGATCTCAGAAACACAAATCTAAATGCAATCTCAGTGTGGTTTACACACTTTCAGAGTTTCTTCATAATTTATGGGTCAGAAACAGAGAGAAACTTGTATCCATTCAGGATCCACTTTCAGCTGATGATGAAGCATTGCTTTTTATAATACACCTCTGATGAGGTTTATAAAAAGAAGAATGGTATTTTCTATGAAATATTAAGTCTCTCTGTACCTTTAGTGTACTCTAGAACCACACTGATTGAGGATTAAATTTTCAGGCTTGCTTTCCAGAATGCAGAAGCTGCATTTCAAAGAGGCATTATTGTTCAACACAGTCTTCTTCCCCCTGAGTAAGGTTTGCAGAACCTCTTTCAAATTCCACACAGGTGTGTGTGAGGAATGTGCAAGGAAGAGGGAATAAAATACACTATCACAGATCTACAAAAGATGATCTCAAAATCAGAAAGTATCATGTTATTTGTGGGTGTGAAGCTAAGGAAAGAGCTTTGAGATTCAAAAAAGCTTTTATTTGGGATATAATAAGCCACAGTCTCCACTTGTATTTATGTGACCCAGTGAGAACAGATAGATATCCTCAAGAAAGGACCCTGAAACCCACTCATCTTTTATGTCACCATATATAGGGAAAGGAAGAGAAAGGATATATTTCAATTCCATCCTGAATAGATGGTGAATAAGTCTGTAAGAGTCATGAATATTTCTTAGATATTCTCTTTAGTCACATACCCAGTAATGTAATTAAAGGTGCAAAACCACACCAAAAATTGAAGTCTTGTGTAAAGAAGTGGTGATTTACAAGGAATTGAATACACAAAACCTGGTTTGAGTCTGAGTCATGTGGGGCTCAGTATACTTCTGATTTTTTGCCAAAGGCAATAGTAATAATGTTGAAAAATATTACAATTTTAAATATTATTAAACTCATTAAGAACTTGTTTTATAGCTGAAGTGGATGTGACAGTAGAGAATAGGTTTGGATGCAACTCTGAATCATGCCAGTTTTCACTTGGGGAAGGTGCTCCCCAAACACTTGAGTCGTACTCTGTGGTTAGGAAAATGAGCAAAACCAGTCCCAAGGCAGTTTCTGCAAAGGGAACAAGTTCCCTGACCCAAAAATGCTTTTTGCTGTGGTGCCTCTGCAGGTCCTGTCTCCTGCCAGCCATGGAATAACCTGAGACTCCATCTGCAGCTGAGAAGGAATGAAACTGGGAAGGAGGAATGGTTGAACAAATTAATATGAAGCATCTCAGTTTCCAAAGTTGTCAGAAGCTTGTCAATAGTGATTTAAATATGTGGGATGAGCCACATCCTGCAGACGTCATTTTCCTCATCACTTTCTATACAGCTTATTTAGATTATACAACAACTTCTGAGTGTTTATATATAGATGTGAGGAGTCACCCTTGGAGAAAACAGAAGATAATTAGAAAATGAGAGAAAAGCATCACTTCTTTTTTGTAAGAAACACCGTTGTGAGTCCCCAGTAGAATTTCTACTTCTGATAGAGCTCATGAGCTCTTGTCTTTAAGTGCACAATTCTAGTTTTTCTGCTTTTTGATAGAAAATTTGTGAATTATTCAGAATTATTCTTTTTCCCACTGCTAAGAAAGGAGAAGAAGCTACAGGTTATCCTCAAGGAAAACAGTCTGCATTTGCCTGTAATATATATATATATATATATATAAAATATAATTTGAAACTTCCACTAATAAATCTGGTCACTATAATTTATTTCCAGAAAGATTTAAAATAGGATATATACTTCCTCATGCTGTTGACAAAGGAAATATTTTCTA
>JAODHZ010000333.1:805031-841911 GCA_027576135.1 Cossypha dichroa | reverse complement strand
AAAGGAAATATTTTCTAAACAAAGGTTAGAAATAACTAGATGGTTTCCTTAGTCAGACCCAGTAAACTACTAAACATCATAAAACAACTCTTTTTTTTTCCCTAGGTATAAAATCTGTGAACATATATTTTAGCAGAGAATCACTGGGTTTTGCAGGGCTATTTTTTTTTTTTTCAGACAACTAAAGAACAGTTTCTCTGGAATGTTCATTATTTTTTCAATACTTAAGAACGAAGAAAAACACACAAATTAGCAAATTTGATCAAATCAACAAAAAGATCATTTTGTTGCTTTGAGAATGTCAAAATAATAACCTCTAGAAACAAATTCAGGAGATATACAGTGGCCCTCACATTTCATACTTTAAATTCTCAGTATACCTGCAAATTTTTTATTCTGACCTTTTGGGTCTGAACTCAATAATTCTGAACTTAATAATTATTACTGGGGGGGGGGTAATTTTCATATTTATGATGTGTTTTAATGAATGCCTCAGCAGGTGAAACACCCCTTTTCAAAAACCCAGCCCAAGTTATGTGAACCATCTAATTACCACACTCATCCACAGCCTTGTTGTTGTTTTTTGTTGGTTTTTTTTTTTTAAATAACCCTAAATTAACAGGCCAGCAATCCACAACCCATTTATAGAGCCAGCACTGAACTAAAACACAAACTTACAACCCCCTTTTTTTCAAGGAAATATTGATTTCAGTTTCTAGCCTGGAGACTTCTCAAACTCTAAACACTTTATGCTTATACATTCTTTAGTTTAAAGATTACTGTACCACCCCTAAAAAGTTCTGACTTAAGAGTGTGGTGGAAAAAAGAGTGGTTAACAATTAAATCTTTTGTATAACACTAGGGAAAGTTTTTGCATGAAACTGTGCATCCTTTCATGGTTTTCATTGGAATCAGATAAAAGCAAAGAAGCAAATCCAGCAATCACACATCCAGTGATTTTAAGTGGCAAGACCTAGTGTAGAACAGAACATTATTAGTATTTCAGGCAATTTTTTTCTGGTTCAGTTCATCCATGCCTGTTGTTAAAGTGTCCCATGAGTTTCAGTACATTCAGTGAAGGAATGAAATATAATTAACTCTAAGCAGATATTGCTGAATCAGACCTGCACACATAAAGGAAATGTTAATAGCTCTGTCCAATTCTCTCCAGGATAAGTACTTTTGAGGAAAATGTTCAAAATTGTGTACTTTAAATAACTATTTAACATCTAATAGACAACAATTTGTTCTGTAGAATAGGCCCCAAAACAAGATGTCATTCTGATGCCAATTTTCTACTTTCATTCAGTGCTAATAATCTTATAATTGATGAGATGCAAAAAAGCATCTTTTCCAATGCTTCACTTGGCTCTGCACAATTTCCAGGTTTCCTAAGTATCTTAAGGACAAAAGATACTATGCTGCCAACAGATATTAAAAAATGCCTTTCTTTTTTTAATGAGAAAAATCACTACTAAGATAAAAGTTAATTCCTGAATCACAGCATATCCTATTAACACCATGCTCATGAAGGACACAGTATTTATTGTCACCTCTGGAATTTCCCTCTGTTGACAGCAACTCTTAGAAATAAAGTGTTCTCTTTACCTTCCCAGATGCATTTCTAAGCCTTCCATACCAAAATTACTTAGAATAAGTGCATAAAAGCAGAGATGGCACACAGCATCTTGTCTCCAAGAGAGATCTCCAGACACTGCACTAAGCAGATCATTTCCTTTTTGAATATTTACTTATTTTCATTTTCCCTAAAAACAAAACAGATCTTCATCTACAGGTCACTAGCAAGGTGCTGGAGAGTACTGAGAGCCAAGCTCTGTACCAAAAATCACACCCTACAACTTTTTATGTACCAAAAACCAGACTTAAGGATCATCAGCTAAAAAAGAAAAAATAGGAAAAACTGTGGTAAGGGCTCAGTTCTTTGGAAGAAAATGTCTGGCATTGTGCTGCTTGTACAAATTGTACACAGCATAATCCTCCTCGAGGCTCTGACAGAAATGTCACTAAAAGGATTTCAGGACCTATTCTCTCCTTTGTATTTGCCTTGCTAGTGGAGCAGGTCCCATACTGTGATTCTGCCTAATCTCCTTGTGTTATGATGAAAATATAGCACTCTACATTCCATTTAAAGTTAGAAGTTACAGGCTGCAGCCTTTAAATGCCTAAATACTTCTCTAGAGAATTGTGTCTTTCTTATATTCTGCATCTTTGTTGATTCCACATAGTTATTTTTCTTGGTATTGATCACTATTTCATGTTCAGAGCAACGCCTTTATAGGCACAGCTGCAGTACATATAATAAAATAACAGATAATAAACAATAATAATAAAAAACAATTGACAGTGACTGAATGATGCTCTGATACCAAAGTCCACCTGATCAGGCACAAAGCCTGAATCCTCTTCATATTAAATCTGACATTCTCTTGCCCACTACAGTGAAGGATTCCTTTTCTTTACCTGCTCTCCAGCTCAGCAGAGAACTCAGGAAGGGCAGGCAGCACATGATACTGTGACAAAAATAACAAAGTAGAATACATCAATGGAACCAGAGGAAAAGTAACCTCACGGTGCTGATTCACGTCATAGATGCCAACAACTCAAAAAGTTGCAGTTCATGAGTTTGTAAAGGAAAAAAAAAGAGTTTTGGCCCCCACTCCATGGCTGCATGACAGTAATTTAGTAATTCTTGATGTAAAAGTTTGTCAGATGCATATTCCAGGCAATACCTCCTCCCCCTCGTTGAATCATATAGGCTGTGTCCTAATCAAATTATATTTTTGAAGTGTTTCCTCACTGAATCCCACAAGATTGTTTCTCATATTTTCCCCCACACATGCTTCTGAAGCTAACTATCCTGAGGCTGCCAGCAGAGCCTTCTTTCTTCTCCCTCTTCCCTACCCCCCCTTTCTTTTTTTTGAGGGGGCGAGGAAGAGAGTCATAGTTATGTTCGTCATTTTTCAGTCCTTCACAATCTGCCCTGTCAGCTGACAATATCTAAAAATACCAGGAAGACCAATGTTTATTTCTGTCATTTCAGGATTATGCTTTTTTTTTTATTATTTTTTTTTTCATAAGAGTCACCATTTATTAACGTCAGGAAAACTTGTGTTCAGGTCTTTTGGGTCCTGCTGGACTGTCAGTGATCTCCCCCAGTATTTAAGAGGAAGCTCACTGATGTCTTCCAGCAAATACAGTTGGAGACTCCCCCCTAAAACCAGGGAGAGAAGGCAAACTGGAGAGCACAGCAGAGACATGGAATCACTCACTAAGCTGCTGCCATTTGCTTCCACATCATTAGTCAGTGATTAATGCACAAGAACAAAACATAATGTCCTTGGTTGCCCACTGGTTACCCCTGCTTATCACAAGCCAGTTACATCATACCCTGTTTTTTATTTACAATGGACTCACTATTGTCTTTTGAATTATTTCCAGTTGCATCCCAGGAGTTGTTCTCTGTGCATTTGTAATAACCATGTGCCACCTGTTTCCTCCCAAACTGGCTTGCAAGGAGGCATTTAATTCTCTTGTGCCCAATCATTTGCTAAAACAGGTTTCATTGCTGGGTTACAGCCTGTGCTTTCCAGAACTTTTTCTGACATTCTAGCAGAGTAAAGCAGCTGATGGCAGCCAGACCTGCATCCTCAGTTCTCCCACAGTTCCTGCCACAAAACCTCCAAGGAGAGCCAGGGTCACAAGAAGAGATGACTAGGGAAGGCTGAAATGCAGCTGTGGGGCTAACAGCCTTGTGGGATTCCTTGTGCAAAGGTGAAATTTGGGTAATTTCCACCATAATGGTAATGTGTAATTTCCACCATATGGAACACCATGGGCAGGAGGTGTTGCCTGGCCTCTGGAGCTGTGCAGCAAAGGAAACAGGTGACCCACACACACAAGAAGGCAAATTAGGATGGCTTTTATCAATACATATTAATAGTTTCATTAATTAAACAATTAACAAAAAAATATTTTAATATTAATTAACTAGTATTAATTAAACTATTAATATTATTAATACTTACTAATAGTTTTATTAAGTAGACTGTTTTCCTGTGGGTCTCATGTCCTGGGTAAAATCAAAGACAGTCTCTATGGACTTCTTCCCTAGCACAGCACTGATCACAACCAGTCTCTCAGCAAACACCTCTAAAAACATCTGTTACTGCTGAGGGCTGGACCACAGCTGCCACCCCAGCTCAAGCTGGCTCCTCCTCATCATCTTCCTCATCACAAATTCCTAGGAAATACATGCCACACAAAATGATAGATCTTGTTGAGCCAAGGAAGCATGAAGCTCTAACTCTTAGCAGCAATAGGAGGTCAGAGATGAGCTGGAAAACACTTTTTTTTTCCCAGTCAGGAATGTCAGTAACTTTTCTGAAAACCCTGGTTGTCACAGGACACGTGAAAATAATCCCTTTCTATTGGCACAAGCAAACTGTCTGTGACAAAGAACATGCACATGAAGGAGGACACTGAGGAGAGGCTTTCAGAGAGGTTTCATTGAAAACTTTGCATACTCCTTATCAGCCACTCTTTAAAAAAACCATGCACAATCTGAAGTAGCCTGGGGATTTAACTGTCACTTTTATTTTTAAAAGGATCTCCATCTACGATGACACATGAGACACAACACAGTGTCAATCATTATTTCAAGCCAAATCCAGATTTTAGCAGGAACTGGTTGGGAGAAGATGGAAAGGGGTTTTGAACACATTCTAAAGTACTCTTTGCAATATATACAAGGCAGAATGTGCACAACAAACCTGAAACAATTAGAAACAAACCTGAAACAATTAGATATGCACATTACTATTTTGAATCTTGACTAGGAATCAAAATCTGTAGTGCTTTTACTGGATGCACTCTGTCTCTCCTCTGCACACTTCTCTTCCCCCTGTCCTGTAAGTGCAGAGTGTGGGTTTAAGCCTGAGCAGTGCAATTATACAAGTGTCACCAAAACTGCAGGAATAAAAGAAACCTCTCCAACATCATCTTTTAAGTGTGAGATAATCAGGCATTACCTTATTCTGGCCAGGATGTTATTCCAGCCAGGATGTGCAATGGAAATAGTTCCATCCACACACATGGCAGTGGAACCCATTTCATCACACATGCCCAGGTTGTGTAGAGAAAATCATTCTGTCATGCATGGCTCTTTACCAGACTTGTCACATATTTATACATCAAAAACCCAAAGTTCTCATTCATTGGTTCTACATTGCACAGTTCTTAGCATTTGATCTCCTGTTGGTTACTGATCCCTTTGCCTTTGATGCTGATTTGGTCCTCATCCTTTGGTTCTTTTATCAATCCTTTCCCAGATCAGCTATCTCCAACTGCACCAGGGAATGATGTCTGTAAATGTCTATTTATCTCCTCTGTATCTTCTGGCTACTCCCAACCTGTAGATGCAAAACTTTCAGAATCTAGGAATCTTCTTTTTGCTGATTGAAGCCCACCAGGCCTCACCCAGTGAAACTCAAAACCTCATGAAGGATCTTATGAAGAGAAACCTTGACTCCCCACCCCTTGGCAAAACAAACCCATGGCTAAAGCTCCTTTAAAAATTTAAAAGTTATGTGGTTTACAACACAAAGGCTACAAAACCCTCTTCATGGGTTTGGAAAGAGTTGGGGCAAAGCGTGATGTTAGTTTCTTTGATTAAGAAGTCTTTAGTAAGACAGGCCCCTTGTCAGGGCAATGCAGCTATTAGAAAGAAGCAGTGTACCTGTTTCACATAAATGAGTCAGGCCA
The DNA here is from genome assembly GCA_027576135.1 of Cossypha dichroa. Taxonomy (NCBI): domain Eukaryota; kingdom Metazoa; phylum Chordata; class Aves; order Passeriformes; family Muscicapidae; genus Cossypha; species Cossypha dichroa. The sequence continues at coordinate 836,130 of JAODHZ010000333.1, read as the reverse complement.
ATTGCTGGAGCTTACCTGGAAATTACACTTCTGGGGGCTTTTCTGAGTGTTGAGGCTGAGCTGCTAGAACTGCTGGAGACTCTACTTGCTGATGTCCCAGCTACTACAGACACCAAGTGTGCTGCTCCACTTACTGGTAAGAACCTAAACAAACAGGTCAATTAAAATTTGCCAAATCAAATGTTTGTCTGGGCATGGTGGATTGCACTTGGGAAAGCTCAGCTGGATTTGTGAGCTGCCATAAAGCCTTGGCAAGAAATTTAGTCTGTCTGGGCACTACCTGAATCTATCTGTACTGGTTGCTAACATCATTTCCCTCCTTCTCTGGAGTATTTTAGAGATAAAAACCAAGAGTGATCCCAAGGTGTTCCTATGATAAGACAACAGTTACTCAATCCAGTGTATATCAGAGCAATCAATATGTATCAACTGGACTTGTGGACTAGTCCAACAGCCTAAACTGAGCTTCAATGACTGGAATTTTTTCCTTTAATATACCATATTACGTCAGAATCTACAATTGTCCTGGTTCTGGCCACAATAAAGTTAATTTTTGCAGCAGACAGAGGCTATACAATGCCACCTCCCACCATGCCAGGAGTGGGATCAGTGTTCTGTCAGGTTTTTCAGGGTGCTGGGTTCTGTGAGGTGAATCCTTCACCTCTCCTGTAACTCTGCTATTACTGCTTTCCTACTGATCATTTTCTTGTTTTGTTGCTGTTTCTGGTAAGTTGTTCTTATTTCAAACTATGATCTTTACCTTTCTGTGCCTCCAATTCTCTTCTCCATCCCACCACAGGGGTGGAGGGAGGGTTTGGGAGAAATGAGCAAGTGGCATGGGGTCTGGGGTGTTTCAGTACCATTCCTAAGCCACAAACACACATCAAAATTGTAAGAATTATGAATTTCACTGCACAGGTTCCCAGCCTTCTCTGCAGCCTTTCACAGATGTGCATTTTACCCTCATACCAGTAACAGTTCTGTGTGCTTTGATCTACTTACATTTCACTGCATCTCTCTCACAGGTCTAAATCCTACCAGTGGCATCTCTGTTTTCAGCCAAACATGGAGCAGGGTGAGTCCTCCTGAAAAAATCCAAACAAACTCTCAGATACCACTACTAATATCAGGAAAATTAGGGACGCCCATATGTTTATCCTGGTCTTTGTTTATCAAACTGAAGATGGAGGCAAGAGAAAGTTAGTGAGACCCATCATTCTGCCAGCTAGATTACATTAGAATTTCTCCTGAGCAGCTGGAATAGGAATAGAGATGGGCAAGAAACTGCATCAGTCATATTGGATGGATGCTAAAGAAGCAATTAGGCATATCCAGCCAAGACATACAGAATAAATGAGAGGATCCAGTAGCAGGGACAGAAACAGAAAAGTATATAGAAGTGTATATAAAAGAATAAGTATTAAGGAAGCTAGAGAGAAATGGAAAATTATCTGTTCAAATAAATTACTATTCATTGTCAGGATTAGGAAACAATCTGGCCTATCAAAATTGCACCACGACTAACAGATAATTTGGAGAGATATTGACAATATTTGTGCAGCTCAATTTGGAGGAAAATCTGTACGCACTCTAAAAAGAAAATAAAAATAATATTATGATTAAAATAATCTTAGGTTTGATTTAATTAATAAACAGTAAGTGAGAAAGTCTCTGAAGACTGTATGAGTGCACCCAATAACAGAAATTAATAAGTGGAGCATTAACATGACCAAGAGAACAGGGAAAAAAGTTGAGGCAAATTGTATGGAATTATCATATAGAGGGTTTTTTACTCCACTGCTATTCCCCATATTTCTCCATCCCTCACCACTACAGATGTCATCATTTTTTTTCTCAATCATGCCACATGAAGCTACAAGCACAGATGAAATATAACCCATGTCCCCTATCTGGGCATGCACGTCCAGCCAAAGCCAGCACAGAATCCATGGGCAAGAACATGTGGGAAGGTACAATTGTGGAGAAATCAAGATTAAAACTGTGGGTTTGCATGCTCAGTCCACTCTACTATGCTGCCTCACTCTGAGTTATTACATCACTCCATCCACACTTGAGGCAAGCTCTCCCATCCCTTTAACATTTGTGTATTTATATCCCAGCTAAATATACCTGTAAACACAAGTGTATAAATGCTGCAGCCACCCTGCCCATCAGCCCCAGTCACCTCCCACCTCCTGCTCACTAATAGCACAGTCCTGCCTCACCTCCCACTCAGCCCAGCAATCCTGTGCTAGCTGCTTTCCACACACTCACAGCTATATATACTTGTGAGCAAGATAAAACCCTTCTGCAAAGAGAAGACAACGTCTATTCTGCAGGAGTCACAACGTATTTTAGGCTCACTCTGATGCTCCGGGGTTTTTTACACCCTATTATGTGCTAAATTTGCATATACATGCGTGTCTGCGGCTCATCCAGTCTGAAAAGGCAAATTCCACTAAGACAAAACCAACCAAACAAACAAAAAACACAACCAAAAGGAAAAAAGCAAACCTGGCCACATTTAGGGAGGCAAAAAAAAAGTTTCTAGCACCGTGATTACATCTTGATAATTCTGAACCATCAATAAATCTCACTAAAAAAGTCAATGCAATTGTGTTTTACTACACAGAGGTAAATTTGCCACAGTGACTGTGTCCTGCTATGGATAGACATTCTTGATTATTTGTGTTCTATATGTTCTGTATCAGTGTCTAAATGCAATCATGGTGAGGAATTCCCTATCTATCCATCCCTAGTGCAGTGCAGATACATTCCAAATCCACCACTGAATGGTTTTCACAGGATGGAGATTTTCCATTTCCTCTTGCTTTCCTTGTGAGGCTTTTCAGTTGTTCAGTGTTTCACCTCAGTGCAAAGGGTATTTAATGATTCAAGCTGCTTTCTTGCTTAATTTCACCCAACCATTCTAAAGCAAGAAATCCCCTATCTTGCTACTTGGCCTTTTCAAGTGCATGTTAACAAATATCACAACCTTTTTCCTCCATACTTTTTATTTTGCCAAGTTATGCATAGCAATTTCTTTTCATAGTCAGCCTTATTGCCTTAATCTCTAACTTGCCTTTAGTGTCTTGAACTAAGGCTTAATGTGTCTAGGGCATTCCTTCAATTTTAAGAGTCTGCCATTCCTTAAAGGTAAAAGATGAACGTTAGACAGCTATTTTTAAAACATCTATTAGTTTTAGTGTATATATATATATATACTTACATATTTATATATACAATATATGTATATAAAATTAGTATTATCATATTACTCAACAAACCCAACAACCAGAGCACCTCTATTCAAGTGTTTGTTTCATTGGAATTTCTAGGTGTCAAGTTTCCAGGTATCAGGAATTACTAAGAAAGCTGAAAATAATTTTTTTAAGTCAAACAAATGCCATCACTATCTCCAGTTAAAAAAAAAAAAAAAAAAAATCCATTGAGGTCCTTAATTTAATCTTTTTTCCTGCTTCTCCTTAGAGCTCAGCTAATTAGCTGCCATTTCTAGGGGTCCAAGTGCAGACCTGCAGGATACCAGACCAGAGAATAACAAAGTATTTTCTGAAGATCTGAGCATGACTCCCAATTCTGTATGAAGTGGCATGAAAACAAAGTACACATGCCGACATAGGAGGCAAAAAAGTCTAGGAAAGCATTTTAATTATGTTTATGCTTTCTGTGAACAAAATAATAAGTACAGACAAGCAAGTAGGCAGCAACAAAACTCATGGGGATTATTTGCAAACTGCTGTAAAGTTAAACTAATTAATTAGGTGCAATTGATATTCAGTTGCATTATCCCCAATAGGAGAGAGGCAGGATTTAGTTAACATGGACATTTGTTTCAACTCTATTTCTACATCAAAGAATCAAGACCTCTCTTAAAAATTAAAAGAAGTATTTTCTCCAAACAAAAGTGTTATTGCAATGTGAATAGCAATAATGATGCTTTGTTAATTTTAGGCCAAAAAAAAAAAAAAAGTTTGCTCAGATTTTAGCAAAGTGTTTGCTCTAATGTAAACAAGTTGGCATATTCTACTGGCTATAATTGTGGAAAGCAGACAAAGTAGGTTTCATAAATTATAGGTAAGGACAAAACCAAGGAAGCCATTCTGTTACAGGGGAGATTGACTTTTACCACATTGCAAACCAGAAAATTTTCTGTTTATGGCATTTTGAACTTTCTCTTAGTACCACAAAATTTTCATACACCCCAGAACACCCTCACTACTTAGAAAGAATCAAAGCAAATTTCCAAAAATGCTGATTGCACCCCATGGTGACCCTTTCCCTGAAGGTCATTTATTGCAGCATGTTGCAGAACACAATGTACCAGACTGCCATAAGAACATGCACAATCCTTGAGTTTCATCAACAGACACTGCTAACATTAATTAATTCCCCTAACTCAGGGAGAGATCCAAAATCCTCACGTTGCTTTGCAAGAAACACAAAGCATCACTCTCAGAAGTAAAAATTAATGGAAGCCTGTGGGTCCCTATTGACTCCAAATTTGCAGTCATTTTCATTTCTCCTTTATTCCTGCTGTTCTAATTTCCACATCATGCCCACTGTTGCATTTCTCAGTTGCCATCCTTTAAAAGATGCACTGAATGCCAAACTTGAGATTATACATATCGAGAAGTTTTGTCCATGAAGGACAGTGGGAGTTCCATCTGTAAGTCTTCACAAACTACTGTGGTAATCACTGCTAATCACCCATGTTTCCAATGTAGTCAATATAAATAATTCCACAAACAACATTTGCAAAGTTCTGACATGTGGCAAATGTTCAGTAGCTATGTTTAGCACATACTGGATAATCCAAGTTCTTCATACACATTAAATTAGTAATTTTGACTCATAAAAAGGGAAAGGAAGAGAAAAACGGTTTTAAAATCTATTTCAACTATTAAAGGAAAAAAAATGTGTATCATGCAGGAGTGCTACAAACTTACAGGAAGAGGTGCTTCCTTAATATAGTAAGCAAGGTACTTTCTCTAATTTTGTACTACCAGTGTTATTACTAAAGCTCTTCTGCTGTTCAGCACAGAGGAATCTTTTGGTAGTGTATTGCTGCTACAAGTGTTCCCATAAAGATGTGGAAAGGAAACACATTAGTTGATACATGACTGTCAGAATAGTCCCCTAGGGAAAGATGAGACCTGCTTTTTCCTTTATGAAGGCTCTTACACTTCCCCTAAACTTCTGTAGCTTTTATTAGCAGAAATTCTGGTATTGGCTCCCTTTGAGAAGGAAATGCTCAGTTGTTTCTCCCAGAGAAAGTATCATGGTTATATTTATGTTCTTTGGAGAAAGTAGAGTGACAGGAAAATGAAATATCTTCCTACTAAAATCTCAGATTTCTGTTGCATAAATTTGAATATTTTATCTGCTAATGTTACTACAGTGCCTTATGCTTTCCAGCTCTGATGTTTTCTCCTCTCATGCAGCACAGCCACTCTTATACATCAGAAGACCCGTGAGGAGAATGCTCACCTGCCATGGATTATGGGAATTGTAATCCAAAGAAAATTTAGCAGCCAACTGATCTCCTTGGAGACGCTACATAAAAATCAGAAATGCCCACAACTGAAGCACTTGGCTGAAATGCTGTGGGTATTCTCTCTCTTTCTTTTTTATTTCCCAAGAGAAAACTAGACTCTGCAGATGGAAGTCCAAAACTTTCTGTAAAAATCTTTTATGATACAGGTGGGTACTAGTCATGTTATTGCTGTGGTTACTAGCATGGCATTTGACAAAAAAAGAAACTGAGTCATTAAGGACAGTCTTTGCCCAGGGTCAGCCACTGAAGTGGTGACAAAATGGAAAGCTGAGACAAACAGTCTGAAGCTCTGGTCAGAGACAGCAGGTTGGGGAGAGGAACAGACTGTACAAGCCACAATTCTGACCAGCACAAACTGTGAGGAACCACATTATAAACTTTGCCCCTTGAAACAGTCACTTCAATCTGCTCACTACCAACTGTTCTTGCTAGGTTGTGATTTCCCCAAACCCTCACTCCAAATTTTTTTTTTTTTTTTTTAATGAGGAAGAAGCATTATCTCAAAAGGTTCTCTGCCTTTATTCCTCTGAAAAAGCTTTTGGCTCTTTCCTTTGCCCATCTTCCAGGCAGCTATTTGGGGGAACTGCAAATGCTTAAGAGAGATGCAAAACACAAGATTAACATTCCTCACCAGTATACACACACACATCACAAGATCCTTACTAGATGACAAGCTTAGCTTGGGTAATACTACATCAAGATGATTTTTCCTTCTGCAGTCTGGCAATTTAAATGTGCTGTAAAAGATTTGCTCTTAGCTGCCTGTTTATTTGGATACCCCTGTGTCTAACACAAAAAGCAGGTTCAACCCAGCAGAGTTGAGCCACGGCAGAAATTCCACAGATTCCCCCCTCTCTTGCAGCATCCCAGAGTGTTAGTAAACACAACAGGCAACCAATCAGCCAGGCTACAGCAACACACACATCTCCAGAAGGCAGTGAGAAAGCCTTAAATAAAACATAGTGCCAGCCTTCAGTGAGTGCACGGAGACAAATGCCAGGGATGCGAAAGGTGTCGCTGGGATTACCAGTGACGTGCTGCTGGTTGCTCAAGCAATCTCTGTGCCTCCTTCTCTCTGACTCACTGCCTCCCCTTGGAGGCTTCTCTCACGTCATTGAGGGACTGAGGGTTATCCACAGATCACTGACTAAAAGATGCTCCAGCTTCCCGTCTGCACTCCCCTGGTCCGGTGAGCAGGGCTGAGGTCACTTCCAAGCAGCCTTTGAGCTTGTTATCAATACATCCAATTACAAAAAAAAAAAAAAAAAAACCAAACAACAAAGCCAAACAAACAAAAAAAAACCCAACAAAATTAAAAAAAAAAAAGGAAAAAAAAAGAAAAAGAAAAAAATAAAAGAAAAACCAAAACAAACAACAAAAACTGGTTTACCTTCTGCTCTCCCGTTTCTCCCTTCTCTGCACTCCCCCCTCCCAAAATCAGTTCTGTTTTGTCCTGTTTTCCCCACAGGGTTAAAAAACCCCTTGACCACAGTAAAAACTGTTTTATGGTTTCCAACTATTTCCAGAGGCTTTTAACTAATAATACAAGATTAAATATGCACATAAAGCTCCTAAGTGTCACCTGAGGATCCAGCTTCAGGACAGTTACTATAGAATTTTTTTGTTTCTGCCAGAAATAGAGGAGTACCACGAGTCAGTCTAACCATTTTGATTCTAATTCACTTTATAATGTGCTGCCCTGCTCTCTCACATGCTTCCCATCCCATCCCTGCTGTAGGAAATGCTTCAGGCACTGCCAGCACAATGTCTTCAGCTGAACCCCCTTCCAAGTTACTATTACCACTCATTCAACTTGTTGGGTTTTTTAACTGGATTCCATGAGCTAACCACCTTTCCATTGTAACTATTAGGTTAATAAATCCCCAGATGAGATAGGCACCAAACACTACAGGCCCAATGCAGATATTATTGCATTGCTTCAACTGACCACAGTGTGTTTTTTCCATGTGGAAATAACCTGTACTGAAAAAAAATACATTTATACTAAGATAACTGAACAGTACTAGGGGACTGTAATGAGTATAATTAGAATTTACACATGAATGTAGTATGATATTTATGTGCAGATTAAAAAACAATAGAAGATTATATTTTTAAAGGTGATAAAAATGAAGGACTCAAACCCCATGTCTTCCATGAACACAATAAACTCTTAATCTGATTTCAGCACATACACACCACAGGTGCATTTCACAGGGCTTTTACACATCATTTTCCTCATAGCCTCATGTGTAGCTGTCCCTATATTGCCTTCTCCACATCTTACTTATCCTCCTTCTATTGCTTTGATCCAGCTACTAATTTTTCATCTGTAATCCTCACCAGAGGTGGCAATGCTCAAGAAAGATGGCACTTTTTTCCACTTACACCAAGAGCAGACTTACTCCAGCATGGTCTGCTATTCCCTGATCACTCAGCTAATACATCACAAAAGCCTATCCCCTCATGCTTGGTTTCACAAAACAAGATTGTGATTTTTCTCCAGAGAAGTTTCCATTGTTTGCCAAGATCTTTTGTTTCAGGAGGCAGGTCCAGTGAATTATAACATAAAAAGTGCTGGAATGATGCTACAGAGACTCAAAAATGAGGCAGAGCCGAGAAAATAGGAAGGGCAAGCATAGTAATAGATTTCATCTGCTTAAGCCTTTTTGTTTGCTAATACTGAAATGGAAATGATAACCTAGAGGTGAGCTGGTCAGCAGAAAAAACATTCAAGACTTTAACATGTTAAACCACTAGAGAAAAATTTTCCAGATTGTATTTCTTAGCACCCCAGCACAAGCCTATTAAATGTGGCAATGAAGCAGACTGGGGAGGATTCTATTTTTCATCTCCTACCAAGCACTCTGCAGAAGAAAAATACCCTGCCAAGTTCTCAGTTTACATTTTGTGACAGGGTGATGCTCTTAAAAATTAGTTGTACCCTCCACTGAAAGTATAGTTTTCTACTGTCATGACTAAATCTCCTGAAATAACAAGTCAGTTTATTTTCACACCCTACAGTTCTCTCTGGTAAAGAAATTCCAATATATTTTTGTCTTTCTTCTTCCTATTTTCAACATTTGTGACACTTCTACTTTATAAGATAAATATTTGAAAAGGAAGATGTCTCTCCACACTACAGAAACACACTTTTATCACACTGGCTTTTAAAAGCAAAGTTCAGTTCTGAAAAGCGGGAGAAATCACATCATCAGAAAATGACTTTGGATAGTCCTGTACATGAATTATTCATGCTGTATTTTATAGTCCCCTTTATTCTCCAAGAAATATCAAATGATTCAGCAAGCCTGTGATTTTCTGTGTTAATCAGATGTCTGACACTATACTCAGGCCTGATGATAGGCCAAAGGAAAAGAACTTCTTTATGTGAGCTAACTGCAAAGACTCTTGATGAATCCCACTCAGTTGCATGTCTTCATGTAATAAGATGTTCAAATGCAACACAATTACATTAGTGAAAAAGGAAAAGTCTGCCTAATGATTTATAGCCTAAATTCTAAGATATCAGTTCCACCAGAACTGTCATATACAAAATGAACTATAGTCTTCAATTCTTCTGGAAAAAAAATAGATACTGTCTCCTTATTTTATTTCTTTCTTTCTACTCTATTATTACAGCTATCATAGCCTATGCTTTCTTTTTCCAGTATGTTTCACACATCACCACTATCTATAGGCAAGGACAAGGATATACACATATGCCTTGTAATGACTCATATTTAAATATATAATGGTCAAGCTATCTTTGTATCAATTCTAAAAACAAACAAACAAACAAACAAAAAAAAAAAACTTTCTGGTTTGTTTAATTATTATCATCTAACCTGCTGAGGCTCTCGTTACAGGATGTTTTACAAAACCATCAATGATACAGGAAGACAGAAAAACTCAGCATATTATTCCAGAAGAACCCATTGAATCTGTAGGATAGCCTGTATTGTTATGTACACATGTATATGGTCTATACAGCCAACACTGAGTCAGCTTCTTCCAAATCCCTTATTTTTGGCTCATTCCTTCTCTCCCATTTTGGTGGAGAGAAACTTACTACATCTGCCAGAATTTGCCAGAAATTCTTTGGTTCTCTTAGTAGCACATTGGTAACAATAGGGCTTAACCACATAAGGAAAAATTGCTATTCTTTACAGCAGAGGCATAAAATCAGGTATAAACAATAATTTTTTGCACGGATTTTTTTTTTTCCTGTACCACACAGGAAGATTTTTGGATAACAAAAGCAAACTGAAAACAGCACTTCCATGTTAGAATGTGAAGAAAATTCAAAGATACAACTCAACTAATCTAAATCTCACTGTGGTCATGGAAGGATATTCTGCTCATGCCATACCTGTCTATTTGTTTTTTTTATACCTCAAGTAGCAAATCTGCAATCCTGAGTGTGTCTACACAGGAAGTTTGGCTAGGAAACCTTCACAATCAGCTTAAAATTCATGGTCTGGGTTTAATGAGAATCAAAATACGTCCTTGAGTAAGCAGGGTGCATTTCTAATGCTGATGCTGAAATTAACACTTTTATGTGGTTTCACTTTTGAGATAGGTATGACAGATCATGCAGATTTTGAAATCCCATTGAAAAAAATACATATACGTCCTGTCTTCTGATTTTAATTCATGTTACAATATTTGTAATTTCCTATACCCTATGTAAGATAAAATAGCAATATAAGAACCTCACTATATTAGAAAATAGTAAATAACTAATAAGGAAAGACAGATTACTACAGGGAAAAAAAACAAGCCCATATGATTGTCAGTTTGGGCTTCACTGTTGTTGCAGTATTTGCTGCCTTCTGAAAATAACTGTTGTGATTAGATAATTTTTTCATATTATAATTTAAAAGAAATAGGCTATAAAACACAAGATTAAAAAAAAAAAAAACCCTAAAACATTTTACATTATTTTTAATAACACAGGCAAGTCAACACTTCAAGACCTCAGAGCAGATTCAATTTGGTTTCTTCTTATGACCTTTATGTACCAGCAATGGGCTTAGGAACATAAAAAGGATTGAAGTCAGTTAACATTGAGCTTCTAACTAACTCTTAAAATCTGTCTAACTCATGAAGCAGGCAGAATTATTGGGGGCAACACAGGATAGACATGGAGTGACTGAACTAAGCAGATTATAAATACACACACACACAGGATGGAAGGGGAAGTCACAAAATGCAATGTGACAAAAGTGAGCCTTGGCACAGGAGATTCAATTGTAGTTTTTTTGCATCTGAAGCACTATTCAGGAAAGAGAAGAGCAGGAAAACAAGGCACTGTTAAGGAAAAAAGCCAACCCATACACATAATAAATATTTTATGTTCATTTTTAGCTATGCCCTTTTTTCCCGTTCAGTGGCTGAGCTGCACATAGCTGCCACTCTCAGACCATCCCAAATTGTAAATCCTCTACTGCAGGCAGTGTGAAGAGCATAAGGAAATGAAACACAGCAAAAGCAATCACTCCCTTGCTTAATTTGCACAGTGGGTACAACAGTTGTGTTGTGTTAGTTACAGATTCATTGTTGGCTGGAGGGCACCGTGGTCTGGGATGAGGATGACTGATCAACAGACAAGTGAGCTGGAGGACAAAAGTTTGCATCAGTGGCTGGTGAGCAGGCCTGAAACTGCTAATTGCCCTTCACTGTAGCTCATTATAGAGAGAGAGGATGCAGATAGTCCATCCTTGAAGTGTCATCACGAGAAAAAAATCAAATTAATAAACGAGTTATTAGCTGCAATTATGAAGAAGAATGATGAAAATTAGCAGAGGAAGTAACTTTCTGAAAAAGAACAGGAAATATACATATAACATGTACTTTCTTTAATCTCTTAAAACCATCACTACAATACTAGCTGTATTATGGTAATTAATGATACTAGAGCTCACAGTTATGGCATTTCTTGGCAAAATTGTATGAAACAGATGTCTGAGCCTGAAGACACTGGCTTCTATTTTTCCCCCAAATAGTGAGCTGTTATCATTCTTTCTACTGCTAACATACTGAATTCTGCTGCCATTTTCTCTTCTTCTGTCTCAGTGTTAAATCACAAAATGCATGGTTGGTTGGCTGAGACAGGGTAGAAGCAACAGTCCAAACTAAGAAGAGAAAAATATTAATTGTAACATGAAAATACTCCCTTTTGCAGCATTGCTGCCCCCCAACAAATGCTATACTAAAGGAGAGGTTGCTGGAAATATTTTCAGCAACTGAGGAGCAAAAAAGGACAACTTGTGAAAAACACACATAACAGGGTTAGGAAGGGATTATTAATTCTATATTTTGCTAGTTTCTTTTGTTACTGTTAAAGCTAATTGGAAATTGAAACCTGTTTTCCAGAAGGACATATAGCTGAACCTCAGAGATGCTTGTGGGTGACTTCCAAAGCAGGATTTTCTATGATCTCTCTTCCAGATACCACAGAAAGAGCATGCACAACACTGTATTTTTTGTTATTGAAATGGTGTTCTTGAGGTGTTTAAGGAGGAACATTTTAGGTGTGTCTCAAAACCCACTGTCAGCCAAGCAGTGATGCAGGTCACCAAATCACATTATCATCCTGCTAGAAGAGCCTAATAAACAAAACACACCAGCAAAACAGGACTGAAAAACAAGTGCTGAAGCAGTGCTCTCAACTTCATTGGCCTAAATGAAATGTTTGTGAGCTTGTCTTGTAAATTTTCTTCCTAGATGGTGGATATATTTTGAATTGAGCGTTATTATCCGTGTTAGTTTTCATTTTTCCAAGAGTCTGTGAATTTGAAATGCTACCTTTATAACACTAAGCTGTTTAGAACCACACTGTATTGCTCCCACTAAGATTGGCCATAATGATCTTTGCAAAGCAGGGAAATATTTGCTAGGAGAAATATCTCTGCTTATAGAATATGCCAGACAATGATTACGTGTTTAAAAATAAGGCATCTTCTCTTTTTTGTAGAAATTTTGGCAAAATTGTTTAGTGATACTGCAATCAGTGCTGGGAATTTTGAATTATAAAGATAAAAGAAGATACAGTGAACTCAGAGCAGAGTTTGGAGCTGGCAGAGAAACGTGAAAAAAATTCAAAACTCAACAAGTCATTTGGTGAACGATGGAGGAAGTTCTATAAACATGGGTTAAGTGCTAAGTTTCTTCTGATGCTTGAGTGGCATAGTTAACAAGCAGGACAATTTAACATCAAAAATTATATAACCCAAAGTAATTTAATGAACTTGATAAATCCCAAAAGAGGCAAGAGATTAGAGAAGAGAAAAAAATGTAGTGACCAAAACCTTGAGGGGTATCTTACTCCAATGCAAAAATCTCTTTCTAGGTAATGCACAAGGCTGGACTGCACAGAGCTCAAGTCACTTACCAGGTCTGTTATTTGTATTATCAGCAAACCAGGGAGAAGCTCACCTCTCTTTGCTTCTGTTGTGCTTCACTAAAATGGAGATATTGCCATGGCCACTTTCTCAACCTTTGTTTTATCTATTTAGACTGTAAACCCCCCCAGTGGAAAAATCACTTTGTTCAATGTGTTCATAGAATGCCTTGCACAGTGGGATTCTAATTTCAGTTGATCTCTCCAATTGCTGCCACAATACAAATAATAAATGATAATATATTAAGACCACCAAAGAATAGCCCTCCAGTTTAATAAATGTAAATCCTCACTGGAGATAGTTAAATCTACTCTGGACTTAGAAATAGAAAATATATTTCAGGGAATAATCCTGAACCAGTAGGGGCATAGCTGACCTATTTTTATCTCTAGCTCCATGAATCACAGAAGATAAAATGGACGTATTACAGTATCAAATTTCTATTTTGAATGATATAATAGAAGTGGAAATCTTTTGAAGCTCTTTTTCTTTCAGGCACAGCACTCTACATATTAAGCCCTATGTAAGGTGCTTATCTTTGAGATATGGAATAAAAGCTGTTGACCTTTTAAACACAAAATCTTGGTGAGCTTTGGTATGGCTTGATCTAATTATATTATAATGGATAGAAGGTAATCTCTTATGTAGGCTGTCTAGACACATCATCTCTTATCAGAAATCTCAGGGGGAAAATGGAACCCATAGCAGAGCAGTGATATAGCAATCTTTGCTCAAAGACCAGGATGCCATGGCTTCACAACAGACAGCAAGAGATGCATGACATTGCTAAGCAACGCTAGGAGCTGGTGAGGTTTTCCCTGGCTTCATATGGTGTGGTAGTTAAGGAAGTAAGAGCAAGAAAAGAAAGACAAAAAACAACCAAATGAACCGAAGTGCGTAAGGAAGAGAGCATGTGAGCAAAGGGAAAAGCAGGGAAAGGGAGTGGGAATTAACACAGCAACTGCAGGATGGCAAAACTGCTGTTCCAGGAAAGCAAAAATATTGTGATTTTGTAATTAAAGAGTAATAAAAATCAATGTGTTTATCCGTGGATTTCTCCAGCTAAACTTTCATCATCCTATATTCCTTTAAAATCTGTAATCATGTGTGGATTGGAAAGTGTCTCTTAAAGTAAGCTACACTTTAAAGGAAACCACCATTTGTTAAAGCTCTTCTCTTGCAGTTAGGCTAGAGAATGTTTGAAAACCACACAAGTGGGTTCAAATGTGATTGACAGAATGTTAAAGCATTTCAAAGAATAGAACAATCTGATAAATGGTAAAAACACTCTCTTTGACAGCTTGACAAGTTATTTGTACCCTAGAAAACAGAGATGTTTATTTGTCTCCATCTTTTCTCTCTGCAACATTAGTTCTCAGATGGTAAATAGGTTTGTCTCCATGAGTAGATGCTCCCATGTTTTCTTCTTTTTTAATAGAAGTACTCACTGCTGCTCATTTAATCTCCACACAGCCACTGTTGTTTAAAGTCTTCCCACCAAAAGAACCTCAGCAGGTAATATTTGAAAGTACAGCTTGAATTTTTCCTGAATACAACCAAATCCATGCTCATGTGCCAGCAAAGCTAGTCTAGAAAAATAGCATTGTACCACCATGCTTTCCATCGAATTACAAAAGGGCAGAAGTTACACTTTCTCAAGAAAGTCTTCCAATTCCCTCCTTCCACTGAAATTACTCCTCATTTCTCTCTAAGGCCTCTGACTCTTGTGCAGTTTTTGAGTTCTGTCAAAGAAAAGACATTTGGTGAAAGATAATGAACAATCCCCATCCATCCCTGGTTCAGGAGGGACACTGTCACCTTGTCTACATGCAGCTCCATCCAGGGAATACCTTCTGACCCTGTTTTTCCTGGAGTGCTTCCCAGGTAAACTAAAGTTATCACACAGGTGGCAACAGGATTGCTGTCTCTCAACTCCTCCAGGAGAGATCCTTTGCAACCCTCGATCATATGAGGCAAAGGTTCAGAATTTCTCATTGTAAACTAAAATAGTTAGAAGGACTATCCAAAAGAAACCATTTGAGATGTCATTTTAACAACAATTAGGTGTGAATAATCACTGCAGCAATCAAAACAGAATCTCACTTAACACTAGTCCCCCATTTGACAAAGATTTTTCTAAAAATAAACAACTTAGTTGCTGAAAAATTAAAATCAGAGATAAGAAAGCAAAGTATCTAATTGACACAGGAGTCTATATCTTTGTGTGTCCTTTGAAATCAAGTAAGTCTAAGTTTCTGGTTTGCTACTGTTTTGGAAACTTACAGCAAGAACCATACAAAATTAACATCCTTTTAAAAAAGTATCAATTACAGACTAAAGAAGGCACAATTTCAGTGCCTTTAAACTGTTTCCAATCTGATTCATCACCAGGAACACAAGAAATTTTGATGCACAAGGATAAGCAGACTTTTGGGCTGCAAACCAGTTAAACTGTACGACTGATGGAGCTGTCACTTCTTGATTTTTTTTTTTTTTTGGTGAGAAGACTTTTTCTACACAGTTTTCTCAGAATTTTCAGTCCTTAAGTGCCTGCAATGGGTATCATATTTTGCAATGTCTGTCAGCCCAGAAGTTGTAAAATTATACTTTATGTCTTATTGAGAACATGCTTCTTATTTCTAATGGCTAAAAAATATGTTCTATTAGACTAAGAACTGTCTACCTGCATTATTATTCAGCATTTTAAAGATTATATATTTAGAGAAGCTTTTAATTCCTTGTAAGAATCACCCTTGCCCTATCTTTTTTATTTTATTTTATTTTGCCATGCTTTTAAATGTCACAATAATACTGTTATATCAGAGATTTATCCTTTAATGAAGTCCACGAATTACCCAAGAAACTTCAAATATTTTAACTGCTTTGTTAAGGGTCCTCTTGGTTCAGTTGGGGAAAGGAGAAGGTTTTTTGGACCACAAGAGGGAGCTCATATTTTTCTGTTTTGTGCACAGCAATATGCAGAGGCAGAGTGGAGAACTCACTTTAACTCCATCTGGTATAGAAATGAGAAAAATCAGATATATTTTAATAAACAACTTGGATACAGATGCAAGTTTGAATCCAAATCAATCTTAGTTAAAGACTATTTCAACGAACCAGGATTGTCCCAGATTTTGTTCGAGAGCCTACAATGCCACATTTTTAACTGTGTTTTTGATAGTAAAAATATGCAACATGTATGCTGATACTCCTCTATGAGTAACTTCAGTGAAACCATTTATGGGATGGCAGATGTCTGCCATGATGAATGATGGCTGCAAAATTCATCCTGCCTCTCTACACAATATTAACATGCAAGAGCTAATGTTCCTGGAATAAATCTCACATTCCCCATCAAGCCCTACCCTGAATAGACGGCAGTAGCAGTGAAAGTTTTTACAAGTTTTGGAATGCTCTTGGGCCATTTATAATCCAAAAGCAATAATTACCAAAAGAGCAATGGGAAGAAGGAAAATGAGCTTTGTCTGAAGGCGTTGACCCCTGTGCCTCCACCCAACAGAGACTCAGCACCCTGCAGCCCAAGCAGGACTGCTCCAGAAAGCTGCGAAAGGTGCTGGAAACACAGCAAGGGAATTACATAAACTCAAAATCTCTCCTCCTTCTCCACAGCTGAACTCTGTTCTGAAAACCATTTTCTAATCTTTGGGCCTGTTGAATCCTAAATGTCTTGAACCAAAAGATTTTATAAGTTCCCCTGTTCTCCAAATTCCACACTTAAAAAACTTTCGTGTATTTTCTAGCACCCAGTCAACTCTTTTCTATTTTCATCTCATTCCTCACAGGTCTACACATCTTCACAAGCAGTCCTGCTCCCTTTGTGTTGTTTCTACCTCTTTGGAAGAGCCAGGTCTTCCTCATTTAACCATAGATATCCACACACAAATGCACCCATATGCCTGGAGGTGTGGATGACACAAGAGGAAGATCACAACAGTCAAACTGTTGGAATTTTCTTCTTTTTTTTTTTTTTTTTTTTTTTTTTGTGTGTGTGTGTGTGGAGAAGAAAACTTGAATTTTTTTTCTGTAATCTCAAGCATGGTTTATGCTTTACTGGCAATATTTCACCATGCCATCCAATCAACTGCATATATGTCCAGTAAAAAAGAGCACAGGTGCATCCTCTAGATCAGTGTATTTTGGATATTTGTCTGTAAGTGCTCCTTTTCATGGCCTTTTCGGTCATTGTTAAAGTTTTCAACGAGGATTATTTATAAAGAACAAAAAATCTGGAAGATATTTTTTTCTATGCAGATATATTTCAATGTTATTTAAACATTGATATATTGGTGTATGCTCTGCTTTTAAAAACAGGAAAATAACAAGACTGCAGTCTGCTGTGTTGACTGGCTTAGCCACAAGTTGTTCCAATATCTCACTAAAAACAAAACAAACTTGTAATACCCAAAACATGTATGTACATCATTAACAGTTTAAACTAACGGACATTTATTAATTTCTAAAGGTCACTTTTCTGCATCTAGTACTTGGCAGGTCCATTTTATTCATTTAATCCATTTTATCCCAAATAACTTCCATGTAAGAAAAGTGGACCACCTCTAAATTCACACTATTACCATTAATAAATTAAAAAAACAAAATTAAAGGCTTTCAGATCATGGGTGCTACAAAGATGCAAATTTTCTATATATTTTCCACAAAGTAAAGAGAGACATGTGAAAATGCTTAAGGTAATAATATTTTACCTCATTAACTTAACCATTGTTGTCTCTATAAACACCATATTTACTTGAAAATGCTTTCCAAATCTAGCACAACGCTAAAAGATATAATACAAATTATATATAATTATACAAAAAAACAAATCTACAGGTAGATCAGCACTGCAAAATGCATTCAAAGGCTTTTGAATGTTTTGCATGGCAATATGCTACCTGGTGTTTCCTAAGGCCAAAATTGCCAACAACTGTCAATGATATTTAAGATATACAGAATAAATTAGTTGTAAAAATCCCAATATAGAAACTTCTACCTCCTGCACTCTAGAGACGTGCCACGTGGTAACATGCTATGTCAAGCCTCCTCTCCCAGATCTCTTCAGCAAAGCAAGAAAATTGGACTCTTACTTTTGGGTCTCCTCTGCCACCTGCAGAGATGGGAAAAAAACAAGGGAAAAAAAGTATTTGTGACTTTCACTTGTGGCATAATGAACTAAGTGTAAGACATCACCACTTTCTGAAAGATACACTTTTTTTTTCCATTTACTAAGCTGAATGATTTACAATTACTGACTCTATTTAATGGCTAGACATCACTGTCAATGCCAGTGTTTAAATAACAGCACCAAACTTAAAGTTGATTGTAAGAATTAGCTTTTTTAATTTTTAGCAAAGTGGTCGAAATATATAAGGTGCACACACATACATTAAACATAAAAACATGAAATTAAACTAACACAAGTCTATATTGAGACCAGTCTAGAAGACTGGAAACTTGAAAGATTTCTTTCAGTGATAATTCCTAACCTTTTATTCACAAAAGTATAAGAGGATTCATCCAGTTCTTGATACACATTCGTAAATGATATAAAAATAATGAATGCCAAAGTACTGAATTACAAATAAATTAAGGGTAGCTCTTTTCAATGGAAAGTAGGATTATTTTATAGCAACTTCCACTAAAAAATAATTCAAATGTTAATGTGTTTGTAAACAAGGGTTGGAGTCAAAGCAAAGACAACAAACAATGCAGCACATTAAGAGCTCAGACATGAAGAGTTGGCCACACATCTAAAGAAAGGAAAGAGAACAGTCACAGTTATTTCTTTAGTTAAGCAAATAAAGGTATTTTCCAACTTATATTTCTTGAATAGAATGATACTGTTCCCATAATAAAACTAATTATCTGTCAGGGAAACATGAATCAGCCAACGTTTTCTGTGAGCCTCAAAAGGACTGGAATCCTAAACTGGTTGAATGTCAGCTTTTCTCCTCTCAGTGGCATATGTGTCTACATATCCTTGTCCTCTTCCAGTGCTGAAGCACAAAAGCTCAAAATGAGTTCATTTCTGGCTCAATGATTTTATTCTGCACTTGGGGGAAGATTGGGGCTCTTTGCTTTGTCTGACTGGGGGAGCTTACCCTCTATAAAGGAAAAGCTGATGTCAAATAATAACCAGTATAAAATTTCACAAAAGCAGCCAGGTCAAAGAAAAAAATTTTCATTTCATGTCAATTATTCTCATCTCCTTCAGCTAACTCTAAGATCTTATAAGACACTCCAGACTCAAATATTTGGAACAGATGGACAAAGAAAGAATTACATTTGACCTATCAACATTTTCCAGACTCACTCCTGTCCTTACTTCTGAATCATTGTTCTGTTGTATTATAGTATTCTCATCTAGTTTCCACAAAAACTACTGCACAAACTGCACCTGAAAGCTGGTTAGCAAGGAACTTATAAAGCCACAGAAAAGGAGACCAGAGAGCCAACATCTGATAGTTTTTAAAAGGGCAGGTTGCTATGTAAGGCAGAAAAGCAAGTAAGTCTCAGAGGAGTGTTTGACAAATATTAACCCTGGTGAATTGAGCTACAGACAGGTAGATTTTAAGATGCTGTTAGTTACTTCACTGGAAATTTGCATTTGTAATATGGATGCTTCATTAAAAGTAACAGTTCATACCTAACACAACTAAATAATTAGCAATTATATGACTAAAAAGTAAAAATATAAAATTTGAAGTGACTCCTGACATGAGCAAACAATGTAAAAGAAGTAAGGCTTTCTAGGCTGGCATAGCAGAAACAGCAGCTCTGGCCTTCTCAGCATAGCCAGCAAATGTGCTCTGGAGCTTTTTGTTCTTAGCATGGGTCAGGATCTGCCTTTGCATTCCCTCACACTGCAGTCCTCTGCAATTTCTCTTTTAACTATCTGCCATGTCAGCTAAATTGTCTGATGCTGCATTTATACTAATGAGGAGAACAGCAGCACTTTATGGCTTAGGCTAGTAGGGAAATGGGTTTCTTTGATTATAAATATTTTCAAGTAAACTGGGAAGAAAATCATCCTCACCCTGAAATAAATAAAATACAGACTTCCTCTCACACATATTCAATTGACAAACTTCAAAGTAATTTAGATGTCTTTATCTTAAAGTCTACCTTATTAGTAATCACTATGCTTACTTTTTAAAAATTTCATCAGATCTCTTTTTTTTCCCGTTTAGCAAAGCCCAGCTGAACTTTACATTTCAGACATTGCCTTGTCTGTCCTTTAAAACAGCTACTAAGGCATTACACAGAGTTGACATCAATCTGTCCAGTCTGTCATTCCTGAGTCTATCTCAGGTCCATACTGGTAAACACTATATTCATTTTTCCTGATCATCAGGTATTTTATTTGGACCTACTACAAACCACTGAAAGGCTGACAAAAACCTCTCAATTTTTTTCCCCCTCTCAAAATTGGGATTACAAAGATGTCTGCTCAGTGAATTGAATCCTCTTCCTATGATAACCTGAAGGATTATCTGTAAAGCTTCATTTCATCCCCTTCTGATAGTGATAACTTGCTTCTTAAACTGGGTAAAATACCTAGCTTCATAAAAAATGCACTCATATTGATTTTCTGCCTCTCACTCATTCCACATTTTGTTTTCAAACTCATGATGTGGGCATATAATTTTTTCTTAGCCTACATTTAGAATAAGCACACATCAGTAAAACAACAATGCTGTTTGTTCAGTAGTTTCTTCTCTTTATTTCAATTTTTTCAAAGATGGACAATTAAACAGTTTCTACTACACCAACTGGATTTGGTCTTCTCCATCTTTTTGAATATTTTCTCAGGCATATAGTGTTTAGAATTTTTATATGCAGGAAAATACACTGTAATCAACATGCTGGGATCAAAAATAAATATTAAGAATTTAAATTAAGACGTGCAACATGGGTATTGTCCCCATGACCTGCAGTTTTATCCCTTCTCTTAAATGGGGTCACTCCAGTCACAACTCCCCATCCACATTCACCTTACAACTTGACAGAATCTTAATTTCAAAAGGTTATGACTTCAAAAGAAAAAGACTACTACTGAATACTTCACTTCACAAATTTGTACTGTTTAGGTCAACTAAAAAAACTGTCTTTATCTAGCACAAAAAAGTATTAATTCCAGGAAAGAGTGTGGATCATACAGACAGCCCTCAAACTAGCACAAATTCATAATTATCAAAATCTTCCTCCCATCCAGAGCAAGGCCCAGAAAAGACTTTCAAATACAAATGTTCTCCAACAGGAAATCCAAAAAAGAAAAAAATAAATATATCCATTTGCAGATACATCACTCATCTAGATGCCAAGGAGAAAGGCCTACTACTATTTTCATGGGCTCCTTTCTGGTTTTCAGATAGCAGTCATTAAATGTTTGCACAATTTTAGGAAGAGGAAATATAGTGTAAATGTATGTTTATGAGTAACTACCTTTTTGTACAGAAAGCAGCGGGAAGATTTTTTTTTCCTGGTTGTTTGGTAAATCAAGAAAATAAGGCAGTTTCCATTGGACACATTACAAAAAGAAGTTCAGCTTGAAGTGATTAGGGGGAAGCCATCATTGTCATGTTGTATCTATTTTGGAAGCACTGTGTAACTTCACAGAGTCCAAAACTAGACACTGAGACGACTGGTGGATAAACTGAGCTTCAGTGATGGTGCCAGAAATCCGAGAACAGGCGTGCAGTAAATTATTGCCCTTACCAAAGCTCACTTTAAAAATCAGAGCCTGTGGAGGCTGGTAAACCAGCTGAGGAAAATGTTGTCACACTCCCCTGGAGGGATAGCCCTTGAGCAACAGCCCCTGTGGTCATGGTGAGGAAAAGCTTCCCCCAGAATGCATTGTTGCTGTTGATTCCATGTATGCCACTGGCCCTTCCCCATGTTCCGCCCCTGTGCCCTCCTCTCATTCGTTCTGATGTTCTGCCCTGCCCCTTCCTGTCCCTATATAAACTCCTGCTCTCTCTGCCTGGGTGGCTCTTTGTCCCTGGACCCCTCTGAGGAAGAAGCTGAATAAAGGTTCACAGTGAAGCTACTGAATGAAGCTTCTGGAGACCTTCAGTCAATCAATTCCCAGATATGCCAGAAATCTTTTGCATGTTTCTTATTCAGTCACTTCCTTTCCATGGACTTCAGGGAAAGCTATGTACCTGGTTTTGGCTCACTACTTTATATATAAACTTGAACTACTTCCACTTTCATGTCTTTGCTTTTTCTCTGATTCAGCATTTCTAGAACCAAAGTTATGGGTGCTTCCAACATTGTCTTTCAGGATGTTTTCTCATAATGAACACTTATCTGTATTGCCGGCTAGTGTTATCATACTCAGGGCTCCTGTTGCCAAAAATCCTGTTATGGTAAGAACTACACACACTGTAAATTGTGTTTGGCACACTGTCAATGGTGTTTCACCCACTGAAAAAGGCCAACAAAAAGGCTATTAATAAGTTAAAGATTAACATTAATAGACATTTCCCATGTTGACAACAAATACTTTTGAAAAACATGCATGTCTTACACATGGGGTGGTACATGCCAGCAACTGACTGCTCATCTCTATCATTTTCAGAGGTATTGTTGATAGACTTAGCACTCAGTCTACTAAAATTTCCTTTGAAGCGATAATGATCTGACTTGGGACTTCATTTCTGTTCATGTTCCACAGGCAGGTTTATCAGCTGGAGAGCAAACTTGAAACAAGTCATGGTCTTACCATGAGGTGTCATGATCTTTACACATTTGCATGACACTGCCGTTTTTAGCCTACCTCTCACATACTCATTTTATATTGACTGCAACCTTTTAAAACATAATGATATTCAGGTGTATAATTATTTAGAGGATTGGGTCCCTGGAATCCTCAATGTATTTCTCATCAATCTCCACGAGGTTTGGTTCACCGTTTTGTAAGTTATTATATTTTATATATACTTAAAGGTGTAGAAAATATTTTGGAGAAAATAAGCTTTTTAAAATGAATATCCATTGCTTTTATAGTGAAAAAATCTCTCTCACTGGAGAAACTCTCCTTTAGTCAAATTCATTGTATGTTATTTCATTAAAGTTCTTTACTTCATTTTCTCTATGTATTTGCATACTTATTGGTCAGAAAGCTCATAGAAAAATGAACCATTATCTATCTACAGGATAAATGCTAGACATATGATAAAATTGACTTATTTACCACAGCAGGAGCTGCTGAGACCACCACCTTCCACAGAGTGTCTGCTCCACGAGAAGGGAAGGTCAGGGTGCACCAGACCCCCACTGCTTGATGATTTCCAAAGAGTCAGCAAAACAATGACAGGAGAAGTTCTTTGTGTGCTGTTCCTGTGGGGCTTTATTGCACAGAAGGGAACCAGGGACAAAGAATCCAGAACCAAGGAGGGTCGGGTATATAAATGGGTAGCAAAGGGTGGAGCAGTAGAACTGAGGGCCAATGGGTTGAGGGAGCAAGGGAGGAGCAGAGGTGGGACCAAGGTGTAACAACCAACTGGGATCCAGGGGAGGAGCAGCTAGGAACAGGGGCCAATAGGGAAGCCAGGAGCAGGGAACATTCTAGAACTGGGGAGGAGAATAGGGATGACATAACTGGGTAATTAGCATAGAACTGCAGTGGACTGTGGGAGGATGTCTCCACAAGCTTTAGAGGGGTCTTCCTCCCAGAGCCTCTGGACCATGGCATCCCTCACTGACTCCTGGGATGCAACAATTAACTATTAATTACCCTAGAAGAAATACTCCAATACATTGAGATGGACTGAAATGTGTGATCTCCCTTTGGTGGAGAAATAATGCTTTGGTAATTATTTTAACAATTATACTCTAGCATACAAGTTTTTCAGAAATAAAAAAGTCAACATGTAGTTTAACTCCATGAGATCTTGTTGCAACAGCTACTTGAGGAAGATAAATTGAAGGTGCGTTAAGGAGGTCACAGCAGGTCCAAGACTAAACCTTGGACAAAAGTATTTGTAAAAATTATTCTTGATTACTAAATGTAAAGTTCTATGAAATTTCTAGGAGAGTGCAAATTCTTTTTGTTTGTGGGAATCGCCAGCATTTTCAAGCCAGCTGAAACTGGAGATTTGGTTTGTAACTGCCTGCTCTATATAAACCAGGCACTCATTGTCTTACTATTTCCATGATAAATTCTCTACTATAGGCACTCTATCCAGTACATATGGGCTCCTTACCTCGAATGTTCTAAGGCTTTATACTTAAGCCTCTCCTCAAAGCAACCTATTTCTTTTGGTCACTTTTAAGTTTTAGAAATATATTTGGCATAATCATCAGGATTATTCTTGAAATGTAGTGTGGATTTCAGCAGGCCTTTTTGCAGTTTCAAAAGGTGTCTGCACTTAAATAGTTTATTATGTAGATGCATCAAAAGCTTGCATCTAATTGCTGTTGCTTCACAATCTGTAAGAAACTCAGCACAGCAAACATTGTCTCCAATTGATTAATCTACCACTCACCATAACTTTTTGTGTAATTTCCTGCAGTAGAGCTTACAGACACTGGTCTAGCTCCCTCATAATTTTAAGATTTTCTCTTTCAGATACCTGCCAGGTGAGATATTAACCAGTAAAGTACACCCATTCTGAAAAACTATGATGCACCGTATAGTGGGCGTTTTGCCAAGAGTTCAATTATTTTTTCTTTTAATTCAAATAGTTCTTATCACTAGACATGCAGTATTGCACCCAAAGGAGTACAAACAGAAGCCAGATATAGGAAGAATACATAAAAAGCCAGATAAGATCTTTTTGATAAGCACTGAATGTTTGGTTAGGTCCTTGGTTCTGTCCTGCTCTCCTGTGTAACCCTAGATGCAGAGCTTGAGTAACTCCTGTGTAAAACAGAACAATACATCCCTGTCTCAGCACGTAGTGCATGCCTGCTCACTTCAAAGAGGGAACTCTTCTCTTCAAAGTCCTCTCCTCATTGAATTCATCTTGAACTCACACTCTTAAAGAAAGTATGTCAACAGCATTCACTAGGCATATTGCATTACACAGCACCAAAGTGAGTTTCAAACCTCAATCACTAATGCATATATAGTTTAAATGAGCTTTTTTCAGGAGATCAGTGATATTGTCCTCATGTCACAGGAGGAAAACCAAGATGAAGAAAGGAAATATCATCTCCTTTATTAGGTCATTAAATGTGTCTCTGGCAAAGTTGGGTAGAAACTTGGGTAGCACTCACTACTCTAATGCAGGCGGTACTGATTGTGATCACATGAAGAATGCCTTAAGCAAGCTCACCAAACCAAAAACTCAGCACTTCCCCAACACAGAAATCTAGCAAGGGGCACTTACATCACAGGATGAGTGATTAATAATGAAAATAAAAAATTACAAAAATAGGTTCTGTAGTGATAAAGAAAGTCCATCTACATTTTAACATTCATGCATTCTACTTGAGACATCTCTAAAAATAATTATACAGTTGTCACTGCTTTTCTTGACTCATGGGATGCCAAGGTAGAAATAGAGATAACTGAAGCTTCAGCCTTTAACTATTGATGTATGTTTGTTACTTCTCAAAGCTCATGGCTAGTATTAACCAGGACAGGATATATCCTGCAGACAAAGGCAGGAATGCCCTAGTGCATTAGGATCCCTTCATAGCCAGAAGAGTCAAGCTCAAAATGCTTAAAATTAAAGACTTTACAGTCACAATATTTGTTTGTTTGTTTGTTTGTTTGTTTGTGGGTGGTCCTCTTACAGATGAGAATATTCATGATTTCCTAATTCCACCATTAAATGCTTTGCAGACCTTTGACTATAACTTTGTGTGGGAGTAAATTGAGGAGTTCCTTAAATAGCAATACCAAACTTAACAGCTCAGCAACCTGTGAACATTCTTTAATCTCAGTCCAATAGTGAAATCATGGCCCAGATAAAGCACCATGGGTATATTTTGTATTCATTTAGGGTTTTACACCAGTGATGGAAGAAAGCCACTCACAGTGCTCCATCATCAGCACATTTCTTCTCCCTTAGTCTCAATGTTCACCTCTCCCAACTCTCTAAATTTCCAGACACAAAGGCAGAACTTTCATTAGATGTCAAGGATGAGGCCCCAGAAATCTCCATCTGGTCCACTGTGAAAGTCACAGTGATGCTGTGGTTGTAAATAAAAATGCTAAAAGAGCTGATCCAGAACATAATGTTGGGAAGGAAAGCAAGGAAAAAGAAAAGGAAATAGGGGGGAAAAAAAAAACAACAAAAAATCAACAAAGAAAAATGTCCCCCAAACCCTGCCCTAAATGCCAGGCCCCAGAGAAATTCAAAATTCTTTCACTTTTTTTTTGCATTCAGCACATCTCTGTACTATTTTATTTCCTAACAGTTTCTTTTAATAACACCATTTTGTCCAGCCTTATGGGAAAGGAAACACATTCCTTGATAGAACAATGGAATGACAATGATTAACTCATACCAAAACCAAAAGAAGATCAGCTGGTAAAAAGCATGTGGTGTTGCATTGCATATATACAAGATTATGGTACGTTAAAGAAAAAGCTTCATTTGTTGGGAATGTACAAGCCTAACCCTATTTAATAGATTGGTAATTCTAAATTCTTAGCTAAACTGCAGTGAAATGTTTTACTGTTTCAGGCTGGATAATCAATATTTCAGAGTATGTACAAGACATTATGTAATATTACAATACAAACATCTTAAATATTAAGTAAGAAATATAAATTTATTTTTAGATTACATGTTTCTATTCCTTCATATGTTTTTCTACACTTTATTGAAGTAGTATTAGACCTATATTCAAGCTTTTCTTACAAAAAATACATTCCTTTGTGGGATCTATTCTTTCAATGGCAATGAACTTTCATGTGAGAGATGAGGGACATGTGGCCCTAATACAGATCAATAGGCACAGATAATTTTAATAGTGTTGAGACAGAGAGGGTGGGGTAGATCTGTCAGCCCCTAATCAAGAACTGCCATTATGTTCTGCAAACAGTGGCTTTGTTAAACAGAGAAATAGAAGTTTAATTTCTCATGTTCATTGTTCATATAACAATAAGTTAAAGCATGATATGTCAAAAGAGAAAACATTCCCCAATCTATATAAACAATACAAAGGAACCTGACATCCCATATGCTTTTTTGTACTATCACTTTTAGCCAGCATTAAAAATCAGTTCTCCCATAAAACCACTTTACACCAGTGGTCACCTCTGTGTCCCCACTACTACCAAAAACCAACCTGTGCAAAACCAACTCCATCAGTGTAGAGCACATTTACCTGTAGGACCATGTAGTTGTTGGAAATAAATGTTATTTTAACCATGTTTTTTTTATTCCCAAGGCCTTGATTTTGGATGGAATGCATGTGTCCTTGTTCTTTGCAATGGACTGGAAACCAAACAAGCCCTGACAAACACCCCAGCCTCAGCTCAGAGGGTAACAGTGCCCTGTTCCAAACCCAGGCCCTAAATATTGAACTGTCTTACAAGAAACTGAGAAAAGTTCAACTTAATTTACAGCACCTTGGTTTAGTAAAGATTCAATTTCAAAGAGCCTGGACTGACCTGACTCAAGTCTCACATTGGACAGTATCAGCTATTAGGGATTGTTAAAGTTGTGCCACAAAGCTGTTGCAAAATACTCATTAAATTTCCCCAAACATACTAATACAATTTTAATTCAAAAGCATTCACTTTCTCTAATGCATGAGGGGGGAAAAAAACCTTATAATCATTCTCTTTAAATAAGAAAGCAAACTCTAAAAGGAAATCACAGTTTTCCTTCTGCATTTTCTATGTAATTCTAGGCACAGCTACCAACATATTTCATTACAAAGATGAAGAGGATAAAAATACAGAGGATAAAAATACTCTTTAAATGAAGAGTTTTCAAAATTTTTGCTTTAGAATTTTGCTCTTCTCATGCCTGTAGAAGGTGAAAGTAAAAGATATGTAAAAGAAAGAAGCTGTTCAGCATCCTCCCCCCACAATATGGGAAAATTATGTTTCTTCTGAAAGCAGTATTTTAGCACAGTAGGATGCTCTAATGTTGTGACAAGATAATGTGTGTTTAAAGCACTCCTATAATTTAGCTGTCACACAGACACAGCTACTCAAGTGCATGTGTGTCAAGGTAGAATTAGCTTTGATCTGAAAAATACATCAGGTGGTTTCCATTCCTAATACTGAATCAATTCTGTTTGATAAGGAATTAATCTGATAATTTTACACATAGCCATTGTCAAAGTGTTCAATCTCTGGAACTGGTGCTGTGACTGCTGGAGCTGTTTACACAGTAAAAATCCAATGTCAATACAAATAACAATCACTTTTTAATGGTTTTTATCTGGGTACTTCCACTCTGGAGCATCCCAGATATTTAAGGGCCATCAGGGTATCAATCTATCCAGCAAATCTTTCTGTGAAGAAAAGAAAAATAGAGTACTTAATCTTGAATAGATGCCAAACTTGGGAGCTGAGGAACACATTTTCTGTGGCTTTTGTAACTTCAGTATGAGAGACACAGATGTGAAAAAACTCTTTTCACCATTTTTTTCACAATTCTTTTCACAATTATGTCTGCCAACATTATGAAGACTGACTTAAACTTGCTGTAGTTTAAACTGTTAAATAGCACATCTGGTAATAGTTTTTTTTTCACTAAAATAGTTCTTCCAAAAACAATTTAACTTCAGCCTCTGAGTTTTTCAGCACATGCTTCTTCAGACAAATACAAAGCAAAAGCAATTCCAATTTCCAGGAATCAGACCACAATAAAGAAAAAAAATATGTGCATACTGTGAAAACCTTCATCTGTTTCAAGGAGCCAGTATGGTTGGTTTGGGGGACAGAGATCCTCATTTACCTCCTGCACATGCTCCCCTGAATGCACAAAGTATTTCCAAGAAATTCCAATGTTCTTCCTACACTGAGAATGCTTGTCTCTCAAGTTTAAATTGCTTTATTTATTTATTAAATCGCTTTATTCATATATAAATATAATTGCTGCTGCAATTTATCTGTAAATTTTCCTTTGTCATGTGAGGGAAAAAAAAAAAAAAAAGGCTAAACACCAGATCAGAAAAAAAATATCAACTTAAATAAGGCCTCACTCTCAAGCATTCCTTTCTGCCATATACATCATAGTTTTCCAAAGTCTTACCTCTGGGCATAGATAAGTCTTTAATTAAGAACTAGTGGCAGAGACTGCCTACAGTCATTTAATGTAGCAGAAAAAGTGGGACCCAGCACAACAAAAGAAAATTACACCCAAACTTGTTCTTAAGTAAGCACAAGTTTGACTCTTCCAGTTTCTGACCAGTTACTGTTTCCAAAGACAACTCTTATGGAGTGAAAACAACTATTTTGAGGAATGTAGTCCTTATTGCCAGTATTCCACTTCTATAGATAAATATCCCTTACTTACTTTCCTTAGTTAATAAAATCAAACCAGAGAATATGTGCACATAGAGGGGATATTTCAGTATTCAGTGCTGCTCAGGCAGTAGGGCAGACAAAGGTGAAGTTGTGGTATTTTTTAAACCCTGCAGTTAACAGAGTAGAAGTGTAGAAAAGAATGAGGACTCAGCCAAAACCGAAACATTTTACAGAAGACAGGGAAGAGAACCATGTCCTCTCTCAAGATCTCTGACTGTACACATATTTTTGTGACTATTAGTTGCACTACTAAACAAATTACACCTCTGAGCATTGAAACTCCCATATTCACACGACCTTCTAAGAATTATTAGATGTGAAGAGTACAGACATTAATTGGGCAGTTGCAGACGCATTATCTGTGTCATTTCAGCCAGACCACGGAAGGCAGAGTAATATTTCACAGTCCAACCCATAAGATTATTTTTCAAAGCCACTGCAAAAGGACAAGGAGTAACAGGTGTACATAGAACTGTGGCAGAAACAGTGCTTTCTTTTTTTTTTTTTTCTTTTTTTTTTTCTTTTTTTTTTTTTTTTAGCTCTGAAAGGAATGAAAAAAGGAATTTTTTAAAAAGTGTGTATGCAGTTTTGGGCCAGTTAAAAATGTAGCATTGGTCTCCAAAAGTTTTTTTTTTATATATAAGCTGCTTCTGTCTTGAAAAACAGAAAATGACAAAGTCATCAGAATCTGAGTAGGCAGAAAAACCTCAACAGATCTGTCCACATCAGACATTCAGAAACAGACTTGTTTACCTTTTTGTACAGAGATTTTAATGGCTTTCAGACACACAGCACTGACCAGTCATAAAAGAGAATTAAAGTGCAATTAATTGCACACGAAATTAATATATTAGTTGCTCAATGGTACAATTTCTATCCCTAATAGACTGTGAGCTGGATAACTGAAACAGAAATTGTAACCACAGCACAACTTGCTCTATGCACAGATAACAGCAGCCATGAGCTGCCTTTAGTGGTTTGCACACCAAGAATTTGCACAACAAAGAAAGGGCTGCAAGAATTCAAATAATACACTACAATGAAGTTGAAAACAGGCATTCTTTAGTCCCTGGTGGAAAGGTAACTGCAGGAGCTGAAAATAAAAAAAACAACTTACAGGACAAGATAACCTAGGTTAACTCACTGAGTATGCAAAACACTGAATAACCAGTGTCTGTTTGATGAAGGTTTGGAGTGACCAGCCACAAAAGGAATGAGTCATTATTTTGCTCCAGAATGCAAAGTTTGTTCCTTTATTTTTGTTATTTTAAGTAAAATAACACAAACACACACACACACAGATGGCTCTTTCAGAGTCAGTAGTGAATAAAGGATTGTGTTGAAATTCCCAAATGTTTCACAACATCTGAAGGCAGAGAAATGAGAGAGTGTTTCCCTCCAGCAGCCTTAAAGAAACACATCTAGACTACACAGAAAGGCTCTGCAGGACAAGAGAAAGCCACAGAATTCTGGCCCCCACTTGGGACCTTTCAAAAAGCTCCAACTTGTTCTGTGTCACTGGGAGGGGACACTGTTAGTCATCACTTGATTTATCTGTTGCTCTCATCAAACAGGTTCAGGATTTGATGGAAAGACAAATCACCAATCTGTTACAAGCAGCAACATGGTCTATAAATTTGCTTCACTTATTCT
>JAODHZ010000333.1:793839-804931 GCA_027576135.1 Cossypha dichroa | reverse complement strand
ATCACCAATCTGTTACAAGCAGCAACATGGTCTATAAATTTGCTTCACTTATTCTGTTTTTATAAATATAACACAAAACCACCATTTCAATAGAAACTTTTGAGCTTGCCACTCGTCTTCACCTTGAGAACTAAATTTTTGTGGGCCCTAAGTGCACATTAATTCACTGTTTTTGAAAAAGAGTAGACCTTTGTCAAATGAGTAAAACTGTGAATCAACTACATTAAAGTATATTTCTATTCCTAAAATGTACATGGACAACCATACAGACAGCATGATATTGTCATGGTACATCAAATTACATGGCAATGAATGGCAAGACAGCCATTGCTTCCCAGAAATTGATACCTGGAAATGCACCAAAAAAAACCTCAGTAATCTTCTAGGCAAGTTGTCAAGGAATCAGTTAGGCAGTTTGAAGGCATCGTTCATTAAACATAATTAATGGCAAATTCTGTGATACTCAAAAAGCAGCATCAGATAGTAAAACACAACTGCCAGGAAAGAAACTTCTCTTCAATATCCAGTGTTATGTTAGAGATACCTGCAGCACCACTCACCTTAAAAATCATAATCAACCTTAATTCATAACATCATTATAGAATTTTAATCTAAAAATAAAAGCTAGAGGTTTTCTTCTGAGACCTACCTTAATAAAATTGCCTCTGTATTTTTTTTAATCCATTGTATATACAATTTACAAACATTATACTGTACACATGGCTTTTGTATTAAGAATTTGTATTAGATTTTAGTATTAGCATAGAGTAAAAAACAGAAGTTACAGATTTCACCAAAAAAAGTTATTAGAGTGAAATGCACAGTCTGTATGTGTGCATCTAGAGGACTCAGAGCTTTTTAATGCCTTGTCTTTTTATTTCAGTGGTATCAATAAGTTCTTTGCAGCTTTGTGACTTTGTTCCTAGCTTAATTTTTACAAAAACAGTAAGGTATGATAAAATGCATCACAGTGACAGTGAGATGTAAGAACTAAGTAGCACTCCAGTTCAAATTTATGAGGAAATCAGTGAAGTAAAAATTGACAGCATTGTACCATTTCAAATTACAGAATCACAGAATGGTCAGGTTGGAAGGGACCACAGTGGCTCATCTGGTCCAACAACCCTCTCAAGCAAGGGACTCCTTCCCTGGAGCACCTGGACTTCAGGAGATTCCCATTTTATTGGTGTCTGTATTGTGAGCCAGCAAACAGCATGATTCCCACATGGACTGGTGCTCCTGCTCCTCAGCTGGATTTGATCTGATTCTCATGAGCTCCATCTTCTGTCATTCTGAAAAATTTTTCAGGTAAATGGGGACTCAAAGTTGTGCATTGAAAAGGTGAGGGATTTTTCCACTTTACACAGGGAATGAGCTCTATTCTCACTAGCACAGTTTCAGCCAGCTACCCACCCTCCCCCTCCCCTTTAAATTCAGGGTCAAATTAATTTTTATAGCTGTGTGTTGGTTTTTCATGGCCTGATCTTTGGTAGTAGGGGGGACACAGGGGTGGCTTCTGTGAGGAGCTGCTGGAAGCTTCCCCCACGTCCAGCAGAGCCAATCCCTGGTGGCTCTGAAGATGGAGATGCTGCTGGCCAACAATGGGACCATTAGGGATGATGGCAGCACCTCTGGGATAACATATTTAAGAAGAAAATTGTAACAAATTCGGGGTGCAATTTGAGTTTCAGACAGAGAAGGGGAGGAGCTGAGAACATGTGAAGGAAACATGGAGACACCAGGGTCATGGAGAAGGAGAGGGAGGAGATGTTTCAGGTTCCAGAGCTGAGATTCCTTTTTTGCAACATGCAGACACAACCTCACAAAAAAAAAAAAAAAAAACCCAACAAAAAAAACCTCCTCTTTCCTAGTTTCCTACCTTTTGACTGAGCAAAGCCTACCCCTAAAGGGCTGTGGCTATGATTCAGTTATCCCAATTACAAAGGACCAAAGAATTTTCAGTGCTTTTCCCTCTGCCTTTTCAGAGGCTCCCAAGATGCTGAAGCTGATGCCACATGTTGAAACCTCACATCTTGAAAAGCTCTGTTTGGTCTCTATAATCTAGGAGAGTCCGTTTTTTCATTTCTTCCTTCCTAGAATTTATGTTCCCTCCCTACTTGTTATAATGATATTTCAATGTGTACATCAATAGATTAGTTTAATCTTAGTGTCTTTTCCCTGGTATGATCAGTAAAATCTTGCAACCCTGCCCT
This sequence comes from Cossypha dichroa, assembly GCA_027576135.1. Classification (NCBI taxonomy): domain Eukaryota; kingdom Metazoa; phylum Chordata; class Aves; order Passeriformes; family Muscicapidae; genus Cossypha; species Cossypha dichroa. Next base: position 802,718 of record JAODHZ010000333.1, on the reverse strand, counting down.
TTGTAAATAGTGCCAATTCTAGAACACTTGCATTTCCTATTGCCCAATTCTAGGAAGAGCTAGAAGCACAAACCACTTTAAAGGGGGAGTTTTAGAAAATATTTCAATAACTAAACTAAATAATATCTGGGCTTTTTCTCTCCTCCCCATGGCCACTGAAAAAGTCTTCCTGGTTTTATATTATTAAACTTCCTTTTTCTAAAACTTGGATGGATTGCTTCCAGCTGCCAGTTTGGAGTGATCCCTTACCTGTGGACACCTACTTTGTGTCCAAGAAACTCTCAGGGAAGACACTGTCTGACCAGGCCAGATGAAAGAGGCCAGGAATACTTTAGCAGGAAATAGCTTAGGCAATTGAGGCAATTGAAATTCCAGTTTTGGGAAACGTTCCCTGTTACTGTTGGACAGGATTTACATCTTGGCACTGCCTGTAAACCCTAAACCCCCAATTTGTGCACAATAGCTTTCCACTAAATTTTTGAGGCCCAGATAAGAGCCTTTGTAAAACTGACACATGAAATACCTCTTCTTTCATTTACATTGCAATAAACTAATATACAGGAAAAATATTATTACCTTCTTTTAAATTGCCTTTTTGATCTAGAGCTCATGAAATTTTTGAAATTGTTTCAGGTGTGCTGTTTGCAGCCTTACATTATTCTCCATTACATAGCAGAGCAGTTTGTTCCAGCTCATTCTTCAAGTTACAGTTCTTCAAAAGGACCCAAAAAATTGGGTTTCATGGTGGAACCGTGGGGGACTGAATGGCAACCAGATCCTTCAATATAGTAGCAGTGTGAGTTTCTTTCACTAAAGCTATAAAAGATATATATACACAGATATATAAAAGATGTAAATACACCATGCAAAGCAATATCTTAGCACCAATAAGAGCTTTTTTAACACATGGAGCAGGCATGCACCTGGCTGGGATCTCCCTTATACCAGCATATAACCTAACACAAATTTCATGTATAAAACCCCTAACAAAAAGCCAGGAGGTTGCTCCTCTGAGTCTGCTGTTCTACCTTTTATCTTTTCCTTATCCTCTCACTGTAATCCAAATAAAGAGCCATGATTTCATACCTGCCTGCCCCTGGTGGGTTACCACCTGCTTTGCAGCTGGTGGGTCTCTTCCTTTACATGAAACACTTTTCAAACCAGCCCTTCCTTCTGGCACCATGACACAAATTTTAGTCCCACTAAAACTTAGCATCCAATTGCCTTCACATAATCACAGCCACAACCCCAGGCCCTCCTGCAATTATTCCAAAAAGACAAAAAACTGCAGCAGTTTGAAAACCTGCTTTGTTCATCCAAGATTTAATGGTCTGTTTGCTCCTTCCGGAGAATACATATTGTGACATTTTGCTCAGTCTAACAGATGCCACCAGCAGCTCTTCTTAAAGCTGTGACCCTTATTCTTGTTTACTGGTTTTGCATAATGTGAAAAGACATATTAACAGTCTCTCCAGTAACTGAGAATTACTGCAATGGGTTTATTCTTTATCTAAGTATTTTTTCCATGTATATAAATTTCCAATGAACCTCAGCCCTGTTGTAATGAAAACTGAGACATGCCCTCTTATTTCTCCTGATTGTTGTATGATTTCACTTTTATTTTTTATTACAGTCCTCTAACAGCAAATGTATTTTTACTTAAGAACCTGAGAAGGAAGCAAGTGTCTTTTCAGGACAAAAGAATAAGGGCATTTCATAGAAGATTTTATAGGAGAAACTGTCATTACCATGACTTAACTTTCATTGAAGAACTAACTGGTATGCCAGAAGGACAAGTTCAGGTATCATGACATACACTGAGATATTAAACTTCACTGTATGAAGAGAATCTATATAATTCAGAGTTGTTCAGCCAAGTATGGAGCTCATTTAAACATGGTTTTATACCTGATTTCTGAAGTTTGCTGTTAAGATTCTTTCAAAACGAAACACATTAGCACCTTTTGGATTTCACCAAGGATATTTTTAATTAAGAGGGGATATCTTGTTCCTTGCACAGACTATATGATGGTATGCAACCTGGGCTTGTTAAAGGTGCTTTCTAACAATTCTCATATTTTGTACTTGTTACAGCTTAGGTACTTAAACAGGTATCTTCAGTTTTATTGTGATGGCACGTTGATAAAGGGAAATTTGCTCACACAATCTGCTTAGCTGATCATCTTCCTCTCCACTGCACCTGCAGCAGCCACCTAGCACTCACTGCAGCTGCACTGACCTTATGGGGCAAGAAACACCAGGCTGGACAGAAGCACTGAAATGAAAAGTGAAAAGAAGAGCTCAATCCTCATTGAGGGAACAGAGCAAACAGAAAAACCCAGCACCAGGGCTTTTCCTAAAAAGGTGGATGTTTCCTATAAATTTACCCCTTTCCCCTCTTGAGCTCTCAGTTTATTTCTTCTGACTGTGCTTTTTCTAAAAAGCATTGTTTTGGAGTGCAGCCTGTGGAAAAGTTGCCTTGTGCTCAGAGGAACAGATCACTGACCCACAAAAGCCTCCTGGAGCCCCCAGCCTGCCTTCTGTGTGCACTTAGGGATCCTCCAAACTTATCTAGGCTGAAGAGATCTTAACAAAGTCTTTTCTATTGCACCAACTGCAGAAGCTTCAAGGGGATTTTTATGCTAATGATTCTCTTTAATCTCCATATAATTCAGGCCAACTAAAAATAGATCTTTTACAAACAATGAATCATCATGGCTTTAAGTGGATGCAGTTCTGCCACAATAAAGTTGAAATCTCTGTTCCAGAGCACCATTCTTTACTCTCTTCACGTAACAAGCACCCAACAAGCCACTGACAAAAATCAATATAGCTGATTTTTCTTCTCTCCTCTTACTTTAGGTGTCAGTACTATGACCAGGGACAAATAGAGAAGCAATTCCAAGTACCATACTAATTGGAAGGATAATTTCAGAATCTAAATAGAACTTAAAAATATCTTTTAATTTAAGAAAATTAGTTACAAGCATCTCAAATCTCACAACAGCAGCTATAGCCATGGTGATTTCTTTTTTTGAAGGAAAAGAAAAAAGTACCTGGCCCCAAGGCAGGCTGTAGACCTACTTTGGCTGCTGTTTAACCCTCCTGGGATGTGTGAGAACTCTGATTTTGTGTGAGCTGAACCGATTTTGTATGATTAATTAGCATCCATGTAACCTTGCAGGTCGGATCTGCCTCACAAGTTTTTGCACAGTGGTGCTCCACAAGCAAAGATATCTCCCAGTGTCTCACTACCAGGAGACAAACAGCTTTGAAAATGTATCTCAAAGGTCAAGCAGGTCTGTGCAGGAAGGGGTTAGTTTTCTATCCCATTTTACTCAACAAGCTATCACTAAAGGAAGCAGAAACAGGCATGTTGAAATCCCAAACAGTAATTCAAATTGAAATAAAAAAAAAAATAAATTAAAAAAGACAATCTAATTGGTTGCTTTACACAATTCTTTTAGATTCTTTGTATTTTGCCAACACCCTTATGGAATTCCCTTAAGACAAGTACATAAGATAAATGATTGAATGCATTTTTCTCAGAAAGAAGGTGGAATAAATGTACAACTGGGGAGCAAAGACCAGCTATTAATATCAGAGGTTAAAGGCTAAGGGAGATCCAGGTGTTGGCTGATGAAAAGCAAGCATAAGATAAGCTGAAAGATTGTTTCCTGGACTTTTAAAAGCTTTCATGCATTAACTTCTCTGACATTTGCTTTTGGATCTTATTATGTTTTATTTTGTTCTTTTTCAATGGAAGTTCACAGTGTGATCCCTGGGTTAACTTATGTGCCTTACTCACAGTGAGACACATCTCTCAATTTACCCAAATTTCAACCTATGGCACTTCATGACTCTGCTGTGCTAGGGTCCTGTAAAAGAATGCCAATGTCAGTGTTGGGTGGCACAGATGAAAACAAATCCCCACAGTGCCCCAGATGTGTTGCAGTTGCCTCTCCTACACAGTCACACAGAATTCTGAGACAAAAGGCTGAGCTGGAAGGGACCCACAAGGATCCCCCAGCCCAGCTCTAGGTGGATGGTCCATCTGGAGACTGAACCACAGCTTGGGGCTGTTAGCACCATGCTCCAACCAGCTGAGCTCAGTGCACAGAGGAATTACAGACATTTTGGAGTCCACTGTGGTGTAGGGGGTGGCATCCCTGCCCAAGGCAGGAGGTTGGAACTGGATGATCTTAAGGCTGCTTCTGACACAAACCTTTCTATGATTTCTGGGCAGCAGAAAAGACTTCTAGCCAAAAGAAGTCAATTTTTTGCTCAGCCATTTTTCCCAGTCCAGAGGTCACTGGACAAAGAGGTCAGTGAGAGGCATTGAGATCTAGTTATTAAAATTGTCTCTGCCCAAATTAAGGTGCAAACAAAGCTAATGTACTGAAGGCAACACTACAGATTTTTATTTAACAGTAAATGTGAGGTGGAGAGAGAGAGATAGGGAAAAAAAAGAGAGGGGAAGAGAAAGAAAATGATAGAGAGATGGATCCTGACAGCATCCTTCAGCTTCCAGTCTCCTCAGGTCATAGGGATCCATCTGGGGTCAGAGAAGCCCAAAAACACAGCGAACCCTGGGTTTATATTCACACAGGTTCATGTGGGAACACAGCCACCTCCCCTGGAGGGGCAAATTGTGCACTTGATGATTCAATACATTGGATCAGGGGACACTTTGGGAGTCTTTGATGGAATACAGCACCTTCTAAGACATTGCAGCTGCCTCTTACATCATCTTACATAAGAGGTAAAATAATCCAAATTCCATACTACATTTTTCAAACCCCTCACCTGCCTTTCCCCTTTATAGTTATTTTGGCTTTCATCTTTAGTTTCTTCCTCTTTCCACTTCTTCTAGCTTTTCCTTTCTGCTTGTAATAGTCACCTTCTTACTACCAAACACTGTTCTCTCTCCAAGCTGATAATTACCTAACTGCTACATTCATAGAAGAATTGGCATTAAAGTTTGGCTCCAATATTTTAAGTTACCCCAGAAGTTACTGAAGAGAACATCCAAGGAAGTACAATTACATAACACACCCTAAAGGCCTGAAGTAATCAGGCCTGGAGAAGACCCAGTAAAGAATTTTATTGGACCTTATTAAGCCCATCTGGAAAGGTTGTTCTTACATGAATAGCACACATATGTACATACATATTAAGATCAAGTTGCAGCTGCAGGCAAGGAAGGGAAATTCTGCATTTCTGAAGGAGCCCTTATTGAATGCAAAGACACCAGGGGTTCACTTTGCTCACCAGCAACTGAGAGAAGCATTCTGTGAAATGTGAGAGAATTTAAGGGCCATCTAGTGCTTAGATGCACCTCCCTACTTAAAATTTCGTTTGCAATTTCTAAGGATCAAGGAACCCTCAGAAGGGTAGATATTCTGATGATTTCTTGTTGTGTAAGAAGTAAGAATCACATTTACAGAGTGAACATAGGAATTACTCTTTAGACTCCCTTTGCTCAAAGTATGATATTGTTTAGATTTTCAGATCTTATATTGCCCAAATGAGTCAGAAAAGCCTGTGTCAGGTAGGTTAAGTTAGTTCACATGTGTTGCACCTCAAGCACATCAGCAGAGCTGGCTTAGAAAATTCTGGTGATCTGCCATGTGACTTCACCCCAGGTTCCTCAATTTCTACATATTGTTATTCCTTTGAGGTTTCTTTCTTGGCATTAAATATATTATTCCCTTACACTACTTAAACCTGCTTACAAATTTAAACTTATGCCAGGGAAGTCTTTCCTTACAGTTTGCCAAACCACCTTCCACCTTTATATAGTTACTATGTTCACACCGTGATGTCCACTTTAATTGTCCACAGATCATGGTTGCAAAGATGAGTGGTTTGTATTCACTGATTACTTTCTGGAAAAATGAACACTATCCTCATCATAGCCCTTTAGTAAATTATGTTCTATGGGTTTTTTCAGTAGCATACATGTTCCAGGAAAATACTGGAACACAAAAGATGTCTATTTCTTTCTCATCTTGCATTCTACTGTTCTTTCATAGTATTTCTACAGTGCTGTAGAAAACAAGATGCATTTTCCAGATTAAAAACTGTTTTTTTAGTTGTGTCCTATCCCAGGAGAGAAAGTATGTGTGGGGAAATTCTACAGTACCTTTGTCCAGATTAGATTATTTGTAATAGTGACATCTCTGTATAAACTACCTTAGGAAATATTAAAAATTGATCCACTTTGATAGATTACTATTAATGCTTTCATCTACATTTAACTAAAGAGAAGTCTTGCCTGATAGGCAGGTAATAACAACAACATCCTGATTTTGTTGTCATCTGCATTTTTCAGTTCCTGTAACCACTCCATTCTAAATGAATGAAATGCAGAAGAAGAAGGATTAGCCTGCCCTATAGTGGTTTGATTCATCTCTGCTTTGCCTTATTGTTCTCCATTCCTCCATAAACTGGAGAGATTTCCTTAAATAGAAGGAACAGCAGGTTCCTTTCCTGATGAAGAAAGGACCTTCTCATGCGTGCCATCATCATCATCACACAGGTCATCTGTAACTTCCTTGGAATCAGCTGAAGTGCCTGTGGAAGTTTCTTTGCATTTTTCAACAAATGGCACTTAATACTTTGAAAATTATTCACCAATAAATGTTTCAATTTATACAATTCTCAGGAAAAAAAAAAAAAAGAAAAGTTAACAAACTGAAAACAGGTCTTCCCATAGAAATTTTTGCTAGACATTGCCATTGATTCCATGTAGAAAACCATGGTGCCAAAATAAATCACATCAATAGGAATGCTGTGAATCTGTCAGTCCATGGGCAGTGAAGAACAAACTCTAACAAAGATTTCCTAGAGCTGACCAGCAAAGAGGGATGTAGTAACTCTGTGGCAACACAAGTTATCTCCATCAGCACAAGTGCACCAACATATTAAAGATGCCTGAAACATCAGTGGTTTGCATCCATATAAATAACATCTATGTGAAGTTATCAAGCTTCACTTTTACCCTCAGAAGCATATTCCTAATTTTTTGTTATAAGAATATATAATTATAAGAATGTTATAAGAATAGCATTTCAAAGCAAACAGATAATAATATCTAAAATTGTAGGCTTCAGAAATCTGTATTACAAAACCAACTCACATAATGTGAATGGAGTTCTTGAGCACCTGATGAAAATTTCATAACTTGATTCTCTTTTGGAGGTGTTCTTACTATGTGCACAAATTAATATTGACAGTTTCATTAACAATCAGAATAATCTTTTTCAAAGCATACAGATCTTAGCAATCCAGGCTGTGAATATATTCTTTGAGAAGATGGTCAAAAAGCCACTTTCTTCCTTCTTTTCCCCACAAAATAATACATTCAGCTTGTCCATTATGAGCTTATTTTAATAATACCTTAAGAAGTATACTGGTGTGGGGAACAGAGGCACAGTCACTAGTATTATTTTATATCAAGATACTACTGGTGGATGTTTCAGATGGCCCTGTTGCAAGTTCTATACATCAGTGCATCTTTATCTGGTTGGCCTGCTAGAACAATGCTATTTTGGGGGGGAAGGTGGAGGGAGGAAGAAATCTATTTTTCAAGTAACAGATGGATAAACAGATGGGTGGAAAAGTCCACTGAATAGTGTGTTGGCTGCCTGTCATTGCCTGTAGGACAGCCAATAAATATCATATGGATTAAACCTGTAAACTAACATGTCCCTGTTTAATGAGTTCTTTCAGAGTGGTAGATGTTTTCTTGCCAATAGCCATATAAATGAAATGCCACTTTGGATAAGGTAAATTTTTGCAAGGAGACCAAACACCTAAGCACAGTCTGTTCTAAGATTAATAACCAGAAGCAAACAGGGAAGGAAGACACGTGTGTGCATTTTTACAGACTGTGAGGTGGTCTTTTTGCACATCTGGAATGGATTCCTGCAAATAACTCTCAGTATGTTTACACTTAGGATAAAGTTTTCATACTCCTTACATCTCTTCCTGTGAGAATTTTATACTTTTTTTTTCTTCCAGCTTCCATAAAGTGCTTAATTCAGTAGCCACTCATGGAGATACCACTCCAGACCAACAGCAGAACACACATTCCATGTTCTTTTGAGAGATCCTCTCTGTTTTGGGCTAGCATAAAATTGATGCAAAAAAGGCTGACATGACATAAAATTCCATATTCACTGGCACTTAGGCTATCTTGCATTACAGATAATGACAATTTGCCTATTTGCCAAAACCACCATGGCTGTGAGGAGGGGATGGCTCCTACTCACTTCAGAACATTCATCATGGATCATTATGTGCAAGAGTAGTTCCTTTACTTTTCTTCCAGCCTACTGTCCAATATTCACTGAGTAATTTCTAGGTCTTCTGAGACAGAGTTGACAATTTTTTTCCTTATTCAACAAATCATCACTAATTTTACAAAGAGAGGTAAAACTCTTCCAGGCTCAGTTCCACAGGCTTCAAAATGAGACAAAGAGAAAAATGTTGCATTGAAAAATCTGCCTTGAAAAGGAGCTCACTTCTCCTGAGCAATGCTCCAGTGCTCCACCACATGGGAGTCTTATTCCTGATTTTTTTGAGAAAATACAAAAGCAAATATTCAGGTATAGTAATGACATGTGAATTTAAGTGTTAACATAACTTCCCATAATTTTTCACAGGTAGTAGAAATCAATTTAATTTGCTGATCTCCAAAAAATTCCTTGGGTGCACACTTTGAAGTCACCACAGCGAACAGCACAAAAGTCAACTGAAAGCTAAGAAGAAATCCTGCACAGCACACAGTAGTTCTCACTTTGCACTGCACGGAGAAATAAGTTCTCTTCATCACAGATATGTACCACAGAAGGCTGCATGACGAATAGCTATGT
>JAODHZ010000333.1:763943-793739 GCA_027576135.1 Cossypha dichroa | reverse complement strand
CCCCAAAATGACCCAAAAAATTCCTTGAAAAAAGTATTCCTGAAGAGAAAGTGCAGGACTCGTTGATGTCATAAAACATAAAATATTTAATTTTGCTTGCATGGAAAAAAATAGAAAAATATAATGCAAAACATTTTAGTTATGAAAATATAATCTATAAACTCACTACCAATAGGTGGGGTGAATTCCATGAGAAATTTCTAAAAAATGTATAGACAGTTACAAAATGCTGACAATATTTTGCACCACTATTAGACATAAAACTCTGGCTGTACCCAACAGAATGTTGTATGACAACAGGAAACTGGGAAAGGGAATAAATAATATTATTGGAAAAGGGAATTAAAAATTAGTACAAAAATCCTGAATTGGTGAGAATAAAGATTTGGCCTGAGGTAGACATGGTGAAGATTACCTTTGAAATCCAGTAATCCATTTTGCCATAGGAAAGTATCAGCATGAAGGATTCTTTGCCTCTTCTTTGCTCCATTGTACCCAGAAACAGGTAACTTCAGGTTTTTAAAAAACAGCTCTCCCTTTTCTTGCCTCTTTGGGCATGTGAGGCATGTGCTTGTGCAGACATCACTTGGATTCATTCTTGCCTAGGGCTGGAGAGCTCCCAAGTATCTGGTTCAATTTTCTTATGCACTAGAGCAGCCTTTTGAGTGACTGCACACCTCTAGACCTGATTGAAGGGGAGAATTAAAAGTAGAATATTCTCTTTTAGTGTAATGTAACAAGTAACCATGCATCTTGCTGTACACTTAGTCATCCCCCTATGTGTGAATAAGCCCTCCTGTGAAAGAGCTGCTCTTCTCTGGGCATATTATTATGATTGACAGAATCTGTCAGAAACCATAGTGAGGTTTCTGGCCTCTTTTCCTTAACTTACATGTAGCAGAAAATGAATTTTTTTAAGTAGTAGGAAAGTTAATAAAGCCACTAGAAAGATAGCTGACATAAAGAAACACGAGTTTCAAATTTTGCCAAGCAAATCTTTGCCCAGCTCTTTCTCCTTTAAACACCAAAGCCTTACACCCCTGAAATAACTAAATAATTCCATAGGATCTTAGATTAAAATTAAATGAGGTTTACATGTGTTTCTGAACTAATTTTTTCTCCTTAGCTGGTTAGTCTCTGGAGCCTTAGAAACACCTATGTCCCGGTTACTTAAGGCAATTCAAAGTCCCCAAAGTTTGACAACATCCAAGATTGCAAAATACAATCATAGAGCATGAATTTATTCTACTGAATGAGAGCAACATGAAACAGTCAAGTGTTCTCAGCCTGCTGGATGCATACAGATTTAAAGCTACTTCTGTCTTAGTATTTTTGTATCCCAGCAGGGATGGGTTATTGCATAGAACATCAGCCAAAGCAGGGCACGAATTACAACATTAATGTTGGGTTTCCTCCCTGAACCTTTGAGTCTTTTACCACTGGATAAGATAAAAAGGCTGATCAGTATTCTGTGAAAAACCCTTTGCTAAAAGGTTTGGCATTTAAAGTGAAAGTAACCCCCAACACTGCAAATTCGTAGGATGAGAAGAACCTGCAGGAAAATAGTTTGTAACCTATGAGCAATGTAGGCAATGTAGGCTGATACAAATTCCATGTATCTTATTTAAAAGTCTTAGTGATTCACATTAGATTACTTTCTAAATTAATTTGTTGGTAGGAAAAAAGCTAAAATAACTCCAGAAAGCAGCCTGCCATTCAAACACCTAAAAATGAAGATAAGAGGAAGTGTGGCTTATCAAGGTATTTAATTCTTAGTTTTTACTAAATTTTTGCAAATAAAATTTTTAAAAATCCAGCTCTTCCTTTATTTCACTTCAGATTATTTTTTTCTGATTAGAAATGCTGAAAAATCATGAATGGAATGCTTAATATATAGTGTCCCTGAACTCAACCAAATCAACTAATGAGGAAAACATCCCATCTAATTCTAAAGCTTACTTTTGGTTTACAAGAGGTTCAACAGAAATTTTGAACTGTGCCTTCTTTAAAGCTGAACCCCTAAACATTTACAGATGAAGTTTTCAATGTATTGATAATAAAGCTGTTTAAACAAAAGTGTCATTTTAAGAATTGAACATAATGTTACAAGTGCAGTGCAATGTGGTCTTCTCAAACAGGTTTTTCCAAGCCTCCAAGCTGTGATTCAGAAGGAGGGAAGAGTTCAGGAGCAGCAGCTTGGTGGAGCCCTGAGTGCTGCACACGTTGTGGAAAGAGCTGGTGCATCATTAAGGGACCAGGGAGGCAGCATGGATTTCTCATGCTGCTCAAGGAAAACATAAGAGAAAAGGATTATAACAATGATTATGCACCTGCAGGGTGTGTGAGAGAAGAGATTGTTTTCCATACAAGCACATTTAGCAGGGCTGTCACCTCCTTGCACCAATGCCATTGTGTCTGTTCTTGGCTGCCACGAACTGCTCTATATAAGTGCGGTGTTTCTTTAAATAAAGGGCTTTTGCTTCTCTTCCGCACCAAGAAAGCAATGCTGCTGTATTCTTTCCACTGCTCTCCTGGCCCCAACAGCAGCAATTAAAAGGATAATTGGTACAGCCATGGGAGGACACGTTTGTGCTCTGTGACTCAGCACGCTCTTCAGCAGCAGCATTACAGACAAACATCTCCCTGCAGGTCCAAAAGATGAGGGGTCTCCCAGGAGGAGAGCTGGAACTTTACTGTGGCAATTTGCTACAGCCTGGAATATCTCTGCAGTATCACTCACATGTCAATGTAAGTTATGCACTACAGGAATTTTAAAAAAAACTCGGACCTCCTTGTGACTTCTGCTATGGACTATAAAATTAGCACTACATAAGTGAAAATCACCTCACAAAGGCAAAAGAAACACAATTGAAGCATCACAGATGAAGAATCTGGAGTTTAGTAATGATGTTTGCCATCCCAGCTCTGTCACTTTTGCTGCATTAGCTCCATTATTTTCTCCACATCCTTGTTCACACATGACTCTTTCAAACAATGGCCACATCACACTACAGCAGAAACACAAACATTGACTCATATTGCTTTTAATTAAAAATTAATCTAGACAGGAAACATAACATAGACTCCATGTCTTCCTGGGAAGAAAATGGGTGTGGTGGTTACCACTGTTGTCAAAAAAAAACCCCCAGCAGAACAGAGCTGGGAAAAAAGTAGGTGATTCTACCAACATTTTCCATTTCCAGATACTCATGTAACTACCAGAGGCCAACATAATCTAGTGACCTAAAATGAGAAACGGTGTTCTGTTATTTCATTCCCCTGTAGTACAGAATTATTCTTCATGTGATAGTTGTCCTTCTTCATCAAGTGTGATTAGGAAAAGCACCTATGCATCTTCTTTGGAAAAACCTGGGCAGTGACATAAAGTTTTCCATAAAATTCACCCTTATATCTATTTATTCTATTTTTTTCCCTTCAAACCACCCCAGTTTTTCTTCCATCTTTCTCTTTCCACATTCCAATTATTTACATTCAAGCACCACAATTCTTTGCAATGGTCATTTGTGAGCCAATCTCTCAGCTGTCACAAGGGTGCAGATGCAAGACAATATTGCAATAAATGGATTAACAAGTGCAAGTCCATTACTGTTGTTTATATTTAAGGGCTTACAAGCTACTAACATAGGAACTTTCCTTCATTAGCCTGGCTTCTTCCTCTTGAAGTATTTTCTCAAACAGCCTAAGGATGGCCATGCTAATTATTGACAAAAGATTTCTTTATGGTGTGTGTATGTATACACATCTGTATGCATACCAAGATACACATACAATTACTTTGGTTAAAACAGCACAAACACACAAACTTGGTGCTCAGGTAAACAAAATTGTAGAATTCATTCAGAATCCTCCTCTCCTGTGAGACCTTTGATGTCAGCAAATTCACAAGCTTCAGAATATATTTGCCATTGCAGTACTCTTTATATTGTCACAACTATCTCTGTAAAATGAAAATTTGATATAAAATTTCTGCAGAGCTTTTCTAAAATTTAAAGACAAGAGAGATGGAGGAATGGCCAAAACCTCCTCTACTTATTTTTCCTATATCTTCATTTTGGGGTAAGAAAGAAGAGCAGAATTTTCTTTGCTTCTACTTAAATCTGAAAAAACCCTATGCTTGTTTTCAGATATATAAGCAACTCTATTTCCTTCAGCATTCTGACTGAAAGTATTTTGCATTTTCCAATGGTCATCATTATGAAGAGGTGCCATATTCTCATTAGCAGTAAGGTAGTTTCCAACAAGCTCTTCATAATTTCAGTAACATGAAGAGAAGAGAGAAATAGGATTTATGTAGGGAAAAGGGAGAATTTGAGAAGAAATTCCCTGGCTCTTGGGAAGCAGCAACTAAATGTTACAACCAGGTGAAAGTTGCTCTGTGTAAGACAAAGTGTTTATCCCCTCAGTTTACATCTATATATTTTGCATCAATAAAGACCTTAAGAGTGGTAATTAGCATAATTTCAAACAAGTTGCTTGAGCTTGCACTTCATTGCTTAAGTGATATTTTACTCAACAGAAGGTATTTCATGCACACATAAACCAGAATTTTATTAGAAATGTGGTGAATGCTTTATTTTATAGACAAAGTAACAGGCTAATGAAGATGGAGTCAGAGCTATGATAGCATTTTGAAACAATGCTGGTGCCATGACAATTTTGCAGCAGAAACTATATTGTAACTATATTAATAACAGCTTTGTTGTCAGTCAGTTCTCTATATGCATGCCGTTTGTAAGCAGCTATATAAATGTATAAGTCTGTCCATATTTATGATCACTACATATTCATGCTTTTTACCCTTTTTCCTCATCAGAAATTAAGATTTAAAAATCTTAAAAGGTTAAGGAGATAAAGTGCAGCAGAATTTCCTCATGTCCCTAACAAACACTGGAAGGTGAGGGAATTTCAGAATTCTCTATTTGCTATTTCAGATAACTCCAGCCCTGTGGAATGATCAGTACCACTTTTAGCAATGCCTTTCTTCAGATCTTTTCCTCAAGATGACAACTTTCCTCAATCCTCCCTGTGAGAAGAGGAAGAGACCCATTACAGTGTACTGGAAATATCTACAGCAGATGGATTGTTATTAATGGGAGGACCAGAATTTGTTTATACAGGGAGAGGTACCACAACTCTACTTTTAAATACAAATTTAATTCATTTACAAAAGAATACCTGAAAGTTTAAAGAAAGTAGGCTGCCTAAACAGGTGATAACACTGTTTGTTTTAAAACCCTGAAAAGTTTAAATAAAGAAAGTAAGATATAATTACTGAAACTCTGCCAAGATTATAAAAGAAAACAATAATAAATTTCTGCAAGAACATATTAAGCCCACACATGAACTATTTTTCAAGGAAAGGAATCTTTCCCAAAACAGCCACTTAGGTTAAATGGGAGGAAATTATGAAACTAAATCACAAAGCTGTAGGCCTCATGTTCATATTAAAAAGAAAAATAATAGGAACCAATCACCCACTCTTTGCCTTCTGTGATTGCTACTGCTTATTTATTTTTTTTTTAAACTAAGCAGGCAAAATTAAATTTTTCTACTAATGAGTATGTGTTGACTCCTGTGAAACAGTAGCAAGGACTTCTCCACAACAGCTCACCACAGTTATTTTTAATTTATTCCATGGGCTTAAACATCCTGAATGACCACTTGAATGACCAATGAAAACACTTATTCTGAAAACACTTTTCAACAGTTTAAGCTTTTGTGCATCTTTACTTCTCAGATAAGTGAAGCTTGTTAAAAAACATTTTTCCTTTTCCAATTTACTCTTCACAAAATGCATCGTTGTGATTGAGTGAATTACTGTGCCCAGCTTAGGGATATCAGTATTTAACCTAATTTATTAATTTGTGCAGAGATAGAGATGAGGACTTTTTCACAAGTCCCTTTCAAACTCCTGTGTCCATCCCAATGAAGATTTTTAATGGATTCCCTGCAGAAAAGCCAAATAAGGAACAACCACGAGCAAAACATTCACCAGAGTTCAACTTGCATTTTCCAGCAGGACTGCAGCAGGATTCCAGTAGAATGTTGCTTTGTTCCCAAGGGAACAAAGTCAGGTCAGCAAAGGTGGTGATGGACAAGGAGAAGGGGAGGACACCTGGGTCAGCCACAGGCAGCCTGCAGTGCAGAAAAGAGAGATCATGAAAATAAAAATGGCAAAATGCATTAAGTAATTTGTTAAAATCTGAAATGGTACACTTATTTCTGCATGCAGACACACATTTCATAAACTGTTGGTTGAACATCACACAGAATCTCCTCTGGGCATTTGATTAGATTCTGGATATTTTTTCCTACACATCTTGATGATGTGGAACATTTCAGAAATATCAGGATTATTATTAAGTATATATATGAATATTTGGATATTTTTGCAAATGGGATTTTCATTTTATGTTTTCTGTATAATAGGCCTTGCCATGGGCCCTCTGGTTTAACAGCTTCTGGCAGAGAGATACACCCTTCATTTATTATTGCAACTTGAGCAGCTAATTGTGACAATAAAAACCAGCAGAGCTGAGGGCTTTCCTCCATCCAGAACTCTGTGTGTATTTCTTCAGGCCAGTGGTTAATTTTTTCACTGAGACTTTGACACGCCTTAAGGATCTGTACTTTGTCCCTTAGAAACAGCTCTTTAATTAACTTATTTATTTATTGATGAGTGCAGGTGAGAGGAAAGAAGCAAGGGTAATAAGGAAAGCACACACTCCCAGCCTATTAACCTCTGCTATTCTAAAATGCTCCAAAACCCCCTCAACTTTCATCTTTTCTCTCTCCAGACAGAACAAACAAGGTTTTATATTCAGCATGGAGGAGAACTAACACCTTTGGCAGCTAATGCCAGCATAAAATGAGCCCTAGATCAATAGGGTTTGGTATTTACAGACACCTGTCACAGATGAGCAATCCTCCAGTAGATTAAACTCAGAATAGATCAAAATTAGTTGTTGAGATGCTGCTGGAGATGAGCTACATTGCCATTTCACATGAAAGGCTCCAGGGTTCTGACAGTCTTTCTTGGACCAAAGCCCAAACCATTGTATTTGCCAAAACTGTACTCATCAGCCTCTCTCTGATTTATTTTAATGTGGTGTGCTCCTCTGCAGCTCATCACACAACACTTCAAATAATTCTAAATAGAAGGATAGTTGCTATATAATTGCCATAAAAAGATAATTGCAGACACTGCAAAGAAAAACCTTGAAGATAAAACATGAATTGGCATTTAATGACAATTTGACACACTTGCAAGTCAGCTGACTTGCTGTTAAGAGGAATATCACTGATAGAAACCCAAGCTGCTACAGTCAGGTTAACCTGTTCAGGAAAAAAAAGATGGTGTGAGAGACATGGTTTCTTTGCCCCAACTGCAAAGGCCCTGCCAAGCTAATAAATTTTTGTTGAACAAGGATTAATAGCTCTGCTTTAACTAAATTGCTTTCATTTCCAGGAGTAACATTCATCTGCAGACTTTTTACTAAATGAGTTATTAAAACAAATTCACATCAAGTAATTACAGATTGTGTGTGTTTAAGATCATTATTTTAAGTGAAATCACAGCTTTTCTTGTCATATTCAGACATCTCTAAACCCTTCAGGCCTGCCTAAACTTTACCTCTGCATTTTGCTGCAACAAGGAAAATGTTATTTTTATGCCATTGGCCCTTTCTGCCAGAAAAAGCTGTGAGGGCATGTAGTGGGCTACAACTCCCTTCTCCTTGGATTTTGGAAAGGAAGCAGTGGCTGCAGTGAATGCAAATAGAGCTAATACTAATTATTAAAGCCAGCTGCATACTACTCACATATTCTAATATTTTTCAACTTTTCTCCCAACAACACTTTAAAGCCTTAGAGCATTTCAAGCTGCTGGAATTAACACAGGGACAGATCCCATATAGTCACTAACTGCCCACCAGTGTAGCATAATTTGGGGGAAAAAATGGCAGCATGACTCAGGCAATTTGAATTATATCTCATCTTTAATCACTGGCAGAGATATTCCCAAAGAACCATCTTTCACATTAAACACTTCTCTCCATTGCAGAAGACATACCCCTCCAATTTAACCTGCCCAAGAGGAGTCATGTGCATTACTCTTTTTGAGAATGATGAAATGATTCTCCTTATCCAGCAATAACCCTCAATCTTTATCATCACCCAAGGCAACTTTAAATTGCACAATCACCGATTACACCAGTACTGCTGGTGGCATCCTCCAGCTCTCAGTATCACTGAACAATCCTTGCAGGCTGCAGTTGACAGCCAGACCCAGCCACATCCAAACATTTTCCTGCTTTGTCATGCAGGGTGGCTTCAGGGACAGCATGGTTAAACCAGGGACCCCAAATCTGCAGCTCCCCAAAGCACTGCCAGCCTCATCCTGGCACAGTGCCTCCCATCACTCAGGAATCTCCTCTGGAAAAATATTCAAGGCTAAGGAGATTGCTCTTGGGGAGAACTGTGGTTACAAAGCTGTATTTATAAATATTTTAATGCAATAGTTTAAACCCAACAATCCGTAACCTTACTAGGATATAAAGTGTAAGAAATGCTTTTAGGGATGCATTTGTAAAGGTTCATGTTTGAGAGAGGCTTTTATGCTTCAGAGAGCAAAAAATTGTGTGTTGAAGATGATCTGATTAGCTGATAAATCACACACAAGCAGGACATAGCAACAAGCCTTTTTTCTTCCAATTCAAGCCTTTGCATTCACCTTCTGGAGTGCAAAACAGAGGGCAGGGGAGGATGGAAAGAACACAAGTTTTTAAAAATCAGCAGCAGGGGGCCAAAAATGACATGGCTATCCTGAGGGGAACAGGAGGGGATGGAGGGTGGAAAGGAGTCAAATAAAACTTAAAGGAGGGGAACAGAAAGGGGGAAAATAGAAAGGGGAAAACCAGAAAGATTACACTTTACTGTCATACACAGCTTTGGGAAAGATAAGGGACTTCAATTTGCATGGTTTTCTCTGCTGCCATTGGAATTATGGGCTAAAACAGCTTTAATGTTTCAGGAAATTTGATATCCTCGTGCCCCTGGGAAAATTTGGACCATCATTAATAACAATGAGTGTTGTCAGCACTGAATCTGATGCAGTGACTTGAACAGAGACACATCTCAT
The DNA here is from genome assembly GCA_027576135.1 of Cossypha dichroa. Lineage (NCBI taxonomy): Eukaryota > Metazoa > Chordata > Aves > Passeriformes > Muscicapidae > Cossypha > Cossypha dichroa. Next base: position 784,579 of record JAODHZ010000333.1, on the reverse strand, counting down.
AATTTTATGTGCAAGAATAAGCAGAATTACAAGTGAGGATTTTGCTTAGAGAAAAGAAAACCTCGGTTAAGCACAGTTACTATACAGCCTCAGTATTAAATTAAGAGGAACAAACTGTGAATGCATGCTGAGGAATGCCAGATATTCTGTAGGCTATAGAAAGTGCCTGGGAGTAATGCCAGTTCAGGTGGCACCCTGTGTGAGAGAGAACGTGAATGACAGTCAGGAGTTCTATTTAGTAGATAAAATTGGTTCTAATAATTGGTTCTATTACAAATAATTAATTACTTCAAAGGAGAATCTATGGCAGAAATTCTTAGATCTTTATTTCCTCATCAAAGTTAAAAGCAAAAAATCCCCCCAAAAATTAAAAAAAGTGCAATGTTTTCTTTGTTCAAGACTGTATTAAAACAAAAAAAAAGAATTGCCTTTTCTCTGGAAAACCAACTACTTTTTAAGTTTTTTTTTTTTCTATACGAAGAATGCTCAAATGAAACAGAATCCTGAAAACAGCTAAAACTTGACTAGGTCAAGTAAAATATTTGCCAACTATAACTATGGGAGTGTATAAACTGTGAAAGAGTATTTCAAATATGCTGCTGAATGACTGAACTATTGGGAAATGTGGTATTTATGGAGGGCTGTGCTCCCTTTGGTATACAACTGGATCTAATGGTCACTGCAATTAGATTCATTAATTATTTTTGTCTCAGAGACAAATGTTGACTGCTGCTGCTGTTTCACTTAATTTTAAAAGAACAATAGCCAGCTTGCCTGGAGAAACAAAAGTTATCAAGTTCAACCAGCGACCAGAAAATACCCCCCTACACTCAGCTTGATATGTTATTTTCCAATAACTAGAGATCTATTAATAAAGCATGAAGTCAGTGCTCTAAAAGGTGAGATGCTGGAATACTTTCAGGGGAGGCTGAGATTGTAATCTCCCTGTCAGTCATCACACTACTGGCTCCAGCAGTGCTCCTGCCCAGGTGTGCAGGCTGCAGCTCAGTGCTGCTGTGTTTATTTAAGACACACACATGAAAAATTGGCAGGGTCCTGGTGTAAAGGCCAGTGGGACAAACCCCTCAACTACCTTTGTTTTGGACTACTATTAAACGCAGTACAAACATGGCAGGGCATTTGCCAAGCTCATTTGATTAATCACTATTTTATAATTTCACGTCACCTGTTAGTTTTTAAGAGCCCAAGTAACAGTGATATCTGCAGGATGTGTGCTGTTTAGGTATAGAGCCCATGTTTTTTACAACAGTGGAAACATATCTGTAATAGGTGCAGCAACACTAGAGATTAAATACCCTTTCCTCTCAAAAAATTTTTCTGTCATGCTCCTGCCCTCCCAAAAAGAGGTAGTTAAAATAAATATACAAGATCAATTCCAAGGTTTATTATTATTTTCCTAACTTTAGTTTTCTCCAACCCACTGTCACCATTCTGGAATGCAATATACCCTGTACCAGTGAACCTGCCTCCACATCAAGAACTGTTGGAATTCAGCATTTTCATATTTAGCCACTGTCATCATACAAGTGCTGGCAGTCAGCCTGCACTGCCCCATACTCAAAGCTGACCTTGTTTTGCAGAGTTTCAAGTCCTTCCTGCTTCCAAAGAAGCCCAGGATCAGCCTACTGAGCTTAACCTCTGCTTTGCCAGCTCTGATTGCTCACCAAGATTTCAGTTTTCATTTCTGAGCTGTGAAAAGCAGGACACTGGTAAATGAGGCACACATACTGTTGAGCACTGGGCCAAGGAAGTGTCACTGTCCCTGGAGGTATTTAGAGACATGTCCTGCCTGCTGTGGCACTGGGGACAGGGTTCAGTGATGGCAGTGCTGGGTCAACAGCTGCACTTGATGTCCTGAAAGGTCTTTTCCAACCTAACAATTCTATCATTCCATAACAAAGTGAAAGCTGCAGGATTAGGCTTGCAGGCTGTGCATGTATTAACAGGCATGCATCTGTCACTGCTCTTGAGAATGTAACTTTTGCACTATATTACAAAACAGCTTTTATGACATCTCCATTTTCAGATACTTATCAGCCAAGACTGCTAATTCTTCTTATTTCAGTTCTTAGCAAAGTCCACAAGAGATGTTCTTCCACGTGAAACTACTTGATTAAAAAAATATATATACCATTTATAAGAAAGATGTGGAGGGATGAGCATAAAATACTGTTCAAATTCAAAAAGCAGCTTTTCCAGCCTGAGTTGCTGATGACTAAGTGATTACTAAGCTTCCACACATTTTAGTGTACAAACTATCACGATGCTTCAAGTTTTTTTTACAGTTACTAACCTGTGGCATAACCTTGTTAATGCTATGTTGCTATGTTAATATTATTAGTACAATTACAGCTAATGCAAAGTTCTAATAGCATCATAAGTCTAGCAGAAATCTATTCTGAGCTCTAGTATACCTTCAGTACAAATATAAACCACAGACAGGCTACATTTTCTTTGCCAGAATCACATCCACAGACTGGAACTGAAAAGATGACAATGGAGTACATAAAACCTAAGTTTTTATTTAGGTATTCCAGCATGTATAAATTTTAAGATGTGATTTATATAGTGTCACTTATTTTCATTCCAGTTTCTGTTATATTCACTAATGTTTCACTGTTTAGGCATATTTTTTGTATGGATGGTCAAAAACATGAAGTGCATTTGCCACTGTTATGCCAGCAAAAATTTTATGGACACTAAGAATAGATAGAATTGTTATACATATATATTTTATTCTAATAATAATCCAATTATAAATTTTGAGAAACAGCACAAGTTTGGTTTTTTCCTGTGTTTTGAATTAGGTATCTTCACTGAAGTATTTTCAGATAAGAACATGACCTTTGTTCTTTTAAAATTCCAGTAAAAGTCCTGGAATGTACCTACTGAGCTGCAAAACAAGTTACCCCCATGTTTTTATCTTGCATCTTCAAGTTGACAACAAAGATGTTCTTCCTATGATCATCTGCAAGTGCTCCCAAAAGATACCAGAGCAGAGGAACTCCCAGGACAGACAGAGGGAGCTGTATCTCCAGTTTTCTTCTTTAAAAAGACATCTATAAACAAGCTGTCAAGTTTAAACTTGCAACCATAAAAATGAATTAAAAAAACCCTCCAGCTTGTTTTTCACCATTACCACCAATCAAATTAAACTTGTAAAAGCAACAGGAAGAACACGATTTGCCTAAAGATCAAGGTACAATGAAGAAATTTTAGTTTTTATAAATATAGCCATGTCAGTAAGAAATTTAGACAACTGATGTCTTGCTCTGTTTTTTTAGCTTTGATTTCCCATGAACAAATATTTGCCCCTTGTCCTGATTTAGTGATGTAATAGCAACACTGAAAAACATGGCATTACATCAGTGAAATATGTCAAGTAGTAAAGTTTTATGTAGTATTCATTTTAACAAACTTCTAAGGGCAGGTTTTACAGTTCACCAAAAAAAAAAAAGAAAAGCCCTTCCCTCTCATTCAGTTGAAAAAAGCTTAAAGAGGACCCGGAAAGGTAAACACAATTCTAGCTGCAAAGGAGACAGAGGGAAAAACATACAGATTATATTTAGATGCACATACACCTTCCCACAGTTACCTCTCATTGTGTACAGACACTGAGCTCTCTCACTGCCCCAAACAGGCAAAATTAAGCAATGAATAGAAAAAGTAATAGAACAATAGAATACTGCACATACGAAATTTTGTTAAAATTGCATATCAACCTCATAAAGAATTTTTTAAAAAACTTTTCAATTTTACTGCTGATTTCTTTTAAATTAAACGTATTTTTCTATTCTACAGGGTCTGGGTGAAGGGGAAGGGAAAAAGCTGTTCTACATTCATTTAAATTATTTACAAGATTCACTTGTAGCAATGAAGTCTTAATTAATCCACAAAATCCTGCTTTAATTGCAGTGTAACTCCAGTGTAAAAGGGCCTCTGCATCTGATTATATTTCTGGAAGACTTATAAATTTAACTTCACATTATTTTAACTCACAGATAAGTTTCAAGCAAGTGGTTTATGAAAAAGTAAATGTATGGATATAAAGACTGGCTCCCATACTCCACTAAATGCTCTTCAAAATCCTGTTGTAAATGTTACTAAACCTACTGAAGGGCTCTTTCTTGAGAAGAGCACAAGAAAATCAGGTCTGAGCCCTTTCCTACTGCTGCTAGAGGGGAAGATGTTAAGCAAGAAGGACAGCAAAATACTGACTTATGGGTTCATTACTTCTGTTTATTCAAATTAATCTCATTTTTCACCAGTACTTTCGCACAGTGATACTAAAAACAGTGATTCACAACTGATTATTTAAAACAACTAAGTTATTTTAAAATTTAAATTAATCAAATCACCAGCAATCTGTGTCTAAGGCTTCTTATTGCTATTCTCCCACCCCTGCACATCACCTTTCCTGAGGGCACAGCTCTTCTCACTGTGCTGTTGCACTGTCTGGGAGCACAAACTCTCCAATTACTGCCATGTTTTCCCCAGCACAAGAAGTAATCTTGGAGCAATTATATGAATCATTAATAATCACATAAATGCTGCTCTAGAAAGCAGAATGCAAAACATGTGGTACCACACTTGCTCCTGGGAGAGGCACTTGCTAACAGTGTTCATTGAGGTCAGATTTTGCCCGTTCAAATCCAGTAGGAATCCTTTCCTTCCAGCTTCGACCTATGAACCACCTCCACTCATCTTTACAGGAACTCATGTTTCACACTGGGAGTTTCTTCAAGTCAAGTGGTAATCTTGGCAGACGTGACTGTGAAAGATTACTGACACAATGCTCAACTGGAAGTTAAAAAAAACCCCAAACAACCAAAATTGAAGAGATATTCATCCCTTCTGTTACTTGCATTATGAAACAATGAAGCTGATTCTTTTTCTTTAGGAAGCAAAAGGGAAGTGATAATTGTCAGTAGGCCCCCACAGGCTGTAAATGCAGACAATTGTGTTTGTACTGTTAATTATGTTTTAAAGTGTACTAATTGCTTATAATAAATATCTTAGTCACAGGATAAGTGTGTCTACTTTTCAAATAATTACTCCATGCAAATTTCTTTGCCAGGCAGGTACTGCTGATGGCATACAACTTTTACAATAACTTCTATTAACTAATTCAATCTTGTCTAGTAAATTCAATAGAAAGCATGCTTGCAATGCATACAAATAGTCTTGTCCTGTCACTGCACATCTGTGTAAAAATTCCCTATTTTTCATTAATTGAAATGAAGTGAAATGCTTAAAGATACAAGCAAATATAACCAGAGCTTTTTCTGGGAAACCAGAGAGGGTTTTTTTTGAGGCAAGCAGAGGTTAAAATTCCAAGACTCTCCATACATCAGATTTGAAGCTGAAAATGAGGAGATGCTGAGAAGAGGGAAACAGACCCTCTAAAGGGAAAAACTCAACAAATTTTATATTGTTATGGCTGTGCAACTCCAACCTAAAGGCAAATAAAAGCCTCTTGTCCTGAATGAGGGAGGGTATTTACACAACCTTGTATACAACCTTGTATAATTGAATTATCCCAAGAAACTGTGCCTCTGCATTTGGCTATGAGAAGTGTGGATTTTAAACATTGTTTCAAGCATAAGGATTCTTAATGCTTTTATATAATTTCTGAGGTACAAATTCTGCTATAACTGGATGGTGTTTCCCTGAAGTGTGTCCTGAACAGTGCAGAGCATGGCACTACAACTCTTCTAAGCCTATGCTGGAGGCACAGTTTTTCAAATCTACAATTGAAATACATTTCAGTATGAAATCTTAGCTAAAAATAACCTTAGCCATTTATATTTAATGTTTGCATGGAAAAAAAAAAAGTCTATTCAGGGTACAGTCTGTTGTCTCAAAGATGACAAGAGTAAGTAATATTATTTGAAGTGGAATGTTTTATTTAAGCAGCATGTATAATGAAGCTAGTGGAAAAATATTGAAATTTCAGAAAAGAGTGAAATGCCCATCATCATCTAACTGTTATTTCAGATTAGTGACAGATGTTATCATCTATACCCAAGAACACATTATATGACTTACCTTTACCAAGAAATTAAACAATATCCAGTTATTTCACTGTATTGCATATTGTATATTATTTATTACTACACACTATATTGTATATCAGACAGTGAACCTAAATATCAACTTGTGTCTATATGACCCAAAAAACTACTGTGAAGTAATCATTTACATCAACACAAAGAGGATGCTTGATGAAAATCAAGTTCAGAATGATCCAGTCAGTTGTTCAGAAACCAGTGTAGCAGTCATTTCACTGTGTCAGAAATTGCATTTTTTTTTTTTTTCTACCAACCAAGTTTCAGACATCACAAATGAAATCCTGGTACCAATTTGATTATCTAAATTAAGACTTTTTCCTGAAGAGATGAGTCAGAGGTCAAAGAAGTTGAAACTTATACTATTTTCCATTCATTTGTAGCATTTAAAACTAGAAAACCAGGGGTCTTTTAAGATAAAATATAGACCCCAAATTAAATTTAATTCATAGTAACTAAAAAAGAAATTCTATTAAATGTTCTACAACCTAGTATATATAGCACCTGAACAGAAAGCTAAATGTTAAGAGCTAAGTGTTAAGAGTGGGCCTTTCCTAAAATAATTTAATACCTACCTCTTAATAAACAATCACCAGCAAAGGAGAATACTTCCTAAGACCCACAATACTGCATTTTTGATGGGTTAATAATAATTCCATCCACACCTAAAAGTTGTAGAGGATCTGTGCACAGAAGTTACAGTTCCTTCTTTAAGAACCCTTTTACCCCCAAGATATATTTATTATTTACAATTATTAATCATTAAACAACCAGATTATCATTCAGATGTAAATATTTATTTTAAAAAAGGTAACAGTCCATTTACAAATTCCTGGATAGATGTCACTTTATTTATGAATTAGCTCTTGTCCCATAGGCATTCATGCAACAAGTTAGAGACATACATATCAAGAATTCTTAGGTTAGTTTAAACTTACTCTAGACTAAACCAGACATCAGCATTAATAAATGGTGAAATCCACCCCCATAAAAATATGTCCCAACTAGCTACTGAATTTAGACTGGTAATGTCAGGATTTTGATATTAATCTAAAGGGAATACTACAAATACATCAAACCTGCAATTTTTCTAAACTTGATATTTGATGCTCTTTTCAAAAAAAGATGTATTTTTTGTATAATTAGTGACACCCACTTATAAGCATTTATTTTGCATTTTCATGCTCTATACCACTTCCTAATCAAAAAGAAGCACAAAGGTAAGAAATAAATGTTTTCTAAAAGGCTTCATTTTATTTTTCCAGTTTGATACTATCTGTCCAGTTAGCATTCTGGAAAACAGAATTTAAGGAAGTTATAAAATCATGTAATCATGTATTTTGGTTTAGAGTTTAATAGCAGCTCTTAGCTTGGCCGACCTTCCTCTTGGGTTTGTTTGAATATCCTCGGCCTGGGGTGTGAGAACTTTCTTCTGTACAAAAATCCACTTCGAGCTGGATTTTCCACAGGGAGGTTCTCGTGCTTCTCCTCTGGAGGATTTTTTCAGAGCCTGCCTTATCTTGTGCCTGGAGCCCAGGCTGTGCTGTTGTGCCATGTCGATGCCGCGCAGGAAGCGTTTGATGACGCGATCCTCCAGGGAGTGGAAGGACAGGGCCACCAGGCGACCCCCGGGCTTCAGGAACTTCTCAGCTGTCTGCAGCCCCACCAGGAGCTCATGGAGCTCATCATTCACAAAGATCCGCAGGCCTTGGAAGGTTTTAGTGGCAACGTGGGCAGGTCTCTGGAGCAGATCCCTCCGTGCATAGAGAGCTGAGGCTGGAAAAGCACCTGCCACACGTCGGGAAAGATGCGTGTCAACAACTTCATATTTCTGCAGCTTGACATCCACTCGTGCAAAATCAAAGGAAAACATACTCAAAACTCAACCTTGAGTAGTCAGCTTCCTTCTTTGTAATGTATCTTTATTTTATGTTTTGAATTATATCTGAACATAAACCATATTAAACTACAATGGTTAAGTGTTGGGTTTTTTTCCCTAGAATCTTTTATAGACATTCCTTCTCCAAAAGCATCACAGATTTGAACTAAAAAATAATGTCTGAAATCAAGATAAAGGGAAAAAAGGTAGGATAGATAAGTCTCACAGCTCAGTGTAATCACTGTCAGTTTGGTATTTGTGGTTATGTTACCCTTTTAAGAAAAAAATCAATGTACAATGGACACAATTTTACCTGTTGCCTTTCAGATAACTGCATTTCTTCACAGGCAGAGATAACTGAAGACAATGTCTACCTGGCAATAACTATCTTTCAATGAATTACTTGAAGTTTAAAAGAAGTATCCTTGTTTGGGAATAGCAATTGTTGAACACTACACCTGTATTTCTTCAAATGTTCACAAAAATTCCTTGAGAAATTTAGAAAATGCAGCTAATACTGTTGTGCTTTCACATGTCTACACAACAGAATATGTCAAGGTTTCTCAGACCTAAAATCACCAGTATAAATATTTTTTATTAGATGCAAACATTCAGATGTCTGAATCCTTCAAGACAGAATTTGGCAACAGGATTGACTTCTCCCAACAAGCAATTGCATGAGAATTTGTGGCTTGAAGCTGTCTCATGAAACAGTGTAAACAGATGTAGCTTGCAGGAACTAGGTTTCTCCATCATTTGAAAACTCTAGAAAAAGTTACTCTAGCTAGTTAATATGATTTCTGTCCTTGAGACTATAACCTTTTATATTTGCTATGAATCACAAAAAGAATGTATACTCTCATTGTGGAAGCCACAAAGTTCATTTTGATGAGAGACCTCAATTAAAAGGAGAACAAAAAATCACAGAACATAAGGTACCCCAAGAAACCAACACCAAGCTTGTACTAGCTGGCCTGGTATCTGTTTCCATATGTCCTTACATACCTATAAATAGATTTTTTGAAAATGGAACCCTTGGAACAGCCACTGAGTGCCAGTTGTGTGTGATGAGAAGTGTCTCTAATGCATAACATAAAGGAATGTTGTGCTAGGCAAAACAAACACAACTTCCTTTAAAGGTCAAGTAACAACTACAAACACTAGTAGAATGCTCAGGACTATTGAATGAACTAGATTAGATAAATAGATAAATAAAAGAACAATGACACTGAGGCTATTAGCACAGCTAGGACACAGGTCTTTGGAAAGTTCTTCCACTTATCCTGCCATGCCTGCAGTTTCTTCCTACAATAACCTTCTATGACAATTAACTGTGACATTAATTTATTACTATGAATAATTTATCAGACACTGAAGAAAAATTAATTAAAGCCCAGATATATTCTGTAAGTAAAATACAACCTTACATGCCTCAGTTGAACATGCACAAAGAGCACTGCAGGTCCTATAACAAACTGCAGAATACTAATATTCAGGAAATTAGTAAAGAAATGCAGCCACTTTGCAATTTTATGCAACCAAAACCTCCAAGACTAAAAACAAAATCAAAGACTTACTGGTCTATTCTCAAAGACTGGGATTAACTAACAAATGTAATCTCTGGCAGTTTTTTCTGTCACACTGGCCTTCAGCTTTTTAGTAGAGGCTATGGATTCTGATTTATGTTCCATGGGTGAAAAATTCTCCTATCACTCTTACTCCTCTAGTTTAGTTAAATAAAAATCTGTTTGTGCTTTCTGCTCAGGCACATCACTTCTCACCCAGTCCCCTCCAGTTACCAAGACACTTAAAGAAAATCCTTCCTGGTAACTGGCTGTTCGATGCACAAAAACATTAAAAAAAAAAATCTGCAAGGGAAGCTTGTAAAATGAATTTCATTCATAAAAAACCACACTTCTGGCTAGATTAATGGTTTGAAATCCCAGTGAGAGAAATAACCATTTTTAGTTTCAGGATGCCCTGATGGTACTTACACTATGAAACAATCTAACAGGTTCGCATGTTGAAATGTATTGAAATTTTAAAAGCTTGTGAATGGAATTAGAAATGTGCTGTGCCTGTCAATATGAACTATTAAAGTCCCCAGAGTGCAAGAGAGTGGGAGAGTTTAAAAATTAATTCAGATGGTGCACCTGTTTGCAGGAATTTGTCTGTTGAATTAGCTCTGCATTTAATAAGTTTCTGTGACGCAGCCAATGTCCTTTTGTCTTGGCTCCCTCAGCACAGTGTTAATTCTCACCCCTCTGAAATTCAGACAATATTACAAATTCCAAACTGATAATTAAAGTCTATAAAAGTGAACCAGTCTGAGTGAAATTGACTGTACCAATTCAAGTTCTTTTTAAACTTTTTAAATTTCTTTAGCATGTCATCATCAACTCCTTTCAAGTTAAGGTCAAATGATTACATGATCTCAAAATTGCCTTTTAATAGATTATGTATCTAAATAATGCTCAGAATAAATAATTCTTTTTTTAAATTAATAGACAAAAAGGTATATCGTCCCCTGAAAAGACAAAAAAATAGATCATTAGTTGTACAGGAAAAGCATATGAAAATAACATTCTAAAAATTTCACCATTTTTAATGAGCTTTCCTGCACATGCAGTTAGACCCATTGTTTCCAAACAACTCAAAAAAAGACATCAGGAAGTGCTTCTTAATCAACTTTCACATATCTATTCACAACCCTTCAGTTGAGAACTGCTGATTTTTAGTATTTACAGAGCATTCAATGATGCAAATAGCTCTGTGAAAATTATAAACAGTGAGAAGGGCTCGACTGTGCTTTGGGAAGGGATGCTGTTCCCAAGACTGAACCAAAACCTTCTCCTACTGCAGATTCCAGAGCTCATAGGGATCTTATTTAAACAGATCAGAAGCCTTTCAGATAATGTTTATAAACACAAAGAGAAAGACAAATTTTCTAATGGTGTTTTCTTTCCTTGGGGTTTTTTTAAACTACATCTTTCACTTTTACCTCCCAATCAATTAGGAACTGCAATACATGTTCTAACATTTTGGGGGGTGGTAGGAAAGACCAGAAGTCTAGCATTCTATAAAAAGAAATTAAATTTTCCAAGTTTAGGTTCGTCCAAATCTAGATTCACTGTGATTCTGATTATCAGCTGGACCTTAAGATAAAACATGGAAAATCTGAAGCCATAGCAATCAATAAGAGGAGAAAGAAATATGGGCACTACACAAATTCTCAGATACTGACACCCAGCTTCATTGGCTAGATTGTTTTGTTTGTGTTCTGGTTCCTACACAAGGCAAAAATAATGATCCTGTTCTGGAAGATAATCAGGCCTGCAAAGAATCTGCAAAACCTAAAATGCAAGATTTTATTATTCTAATTAATATTTTATTTTTTAAAAGACATAACATTTAACTAATATAGGTCACAAATCTTACTCTGGTGAAGTCTTGAATTAGTCAGAGTTTTTTTGGGCTGTGCCATAATGAGATTCCTGTAGCTGTGGTCTCTGGCACTTTAGCTCTGGTTTATTACAATAACTTCACCAATATAACTTCATGTAAGAATATATATTAATGATAGATGATAAATGAATCAAAATATATCACAATTACGAAAAACCTCCTTAAGGTTTTCTTAATCAGTTCAAAAACTGACAGGATCCACCATAGTGCTTCCTTACTGGATGAATCAATTTAAAATTGGAAGAAGTTTTATGCAAACAGGGATCAGTGTAGCAGCTCTAAAATTGTTATAACCACTTGTGTACTCCAAAAAAAGCACACAAAACATATATATTTATTGTCTTGGCAGATGTGTGCTGGACCCATTGTTTTGGCATGTACACTACCTGCTGCATACCTGACTCCTGGGTCAAGAAGCTCTTCAAATATAGCAGAGAATTTAAAGTGAGAACAAAAAAATCCTTCTCATTGTCACAGAAACTGACCATTAACAAATGACTCACAAGCAGCACATTAAACATGGAGGGAACTTCAACTGCTGTCTTTTATAAAATAGTATTTTCCTTTCCTTAGTTTAAGCTGTGGCACAAAATTATTTCAGAATTACTGAGTTGCTTGTTTATAACACATATCCTAACACAGTGATAGGGGTGCTTCAAATTCTTAATCAACAGTTTTTCAAAAAGCATGAGATATATATGACAAAGCCCAAAATTATTATTTCAGGATATTGTAATGATGATATTAAAAATGTAAGGTTTTGGGTCTTGGTTGACTGGACATTTTGCTAAAGTATCCTGACTTCTACAAATCCAAACCTTTTGATTTTTCCATCATTAAATTTAAGTGCTTTAGACCTCCAGTTTAAGTAATACCAATTTTTAAGAATACCGTAAATTTTTCAATTTTTCAACTCTTCAGGATTCTGATAAAATATTTTACACTGTTCTTTAGCAAATGTGAAATTTGGATTAGAATTTTAAAGGTCTCTATTCAAAGTCAGCAGTTTAGACTTATTCATGACAAGATGTAGTGATTTTCATCATTTGGTTAAGAAAATAAAAACATCCTGACACTACATATGTTAATGAACAGGATTCGTGCCTTATATTTTTTCTTGAAAATTTTTACTTGGGAACACAAATGTAAAGGTTCTTGATGTAAGCACTGTTCCTGCCTAACTGCATATCCTTCAAGCTGTTTACAGTGAGGAGCAAGGAAGATGAAGTGTTTCAATAGTCTCTTCAGGCTGATCTAGTTGGCATGCACAAGGTGAAGCAAGCCACGTATTGCTTTGTGCTTCCTGATCCTTTAAAAATACAGAAATCATCTGATTTTATTCATAATTGGAAACTGCCACGGTACCTCCCCTTAAAATATTAAAATACAGAAATTTTAAACTAAGACAGATGTGACGTATCTGATTTTTGAAAGTAGCCAGGATAAAGAATACACAAGGCTGCTGTCATTCTGTGGTTCAACTTGGCTGACAAAGTGATAAATCACTCCATGTTAAATCTATTATTAAACTAATTGTCAAACCACAGTACAAAAAAAGGGGGCTTAAAAAAAAAAAAAGAGAAAAAGAGAGCTGACATCAGAGCAGAACAGGCAGGATTAGGTCCTGCACGATTTCAAGTACAAATAGATCCCTCTGGGACTTTGGGGATTAATTTTTGTGGGTTTTTTTTTTTTTTTTTCCCTTCTCCCCAGCAGCCACTGGGAAGAATGAAGGAGGGTACCTGCCACAATGCTTGCCAGCTGCTGGGTCCTGGTGATGGGGTAGATGCTGCGAGCCCGGACGATGGCGGAGGCGATTCTGCGGGCGTGCCGCTCCTCGCCGTACGCGCCGAGCACGGCGGCCAGCGCCCGGCGGTCCAGGGCGTTCACAGCGTCTGCTGCCGTGGGCATCTGGGGGTACCTGCAGCAATCAGAGCAATTAGAGCAATTAGAGCAATTAGCCAGCCCTCAGTGACAGAGAGAGGCTCCACACACACTGCACACACTGCACACTGCACACCTTTGAGAGTTCACAGCATCGGCAGCCGTGGGCATCTGGGGGTACCTGCAGCAATTAGAGCAATCAGTGCAATTAGTCAGCCCTCACTGACAGGGGTGAGGCTCCACACAGAGTCACACACACACACTGCACACATTTGAGGTTTTTGTCTCTGTGAAAACAGCCTGTGCCTTTTAAACCCCTTCTCCTTGCTGGCCTAAACGGAGTTTGCTCCTCAACTTCAACAGCTTTAACTTCCAAGTATGGTCACAAACTATGACGAGAATAAATATATTCCAGTATCATGCTAGGGTGGAAATTATGTGTGTGACCTTTCTACTTAGCCAGCTTTAGAATATAAACTTGCCTCTTATGGGTTCATTTTAGCCACCTTGCATCATGTGTTGTTTTCTAGCCAGAACTGATTTCAAGGATCTTTTCTTTCACATCCATTATGGAAACAATTGCTAATGAAGATAATTAAACATTAGTTTTTGCAAAAAGGCAGAAGAATACATATAAATACTCTCCTGAGATAATAGAAAAGACATAGTCATATAAATTACAGGACTTACTACAATTTAAGCCGTGAAAGTCTTCAATCTATATATCTATATCTCTGTCACTTTGCTACTGAAATAATTCAAGGTTTTTTATGAACATCAGCTATGGGTTTACTAATCAGAGAAAACATACAAACTACTTAATAAATTCTCTTCTAAATTCTCTTCTCTTTCAGGCATTTTTTACTCCCCTGCAGTATCTTACAAAAGATAACAAAACTTGGAGGCAAGTAGTATCATAGCAACAACCATAGTGTAAGGAGTGTAAGGCTTTTGTTATGCCTCAGGTATCCTTTGTTCTTATGCTTCTGCTCTGTGTTTGTTTTCTCATGATGCATCAGATTTATATTTAAGCCTGGAGTTCAGATTCTTGAAATCTGAGGACTGAATCCCAGGAGAATCATGGGAGCATTTTGCTCCAGAAAAAGCAAGTATCATGAAATTTGCTGTGTTAAAACTTAATGTTAATATGGTAAGCTAATTCCTTAGAAATTGAGGATTCCCATTGGCTCTTGAGAGCAATGAAAGAACAAATGGCATTTCTTAAGACTCCATGTTCATCAAAACACTGAGAAAAAAATGTCATTCTCTGTCATGTAATGGGTCATGCAATTAGAGCCACCATCCGTACAGACACATCTTTGGTTGCTCATGCAAAAAGAAAAGTGCTGCAGAAATACATCAGGTTGTCTGAAGATGAAAAACGCTGCATAAGTGGAAATTATGATTCCACAACTGATTTTCATGCACTTGAAAGGACTAAACACCAATCCAAATTTAAATACAGGTGATTTACTCAATAACCATTAATTTGACCATTAAGCAAGCCTGATGTGCCTCCTACACAAAGAGACAGGAAGTTTATAATTTTACTAAGTAAAACTTAAAACAAATATAATGGCAAATGGGTATGGAAGCATGCATCATACTAGCATGTTAGAAGCATGTTAGAAGCAACTAGCAGATATGATGGATGGGATTTTATTTATTTATTTTTATTATGTTCCTTTTACAGAGAAGCAACTGGACAAGATGGTCATTGCACACAAGAAGGATGCTGCTCCTCTCCAGAGGGAGCAACTGAACCTGCTCAAGTGAAGTTTCCACAAATAGCAAGTGTGGCAGAAAAGGAAAGGGACTGCAGTAAGAAGTTGTGAGCCTGCAGATCAGGTACTGGCAGAGAAACTATGGAAATAATAGAGCTCTGAAAGAGAGATGTTCCTGTGACTGTGTGCCATACACTGCAAAAATGTTCCAATTGAAAGGTACACTTAATAAAACATTACTGGTTTAATTACTCGTCACTGGAACCTTCCTCTTATTTCAAAGAAGGCAAAGATAATAACCAGGGCTGAGCACTGAGATAGAAAAAAAACTTTTTTGGCAAAAGAAAGTCGGGTTACTCATGCAAAATTAGATGCCATTGTTTGATGACAAGAATTCTTAATTCTAAGAGGAAAGCAAATGCACAGGGGTTGCTGAGCAGACAGTTTTTGACATTCAGGAAGAAATACTCTATTACAATGTACCTGTCACCGTCCATCCTCATGTCCAAAGGTCCATCCTTCTGCAGGGAAAAACCTCTTTCAGGTGTATCAAACTGCATGGAAGAGCAGCCAGCATCCAGGAGAACGCCATCCAGAGTCCCTGGCTCAACCCCAGATGAGATTAACAAAGCCTCTGACTGGCTGAACTGTCCTAGAAGAGGATGAATCTGTTTCCTGTAAGAAAGTAACAAATAAATAAGTTTAATTATAACAATGCCATCTCTCCCCCCTGCATGGCAGGAATTAGATAATAGCACTCAGCTTGTCTCAGAAGCAATAGGGCTATTCCCAAAGTAATGGTTTATGTATTTTCATTGTCAACATTGAAAACTGGTCCAAACCACCACTCAGTGACTCCTTCTACTTTAACTCTTAACTCCCTTCCTGCTTGATCTTAAAGAAATGAAAAACTGGCAAAAAATTATTTTTTTCAGTATGCAGGACACCTTTAGCAGGCATGTCCTGACTACTCTGCTTAGCAGGGCCTTTAGTCAAGCAGGGTGCAGAAAAGAAAGAACAGATCTTGGACCTAGGGAAGCAGACAAAATAGAACAGGAGTGAACAATCTTGTGATTAATATTTACTCACCAGGAAAAGAATTCCAAGTTCCTGCCATGGGACCAAACACGTTTTTAGTGGCATTTGTCATTTTAAAAATAACTGGGAGAATGAGGTGCACTGAATCATAAGCAGCTAAAACATTTAGTGTATTTTGGATTTAGGCACCTGATCACTGGAGTGAGTAGTTTAACATGCAATTTTGTGCTCACTGTTCTTTCTTAGATTTAAAGAGGTTGTTTCTTAATATTCCCATGCTGACAAGGAAAAGAGGAATGGCAAGGGAGAAGACAACACATCTTCTGCACAGGTTCTAGTGTCCAGTCACACAGAGCTCACCCTGACAGAGACCAAGAAGTGTTTGGACAATGCTCTCAGGCACAGGATGAATTCTTAGGGTGTCCTGCCAGGAGTGGGGTTCAATAATCCTGATGGGTCTGTTCCAGCTCAGGCTATCCAATAATCGTATGATCTTCCAATGCTTTCTTGGGTATCTAATCCCAAACTTTTGGGTTTTGCCTATATATGAGGTGACATACAATTACACAATTTATTTTACCTGTCTCTCAAAACCTCAATGAATTTCACAGACTTAGAAAGATCAGTCAACATATTGCTGCATTTTTAAGCAGTACCTGCAAAACAGAATGTATTTCTGCCCATTCCAGGAAGCGACTGCCTCCATGTGGAGAGAAAAAGCTTCCATTAAAAGGAAGAATCCAACCATATGGAAGAATATTCAGCTACACAATGCTCCCCTCATTAGAGCAGAACAAATCCACCTACTAAACAGCACAAAACCTGGGAAACTGTGTGAATGAAAAATTTCCATGAGGGATATCATGATTGCACACACAAGTTTGAATTTATTTCTGTCCAGCCCATAACTGAATACAACTATTCAGCATAAGAACTGGCAGTTCCTGAAAAGCACAATGATCCACTAAAGACACTTTAACCAATTTAAGCTATATAGTTATATAGTTTTGAGATTGTATTTCTTCCTCAGTATAATGAGAGGAATTTTCCTGAAAATATGTACCACTTTTTCCAACTGGGCAGTGTTTCTACCTTCATGATTCATGCAAATGAATGAACTTGAAAATTCCATATGTGGGAGATTAAAATAAATGAGACCTGGATAAAATATAAATTGCCATTGTCCAGTTCCCCAGCAGACAGTAATTCATGTCAGTAGCTCTGAAGCTGTGCTCTACCAATTGACCCAAAAAATTACTCTGAACAGTATTTACTTATTGCTAGAAAATCTCTTACATTTCTTTAAACAAGTCATAAATATGTGGATAGCTAAGATGCTTGTGACAGCTTTTGATTTGTGATCTGCCAAACTTTTGTGATTAGCAAAGGCTAATTAAAAAAATCAGTAAATTTTAAGGAAGTAGAAATTTACTCTTTGGTAGAGAGATGCTTCAGCTGGAAAACATTCAGGAGGTTGCAAATAAAAAAAAGATTGAAAAATGATTAGGTTGACATTTGATGTCAGCCTTTCAGCTGTGTGAAACTATAGTTTCTGTGTATGATGTGTTTGTTATGCACTGGCACAATGTACCAATGTACCAATGGTGGATATAGGCATCTTGTTGGATATAAATTCTCACTAAAACCAGATGCTTTTTATGAGGCTATAATACTATATTACAGTGTTCAGGCCAGTTCTCTGAATTCCTGTTTCTCTGTGGAACAGAAGACACAATTTTAAGCATCTTGGCTGTCTCACACACTTCAATTAATCAAACCAAGTACACAACAATGAAAGATTTATTATCTTATGAAAGGAAATACAAATATCAACTCTTCTCTTGATAGGATAGTAACAATGATGATAGTGATGACAAGGACTAATCTACTAGATTATAAGCATGACACATCTATTTAAAATAAAATATTTTACCAAGAACTAGGAATATTTATTAGAAGATAAAGAAAAGAAGATAAAGAAGACTCTTCCCTAGTCTACCATTCTTGATGCCTATATTCAAATAAAAACTGGCTGTTACACACAGGATTTCTCAAAATATTCTTAATTTACCCTCAACTTGCTTTTTAGGTTTTTATTTACTTGATCTGTAAATCCACTTTCCAGAAAAATCTCAAATAAATAATAAATAATAAACTGTTAAATAGTAAACTATGTTTAAAATTTTATTTCCTACAATCACATGCCTTCTGCTCTACCCAGGCATGCGGAATTCTTTCCACTTTCTTTTTCAGTCTTCCAGTGTTTTCTTTGGTCAATAGAGGATTTATGTTCTATGACCATATTTACCTAGTATGCAAATCTATTATCCTTTCTGTCTTAAAACAGTGCTTAGTGGAAAAAGCAGGAAAGGTAAAGCAGGGAACATCTGTAAACAGCAAGAAAAAGAGCCAAGCTTATAGTTCTAAGAAGCCTGAGATGAGAGAGCACATCAAAACATTACAAAGCAAGAGTAAAAATGGGGATTTTCATCAGGTCTTGGTGAAACCTTCAAAAGCTGCTAAGACTACAAAGAGTCACACAGAGAGTATTGTAATCATTTTAGGCAATCTTAGAAGGTTGAAATATGACTAAACCAAGTTGCCTTGCTTAAGGTGAAAATATTTAAACCCTGTACTTGAACAGCATTTTATATATTGAGAATATTTTAGAAACATAAAAAACTACAAAGAGCTTTTAGCTCCTCTCTTATAAATCAAGAAACAAGACTTGTAGGGTTTAATATTTAATGACTTGAGGATGCCACATAGAAAGCTAAGACAATTTCAGAGACTATGGTCTGAGGATGTAAAAAAAGCAGAAAACACCTGTCACATTAGCTCTCATTTGGGGGGGTGTGTATTGGGTAACAGCATGGTAATTTTTCCATGAATTCCCAACTGCTACAGACAAGCAATCTCTAACTTCTCAAATTATTCAACATGTTCACTCCCTCTTTAGCAATCTTGACATTCTACAAGAAAAACCTATACAAGACTTTAAACAAACACTGGGAATATGGACAATCTAGCCTATTTTAAAAAGAATAAAAAGTTATTTACAGCAACTAAGGTTGTGGGGCCTTTATAGATTTTCTTGTGCAACAACTTCAAAAGCTTGCAGAATTCTTGGGAAATAACACAGTTGGAAAATAATACAGAACCTTGGGTTCAGGTGCTTTGTTCAGGTCATAACACAGTATTTTATTATATTATGACACATAGCATAGTAATTCTGCTAGACAGGCCTTGATCCACACTTCTTAACTACATGAAAGAGCAGAATGAGAAAGAGTTCAATGTCTCCTAAAGTATTTCAGGCTCTGCAGGTTTCAGTTAATCTCTGGTATTCTGCAATGCTTTATAAAAATATTTTTTTTTTCTTTTACTCAGCTGAGAGGGATCCACATAGGAAAAAAAGTAAAGCATTAACACAGCTTCAACAAAATAAATAGAATCTTTTCTCTCATTTAATTTCTCTCTATTGTCACAGACATGATGACATGATCATCAATCATTCAAGTAATTTCACAGAGATGTACAATGATGCTTTGATGATGCTTCAGCATTTTTTTATGTATACATAATAACACTTGGTCTTGATGTTTCACTATAGCTCCACTTAAAAATTCTATGTATAAATAAACACGGCGATCCCCTGTCAGCAGTGAAAACTACATTTTACTCAACCAGAATAAATGGTTCTTCAGGAGAACAGAAAACAAAGTTTTTTTCAGCTAACTCTTGGCACTGCACATCAAACAAGGAGACCAGCCTGGTGCTTTGATCCAGTGACTCCACTGGGACTGGCACCAGTGGCCCCAGCTGGAACGAGGACACTGGCACAGACCTGGTGTGACACCGACTCACCTCACTGAGGTCACTCACAGCTGTCAGAGAGCTGCAATTTGCACTCATGGCTGCACTGCTCCAGGCATGCCTGGAAGCAATCTATGAAGTATTCTAGCCATAAATCCCTGAAACTTTCAGTATCCACCCTGGAAACTGTTGTGTGTTACTAGGGCTCAGTGTAACGCTTCTCTCTAAAAGTGTATCTGAATGTCCTGCAAAAATTTTGACATTACCTTGGTCAAATGGAAATTTGGCATGGGTTTCATGCTTGCCAAGTGTATTGGTTTGGCATGGCCTGGTTATTGGCAGCACAGGGGGCTCATAGAAGGGGCTTCTGTGAGCAGCTGCTGGAAGCTTCCACCATGTCCAGCAAAGCCAATCCCTGATGGGTCTGAAGATGGACAAAGCAGGGCCAATTAGGGATGATGCTAACACCTCTGTGATAACATATTTAAGAAGAAATCAAAACAAAGGTTGTGGTGTAGTTTTAATTCCAGCCAGAGAAGAGGAGGAGGTGAGAACATGTGAAGGAAAACAACATGGAAACAGGAAGGTCAGCAAAGAAGGAAGGGAAGAAGGAGGTTCTCCAGGCTCTGGAGCTGAGATTGCTCTGCAGGCTGTGGTGAGACCATGGGGAAGCAGCTGTGCCCCTGCAGCCCATGGGGATCCATGGGGATGCAGAGATCCACCCACAGCCCATGGGGATCC
>JAODHZ010000333.1:722805-755562 GCA_027576135.1 Cossypha dichroa | reverse complement strand
TTAAAAAAAAAAAAAAAAAAAAAAAAAAAAGAGCAATTTCCAGTCAAGTCTGAAGGGAGCAGTGTGCACTTAGAAGCATTTTCACTGATTGATTTCATGCTGAAGTGGACAGAGAGGTGCACAGCCCCAGTACTTTCCATGGCAACTCCAAGACATGCCATATATGCTTTTGTAGAGTAGAACATGAAGCCAGGCTGAAATGAACAATCATGCACGATTTTAATTTTTCCCCCTCTTTCAAAAAGACCAAAACCTGTCTTTCACTCAATACATCCACCTAGAACTACATATCCTGAAGATGCACCCTGAAGTTCATATAAAGCTCTTTTTTGGCTGTCCCTGATTTACCTATAAATTTTAACTGCTGCTGTTGAATGGTCAACTGATATTTAATTTCTGTCCTTTGCATTTTGCCTGCACATTCCATATTTGCATCTCTTCCATTCATTTTATCTCTGTCTCATAATATTCCCTTCAATTAAGAATTATCCAAACTACTTGTCTTTTTGGAATTTTTCTGATGCTCAGTTTTTCTCATCACAATTTACACATAGCTGTTGTTCTCTAGACTTGCTTTGCAGCCTGCAATTGCTGTATTTTCCCAATTTTCCACATGTTCATTCATTTCTTGCTCTTTTCCATATTCTTCTCCACTGTTTTTTTACACCTATCAAGGCAATCCCATAGGTATTATTGCAACACAATAATTTCCATGGTCTGTGAGCAATGAAGAAGTGTTTACCTCAGAAAGCATCACATAGAAAACTTTCCCTACTTCCCAGGGGTAAGAAATTTTGTCTTTACTTAGGATGCTTATTTATTGCTATTATATCTAATTTATCTGTGTATAACACAAACAGTTATGAGCCAGGCTTCTTCTCCATTATATTGATACTGACAGTGATCAAATTGAATATATTCATGTTCATTACAAATGAATCCCATTAATTGATATGAAATCACTGAAATTTTACAACTCTGCACAAATGAAAATCAACATCCTTAGCTCGTTACACTTAAGTTTTACCAACCAACAATTGAAGTTAGAGGCTGAAACACTGACTTGCAGGTATGATTCAGTTCTTCCCAAAAAGCTTTCCACTACAATACCTCCTGAACTGGACTTTAAATAATCACTTGTGAATCTTGCATGTCTAGTTTAATATAGTTTCTCATGAAATGGCAAATATTAAGAAAATACAGTCCATCTGAAATCAATTTGTATATTATCACTGTCATATATTGTTCTTCTGTTGCATATTTTGTTCATTCCTGTGACAATGAGAATACAGGGTGTCCAAATTGCAGATATTCTCTTATAAAGGGTAGTATAGTGTATTGAAGGAGATTAATATTCTCAAGAAGATTAATCTAAAAAGCTAGCATTTGTAATAAAAGTACCTTTTTGGGGATGGGAAGCGGGGGGAGAGTAGAAGCAATGAAGGAATGCTGAAAAAAACCCAGGAATGAAAACTACAGTGAAACTGTGCAACTGTTGCCTGTGCTATACAAGAACACTAGCTCATGATTTTAAAAAACTTGCATATTAGGGATATCCACATTGTATCTGTCTAGATTTTCAACCTATCTAGGTTGTGACAGCCTAAATATGAATCCATTTTGAATAGCTACTTCAGAACTTTACAAAATATTATTCTAATTTCCTTTTCTACAAAACATTCTCCAACAGATCTTTTCTTTGATTTTTGCATGTGTAGTAACAGGAGAAAGTCTACAACCACTATTCAGATATCCAAAAATTACTGTTCCAAATATTGCCTAAATATCTGCATGCACTCAGGAAAACACAGCTAAAATATTTAATTGTAATTTTAAAGCTGGATTAACATTAGAGTGTAATTTTGAAATCAGAGATTTAAAGTAGTTTCTCATCTTTCAGAAGCAGTCAGTCTTGTACCCACATTCCCAGTAAGGCACCATAAGCAGCTAGCTAGCAGCTTCAGAAGGTGAATGTTCCAAGAAACAAAGGCTGTTCATGATCTCCTTCATGAAACTCAAAAGCATCAACAAGTGGTCTCTCCAGCAGAAAACTTCTTCAAAGAAAATATTGAAAGGGTCATCCAGAAAGACAACTGAGTTTTTTTGATATGACAAACTTTCTCAGGCCATGGCAGTGACTACACAGCTCTGAGTGGAGATCCAGACAGATGCTAAACCAATGTGCACACAGGAGTAACCCACAAGGCCACTCACTTTCTGCAAGACTTAATGCATCCTTCATGAAATTACTGGGCAATTAAATCCTTTCTCCCTCTCTAACTGCCTTCCTGTTTTTCCCAAAGAAGCTGGAAACACTTCCTGCAGTTTTCCTTCTCTTCTAGAATCAAGCATAGCTTTTCTCCTTTTTGTTTCAATGCTCTCCAAATTCTGCCACCTCCCAGGCTGTCTTTCCATTCAAACAACCCCTTCTTTCTCAGGCCTCACAACTACTTTTTTCTACCTGGCATGCCTCAACAATTTTCTCAGTCACTACTCTGCAAAAGAAAATGTTTGTCTCCATTAACTTGGTAAGGACCCTGAAACAGGTTGGTAAAAGACAGCAGAGCTTCTGATGTGCTGCACCTAGAACAAATACCCAAATTACAGGAGAGAGCAGTGAGGGATGGCCAAGGTTCCACACATGTGAAATACAAGAACTAGAAAAAGAATATCCAATAAGTTTCTCTCTCATGGCTGCCAAAAAAATGACTGTTCACCTGGAAATCATATTATAACTAAATTACACATAAATGCAGATAGCTGTTACTTTAAGATCAAGCAGCTTCTATTTACTTGGAAAATTAGGACGTAGCTGCCAAATTTAGATTGCAGCCACAACCTTGTATGCAGCATATTAAAGCTGCCCTATTACAATAAAGATCAGAGCCTTAAAGAGAAGCATTTTTTGCAGAAAAGAGCCTATGACAAAAGCTGGCAGTATTTTCTCTACTGATATAAAGAACACAAAATCATTAATGAAAGCAGGAATGGAATAATAACCTTATATAAAAGAGCATTCCCTTCAAAACAAATCTACAGTACACTGGTAAAGTAACATGTACAAACAAGCATTTTGTAACTCCAGTCGACAGGTAGCTCTAAATTCATGCCTGAATACACAGTGCATATTACCAAGCCCTCAGGAGAAGATCACTGAAAACTACACAGAAGGAAAAGGTATCTGTTGTAGGTTCTGTTTGTAGATGCTGGCATTTCCTATTGGCAGAACACAGGCAGTGAATCAACAGCCAGGAATCAGATCCTACAGCAGCCTCTCATGCAGCTGCTCCACCCCACTCTGTGCAGTGCCACAAACATGCACTCTTGAGTGCTGCTGAAGTTTAGCTTGTTGAGGGAAAGGGCAGCATCAGAAAGCTCTGCTGAAATTGCTCTCCGTTTGTTTTCGGCAAGCCCAGCCCCTCCACCTGATTTTCCCCCCATATCTCCTGCATCTCCCCAATTCTCTCTAACATCACACCCCTCTAAGATCCTACTGAAGCTCCCAGGCTGGCCTGAGAGGGTGACTCAGCTGTAATTACATTAAATTCTAATAAAGGCTCCTGCCTGTGGCAAGGCAGCCTGGCTCACCCCTGCCTCTCAAACACACGTGTGCAGCGAGCAGGCGAGCCGAGCTGGGGCTCAGCAGAATGCTTTGGGAACTCTGAGTGCAGTAATTTATCCTTTTATTATCTTGTTTCTGGAAAGCTACATTTAGCAAGTTATAAAAAAGATCTCTTCCTTATTTCTATCTTGAGAAAGAATCCTAATTGGCTGGATCCAGTCATAAAAATTTAACCATGTTTCTGAAAACACGAGTGCCAAAGGGTAATGCATGGCTAATGGCTGCCAGTGGAATAAATAGCAGTTCTGACGTCAAAACTTTGTTACACTCCAATAACTGGCTCACTTGGGGTTTCAGGTACAGCAAGTTACATGTCAGTTTTAAATAAAGTTATAAAAATAGAACACACAGTGAACCATACTGCCACTATGCAGCCTGAAACTACATGATTTATGTCTAATAAAATGTTAACAAAGGTGACAGAGGGTATGAAAATAGTATTTTCTACCTCATAATATCCTGTTACTTAGATTTGAGAGGGCAAAACAAGGCAGATATAATTTTTCTTTTGTTTTTCAAGACATATGGCCAAAACCAGAGTAAGCAATTTCGAGTGGAAGCGACATTTTAAAAATATTTATAGTACCTGTACCCAAAAGATAGTATAGTAAAATTCAAGTTGTAAAAATCTGCATTACAATGCATCTCTGAGTCCCACTTGAATAAATCCATTAAGTACCAAGAAGCTTTGTCTTTCACTTCCTTCTGTAGTGATTAAACAAAATATCCTCTTTCATTCTGTAAAAGATGAAACCTTGGGCTGTGCTTGTATAACTAATAGTTTAATGGTTCAGTGATTCAGCCACCCAGATGATGGACAAAACTATGGTGCATGTATGGAGCTGAATGTTTGAATTTAGGAACTTACTTGAATACATAATGCTTAACACTTGAATTTAGGAGCATGGGGGATCTGGCAGTGCTGGGTTATCAGTCAGAGGTCTTTTCTAAGTAACCCTATAATCCTTTCTCTACAAAAATAAAGTTTTAGATGTGCAAATATGGCTGCATTCACAGGGAAGGGAAAGGACAATACTCTTAAGGTAACACAGAAGGCTAGAAAGAAGCTTGAAGAAATCACATTAACTTCAGGGGGGAAAAAAAGGAAATTTTGTCACAAGTCTCATTCAAAAAACCAATATTTGCCTACATATAAGTGAATGCAGCCAAGGATCCTGGAGGGGACTGTGGCAAAAAGAAAAAAAAATCCCCTTGTTTCACATTCAACAAAGTTTTGTCTCTTTTGAAGGCACTAGCTATCATTACTTAAATGTTTACTAAAGATTTACTCTTACTTGAAAGGATCACAAGATTTAAGAGAGAGAGAGCAGAAGAAACTCTACCCTTTAGTCAGAAACCTTCAATAGCTCATAGAAATGGAAAAGCTCTTCTAGTCCTGAAATATTTGAAGACAAGTGCCTTCCTGCTGTAATGGCAATCTCCAGAGGGACTTAGGAATAAGAGAAAAAAAGAATCAAACAAAAAAAACCCCAAAATTACATAATATCGACAATATTGAGTGAATATTCTTGAGCAAAAGCAATGCAGTAACATTTGATAAATTGAATAATAATTTCATTAAATATAAAGAGGAAAGTTTAGGTTCTACATAAAACTACAACAAAAACAATCTTTATTTGAATTGGTTCTTTGTTTTCCTTACAAGAAAACCATTTTTTAGAGCGTTAAGTGCAACCAATAATACTTATTTTCACTTCTATAATTTATTTTCTTTGTTCATCAGCATCAACTGCACTACAGGCTCCTGCTGCTTATTGTCCTGGTCAATTTTAAGCCCTTAGGTGACTTGTTAACAAACGACTTGGAAATAAAAAGTGACACAAAGGCCACCGAAATCCTTATTAATTATTAACTCACTCAACCTCCAAAGCACCTGCAGTACCTCCTAAAGTTGATTATGGGGCAGAAAGACGTCAGAAAGCCAAAGCAGTAAGAACATTCTGATTCTAGCTAAAGGTTCTGGTTTTCATACCAACTTTTATTGAAATTGTCATTCAAGATTAAAATATTCAAAGATGAGAATATTTTAGGTATGTGTTAAACTTATAACAAGTTGTGACTGGGTTGAGCATTGCAGATGAACCTTGTTGACTTAGGGTATGAGCTAAACCAGTAAATTATCATTTCCTTTTGTCTTTAAATCATTTAATTCTAGAATAAAGACAAATGCAAGTATAGAATCCCTTCTTAGCTTAGGTAAGAGCACATGGCAAGACCATATGCTGCTTTTAGAGAGGAGCTCCACTTCCCAGTACAGCAATGCTTACAAAGCACTGAACCTGCAACCACAACTCTTCTTTTTCCAAACCTTAGCACAAGTAGCAAAGAAACAAAGTTCTAAGATGCTATTCACTCCCTGCTTTACTTTCACATTTTTCCATTTTACTTTCACACTTTCCAAAAATCCCCTCAATGATTCAAAGAAAAAAAAAATTATAATCTGTTGTTTGAAAAAATGACTTTCAACCTATCATAAAGTTGCTCATTATTAACAGTACAGGTTTTGCTATTCATTGGTTTGTTGGGGTTTTTTGCTTTAAAGGGCATATTCAAACAGCTCCAAGTCAGTCATAATTATTAGAAGGTTTGCCAGCATTTATGTTCACAATACAACCAATACTTTTAAAATAGAATTTAAGTCCAACTTCATTTCTAACAAGTATAATGCTCTCTGATGAGTTAAAACAAAGTTGACAGTGACATAACTGACTTAAATTAATCTCAAGAGATCATTTTGGTAATTGATGGGTTATGCAAGTTACGTTTCTCCTCTGCAGTATCTTTCAAAGACAAACAAATCAATTACAACTTCTATTTCTCAAAAGCAACTGAAACTTTTCAGTACTACGAGTATCAGACACTATATTCATTTTATACCTTAAAAATGGAATTGAAGACTTCATTAATCAGAAATGGTCTTTCATTGCATTTATTGACAGAACCTGCATTCCACAATGATGCTGGTGGAGGCTCTGGAGCACAGAACTTACCACTCCCTGCAACCATTAAGAAGCTTCCAGATTGGAAACCAAATACTGACATTTCTTCCTGTAGCAATGGTTAGAGATAGGGGAGAATAAGACATTTTCAGTTCTGCACACTTCTATTTTTCGATGTTTAATATCTTATTAATTATGATAATTAAAAATGGAAACATATTCCTTTGAAAGCAAGAAATTCCCCTGATTATACAATGAGATTCAGTTCTTGTTTTGAGCCATGAAGTCATTGCACAAAAGGAGTAAGGGATTTCAAGTTTTTAAAATTCGGTAACATTTTAAATTCATAATTCTTGCTACAATAGATCTGAATTTATAATAAACTAGTATCTCAACTAAAGAGCTATGAATAAAGACATCAAATTAACATCAAAAACCTACAGAGATTTCTTTTCCAGTCCATTTTTTATCTGCAAAATACCCACAGAAACAGAATTCAAAGTTTCCTTCAGACATAGTTTTGGTGCCCTGTCCATCAAGTATGTGACCATGCAAAACAAAGAAACAGATGAGACCCAGAAATCCAGTGCCTTTCATGTCTACTGCTCTATTCTGCTAAATTCCCCATAAACCCATAACAGTCCAAATACCTGGGAAGAGCAAGATGGAAATTAGCAGTGGATATTGCTTAGCTGGACTTGAGCAAAGCTTTCAGCTCTCTCTCACAACATCCTCATGGGCAAACTCAGGGGCTGGGCTGGCCAGCAGACATTTCAGTGACTGAGGAATGGCTGAACACAGACCCCAGGGAGCTGCAGTCAGGGGCACAGGGTCCAGCTGCAGCCCTGCCACTGCTGGTGTCCCCCAAGGCTCAGTGCTGCTCCAGGGCTGTTTCACTGACTCACCAATGGCTGGGACAGAGGGCAGGTGCCCCTCAGCAGGTTTGCTGATGACACAGAGCTGGAGCAATGGCCAGAGTGCTGTGCATCCCCCCAGAGGCACTGGACAGGCTGCAGAGATGGGCAGAGAAGAGCTGTCTCAAATCCAGCACAGGGAATGCAGGGTCCTGCACCTGGGCAGGAACAGCCCCATGCACCAGGGTTACCCACAGGACAGGCTGAGCCCTGCCCTGCTGGAAAGCAGCTCTGTGGAACAGGAGCTGGGGTCCTGGAGGGTGACAAACTGCCCATGAGCCAGCAGTGTGCCTGGGGACAAGAGGGACAATGCCACCCTGGGGTGCTTTAGGGAGAGCACTGCCAGCAGGTCAGGCTGGTGATCCTGCCCCTCTGCCCAGCCCTGCTGAGGCACATCTGGAGTGCTGTGCCTGCTCTGGGCTCCTGGTACAGGAGAGAGGAGGAGCTGCTGGAGCAGATCAGTGGGCAGGAACAGAGATGATGAAGGGACTGGAGCAGCTCCCTGAGGATGGGCTGGGGGAGCTGGGTCTGCTCAGCTCCAGAGGAGAGGGCTGGGAGGGGACCCTGCCCATGTCTGTCACAGTTTGAAGGGATGCCAGAGGATGGAGTCAGCCTCTGCTCAGGGATGTCAAGCCAGAGGCCACAAAGCCACGGGCACAAACTGATGCACAGCAAGTGCCACCAGAACAGAGCAAGAACTCTCCTCTGCAGGTGGCCATGCACTGGGACAGACTGTCCAGGGAGGGTGTGGAGTCTCCCCACTGAAGGTATCTGAGAACCACCTGCACACAATCCTGTGCAATGTGCTCTGCAATGACCATGTTTGAGCAGGGAGGTTGGCAGATGACCACTGTGAAATTTTCTACCACAAGAATGACCTGAGAGGTCTCATCTACTTTGTTCTATACAGCAAATATTACAAACAGCTCAAACTCTGGTTTTATGACCAGTCATGTATCTTCTCATTATTACCAGCCATTTTAGCTAATATTATTGATAATCTATTTGAATGTCTATAATGGGTTATTTCTAAGGAAAAAAATAAAAGTATTTTAATTACGCATTTTATTTTTGGAAATTTAATTTTTTTCAATTGCACAGTATGCTTTCCATACAGGCAGAAAAAAGATAATTTGAACTACAGAAGTCATATACCCCCACACAAAAATCCTATCTTAAGCATACTGTGAAAGTAAACCTATATGTGGGGTTCCCCCTCACCACCATGATAAAGAATAGCACACTAGCATTAACCTTTGTATTCAGCCTTTCCATAGTTGCTGGCATTGATGCATATAACAGATTAACCTTAAGGACATCAATTTCTGCATAAGAAAATTTCACCTTACATACCTGAATTTTGTTAGCTGGAAATAAAGTTGCTCTTTATACTCTTGAAGCAGTATCCAAGATGGTCAGTTCACTCTAAGTGAAATGAGCTTTGTTGTAGCATAAAGTTTAACAAAGTGACAGTACTGATGATTCAAAATGTGCTCACATTTTTGGTCCTGCTAGTTGGAAAAGTAACAAACTACACATTCAATTCTGTCATCAGACAATTTTTGTTTATCTATAGAAAAATTAATTTTAATTATTTATTTTTAGAATATGGAAACGTACTAGCATGATTTCATGCATTATCAGTTTTTGGCTTAAACACTACTAAATGCCAGAAGGCCCTGTCTTAATATTGCACTCACTAGGTGCTAACACAGTTATTGCACTCACTAGGTGCTAACACAGTTATTGCACTCACTAGGTGCTAACATTAAAGGCAGGCTGTAGGATGGGTTGAATCCACTTACATGCTGGATGTCACACATCACTCCAACCTTAGTCTAAGACTGAATTGCAAGGAACCAAAACTCATCCTAATAATCAAGTGAATGAGATTCTTTGCCTTGTCTTTTGCTGCTAATAACTCTGGAAGGCATGAAGGAGGTCAGGATAAACTACTGCCTTAAACTAGATAAGATAATGTAGCATCTGTCATCTGAAAGGGTGAGCAGCGACAATGCAGCAGTGGATTAAACTTGGGGTTTATAGCAGCTGGTCTCCAAGCTTTGCAAAAGTACTCCCTACTTTTTTTGAGGGGCAAAGATGCTGGTTTTCAGGAAAAGAAAACACAAAAAAAGGTGTTTTCCCAGAGAAGGCTTGGGGGAAAGGAGTGCTCCTCATCTTCCTCTCCTTTCACAGCCAAGCAGGTGGCACAGATCTTCTTGAAGATGGATGGCCAATCTGAATATCATTATCAGAAAGGATTTGGTTCTGTTTTTCTACTTTATATTTAAATATTTAAATTGCATCAGGCTCTAATGACCATGGCCACGTCATGACCACAGTAAGACTGACAGTATAAACAGTATCAATAATACAGATTGTTTGTGCTGTCGAGACATGACACTTGTATTATTTCTTACAAATCTGTGTGTGTCAAGGCCCCTTATTAGTCACTATTGGTCTCAAACATTTGCACCATTCAGTGGTGACAAGGCCACAGGTAACTTCCATTCAAAGTAACTTGGTTTCTCCACTGAGGTTTTACACAGAAATCCTCTGAAATCTCTCTATCCAAATCTTTGCTTCTTGATCAATCTAAGCTGATGTATTTTTCAGGCATCCAAATACAAAGCAGCAATTAACTGCCTGATTTTACTTTCAGTCCTTTCAATATTCTGTACAATACTTGGCACAGCTGAGTCACAAAGACTAAAATCAAATTAAAATGCAAATTATGTTTATAATCATGACAAGAAAAAAACAGAATCATGTAGTCAAAGTAATTCATTTTTATGGTCTATGTCACCTATATGCATAACCCTAATGCATCTAAGAATAACAGTATCTGACTCAATCAGAAAAATAATCTGAATTTCTCTGAACCTTTTTTATATTTCATAGTTAAGTATGAAGCTCAATTCTGATACAAAAATGTGTTTATAAATATTTTCATTTAGTTATTTATCAAAGTAGAAGAAATAAGATTATGAATCAGAGACTATGAGCTTTTTTTGTTTAATTTAGCCACTTAGTAAATTATATGTTTATCTTAAATACCAACAAGTCTTGACCTTCTCTTAGTGAGTGACAAGCATCTTTTTGTCTACACATTTATATAATTTCTATCTTCACAGGAAACCACTGGTGTCTTCTATCCTCAACAATTATCATCTATTTACTGATGAAATAAACTTTTGTCTGTGCTGTTTGATACAAGAAGGAATATTTTAATACAGTTTATATCCTCTTGATTTCTGCAGAGTGCCTTAATGCCTCCTATTGTAAATGTGAACAAGCATATGAAATGTAAACTCAACTAATATAGGAAATGGTCTGTGGTCATCCCAACACAAAGTGGTAGAAACACCTCCTGTACTTGAATTTACTAGACAACAGTTTGCAGGTAAATATTTTGCAACCCACACAAAGAATCAAAATCCATTACATCTGCAATGAAATGAAAATTAAGAAGCGCACATACAAATGATTTAATTACACTTTCAAACTATGCAATGTTATAGTGAAATTTCTGTAATTCTATGAGAAGCCTGGTACTCAAATAACAGAATCATCTGGGTTGGAAAAAACCAAAAAGATGGAGTCCAACCATTAGCTCAGCACTGTCAACTCCACCACTAAACCATGTCACTGTGTGCAACAACTGCACAGCCTTTAAATCCCTCCAGGCATCATGAGCCCCCACCTCCTTGGGCTCCATTCCACTGCTTGACAGCCCCTTCCATGACAGAATTTTTCCTGATATCCAACCTAAACCTCTCCCAGTGCAACTTGAGGCTGTTTCCACTCGTTCTGTTTATTACCTGGAAAACAGACTGGCACTCACCTGGCTACCAGCTCCTTTCAGAGTGGTAGAAAGCAAGAAGGTCCTCTCTGAGTCTCCCTTTCTCCAGCTGAACACTCCCAGCTCCTCACAGGACTTTGTCTCTAGATCCTTGCCCAGCTCCATTCCCTTCTCTGGACATGATCCATCACCTCAATGTCGTTCTTGCAGTGAGGGGCCCAAAACTGACCCGAGGTGCAGCCCTCAGTCCCCTTATCCAGATCATCAAAGCCCAAATACTGAGCCCTGGGGAGCACCACTCACAACCAGGCACCTGCCAATCCAACTTCAGCCACCACCACTCTCCTGATGGGGCCATCCAGCCAGTTCTTACCCATTCTTCTTAGTTTTAAGAATACACCTGTGCAAGCCATGAGCAGTGAATTTCTCCAGGAGAATTCTGTGGGAACAGTGTCAAAGGTTTTACTAAAGTCCAGGTAAATGACATGCACAGCCTTTCCCTTGACAAGAGTTTAAGAAAGCACTAAAGGGACAAGATATCCAACAATGTAAAAAGTGAACAGAACAAGTTGTCTTGTATGTGTTTTCTGTATCAGGGCAATTTTGAATTTTATGCTTTGATACACAAATATGTTTGGCTTTCCTACTCAAATCTTCTGGGAAACAAAATAAATGTCAGTAAAGTAATATTTTAATATTAATGGCATTTCAGGGTCTTTTTACTCCTCTCAATTGAATTTTTCCTCTTCATATTTAAGGTAACTCACTTATCTTTGCTGCCCGCATTTGAGAGACAGATTGATGACATACATGGAGAATTCTTTAGAAAGAAATAAGCCCATAGGTAACTAATTAAGTATATTTATATGTAGTCAAGGCACCATTATAATGAACATGCTTTGATTGCACACTAATTGTATTTCTTATGCATTACAGTTAAAAGTTTGAAAAATATATATAGCAAGAAAAGCACCAATATATAACACTCAGCTACAATTCACAAGCTCATAAAGAAGCCTTATCAACATTGAAAAAAACCAAGAGCTCTGTTTTTTCTAGAACTGGGAAAAAAATCTATTTTCCCCAGAGTATACAATGCACAGCTGATCTAGTACATTTTTTTTTTTAAACGTTGTGTAACTGAAAGCAAAATCACCTCAAAATGACTTTAAAATGATATTTAAATTGTATGAGGAATTCTCTACTATTTATCCATAGTTTTGGGGCACAATTTCTTACTCTGCTCAGACAACTACCAAGCACATATTTTTTCCTCTACGTTGGCTTTGCATGAGTTTCCTATACTTAAAAATTTTCCATTGTATTGGTTAATTGCCAGATTGCAGGCACCTCTCTAGCCTCTTCCTTTCAGTGGGCGTGAAAGGGTTTACTTGTAATACATATTGCTGCTGACTGAATTTTATCTCGTTCTCCTGGATTCTCAGCAGCAATTCCCAAGTTAGTGGCTTCCCCAGAAAGCACGTCAAAGGATTCCCACCCACACACTGAATATCTAACAGACCCTGACCCATTTTCTCCTTATTAAAGCAGCACTGCATATTTTTAAAAATAAAAATAATAAACAGAGACACTAAATGAATGCGAGAGCTGCAGCTGGAACTCTACCCTCTTCAGATTTAAGTTCTGACAAAATTGCTACTAAAAAGTAGAGACACATTCAAAATACAAACTCAAATGTATTTTCCTCTGTTTTCTCTTCCAATGACTTATTACTCCAGATATCTTTCAGTTAAATACATGGAGGATTTCATTTATAAGTCCTGAATACAGAAAAATCCCTTAATTTAGCCATATTTATCTCCTCTTGCCACAATATCTTTGGGCATATTTCACAGAATTACGTAATTGTTAGGGTTGGACGGACCTCTGGAGATTTAATTTGTAAGTTCTGAATATAGAAAAATCCCTTAATTTGGCCATATTTATCTCCTCTTGCCACAGTAACTTTGGACATATTTCACAGAATCACAGAATTGTTGGGGTTGGAGGGACCTCTGGAGATCATCCAGCCCAACTGCCCTGCCAAGACAGGGTCACCTGAAGCAGGTGTCACACATATTTTGGATGTCTCCAGAGGGAGACTCCATCACCTCCCTGGGCAGTGCTCTGCCACCCTTAACATAAAGAAGCTCTTCCTCATGTTGAGGTGGGGCAGTTTGGGACTCCTGAGGGACATTCTCAGCAGTAAAATCTAAGAAGTGAAAGACATTCAGTACTTCTGCCTTTTCTGCCTTCTTACACCCATCTGATTCAGCAGTGGCCTCCCATTTTCCCTAATTTTCATTTTCCTGCTGATGTACTTGCAGAAGAACTTCTTGCTGTCCTTGATATCCCTTGCCAGATTCAATCCCAACTGGGCCTTGGCCTTCCTTGTCTTATTTATGCACATCCTAATAATGTTCCTAATGCCCTCCTACGTGGCCTGTCCCTTTTCCACATCCCACACATTTCTCTTTCGTTTGAGATTTACTGCTCCCTGCTCATCCAGGCAGCTCTCCTGCCCCCTTTGCTTGATTTCCTGATCACGGGGGTACACAGGTTTGAGCTTGCCATCTTCCACAAGTCTTCAGCTTGCCATCGAGCAGGGCCCCTGGGTCCCTTCCTGCAGTGCTGCTCTCCAGCCTCGGGTTCCCCACTCTGTACAGAATCCCGAGGTTGCCCTGTCTCAGGTGCAGAATCCACCTATAAAATCTTACAACCCAACCCTGAGGGTGAGGATAAATTAGGTTCTTCTTAATAGACACTCACAAATCTAGAGGGGTGACAAGGCAGCTGGCACATGAGCTTGTGAAGCTGCTCCCATCATTTATCCTCAGTCCTGGCTCATGGGGAGGTCCCAGATAACTGGGAGCTGGCCAAGGTGATGCTTAGCCACGAGAAGGGCTGGAAGGAGGATCTGGGAACTGAGAGCCCTGTCAGCCTGACCTGGGTGCCCGGCAGATAATGGGAGAGATCACCTTGAGAGCCATCCACGGCAGCTCCAGGACAGCCAGGGGATCAGAGCCAGGCACACGGGTCCGGGAGGGGCCAGACCAGCCTGATGTCCTTTAACAGCCAGGTGACCTCCTGGTGGATGTGGGAAGGGCTGTGGGTGCTGTGTATCTGGATTTCAGCAAGGCCTTTGTCTCCCACAGCATTCCCTGGAACAGCTGCAGCCCCTGGCTTGGACAGGAGCACTCTGTGCTGGGCTCAGAACTGGCTGGATGTCCCAGAGAGTGGGGGTGAGTGGTGCCACAGCCAGCTGGGACCAGCCACCAGTGGTGTCCCCCAGGGATCTGTTGGGCCCAGTCCTGTTTAGTGTCTCTATTGATGATCTGGATGAGGGGATTGGGTCCTCCATCAGTAAATTTGCAGATGACACCAAGCTGGGAATGAGTGCCAATCTGTTGGAAGGTAGGAGGGGTCTGCAAAGGGATCTGGACAGGCTGGATAGATTATTTAAGAATCCACTTCATTCTAAGGATAACTTGGATCCACAAAGGTAGACATCGCCATCAGAAATAAGAGCTAGGAGACCTCCTTTGGCTATTAAACCATAATAAGTTACATCAACTGCTATACAAATCCATCTTTCTAAGCAACCAGAAAATCATCCATGTCAATTATCGGCAGAAGAGCACCCAACACTTGTAAAATCTCTTTATCTACCTGGAAAATAAACTTCTCACATCCAGGTTTGCACAGGATACTTTCAGATAAACTTATATCAAGCCAGAGGACTGTTCATTATTGTTTTACCTTGTGTGAATGTTTTTAAAAGACTGGTTTCTTCCTATGACACAAAGAACAGAAGACCTTACAACTCCCATGACATTTGGCAGAATGTTTGGAGACTTAGTTTAAAAGAAAATGGACTTTCCTTGACAATATTCTCCACAGGATTCTGTCAAAAAGAATTCTCTGGAGAAATAACAGTGGATAGATTGCAGGAATTTGTAAGTACACATTGCATGGCACTTCAGCCCATGAAAAAAGAACTGAAAATTTAGAGAAATATATGTAAGTGGTCTTACAGAGTAGGGTAGAAACTTAGCTATGCTGTCCTGACTCATGCTTGCCTTTCTCCCACTGGGTCTCTGTCAAACACACTTGAAGAAAGGAATGCACAGTTCAGCTTTTTATCTTAGAAAACTTGAGGAACACTTTCTGCATTGATTAAATATTACTGCTGCCTCAGAACTTCTTTTTGTGTGGGAAAACATGACTGGACAACCAGGTGTCTTTTTATCTGCATCTTCCCAATTTCTTATTGGAAATGCTTACTTTTCTTCATGTTAAAGCTGTTTTGAGATAATGTTTTCAACCTGACAGTGAGAATTCTCTCCTTACTATCTTACCTAAATTTCTTAAGTCTTGATTAGTACATATTAATTAATTTTGTATCTACATATTTTTCTTCTTGGTCAGATCTGAAAATTTGACTTTTTGAAAGGCTCATATTCAACTCTACATATTGCACACTTTTGCATGAATGCACTGATGTTCTGACTGGGTTCTTTCTTGATTTAAATAAAGGAACAAGAACTTTGCATAACTAAAAAAGATGTAAAAGTTTGCATTTAGCAATTTTTCATTTAGCAAATCCAGCACTCTTATTTAAAAAGGAAACTGAAGCATGAGCTACACACTGAAATCATAGCTTATTAAATTGTTCAGTAGTTTCTTAAGCCAGTGGCAAAATACTTAGCAAACCTAATACCAAATTACAATTATTTTGAGGATTTTTAAATTAAAATCTTTATAATCCATATTTAAATTACCTAATTATTTTAAAACATATTATTCCATAATTTTTGTGAAATACATACCATGAAGATATGTTTTTGTACTACTTTGAATCAGAATCATCTCAAGGCAAGCAGAACACGTGGATCTTTTTAAAATCCATTTTTAAATGTAAAATTAGCTACTTGATGCATGCTTAAAATTAAAACTACGAAATACACATTTAACTCCAAAAACCTAAGAAGAAGCTGCATGCTTCATAAACAAATTGAATTGGATCTCAGGGTACATACAGCACAGAATGCTATTCTATAATAAAAACTATAAAAATATATTAAATGACATATAAAATACCAAAGCAGCAACCTTATCTCAGCCATGGGTAAGACAGGAGGAGACAACTTACGGGTAGGTCTCTGCAAGCTGCTGGGCTATTTTATAAGCTGTGGGATCCCTGTCCAGGGCATACACAGTGATGTCACTGGCTTTCTCCAGGAGAGCTCTTGTGTGACCTCCAGCTCCAAACGTCATATCCAGGAAGAGCTTTGAGTGAAAACACAAACACCTGTTACCTTAGAGCAGTGAAAAACTGATTTAAAACTTATTTGGATAATCTCCCTCATGTACTAGAGGAAAATATACCATTGTCCTTTTGAAAATATTTTTGTATTTTGCAATTAGGTCAGAATAATCTTTTACTTAAAAAAAACCTCAACAAACAAATAAATAAACAAAACAACAAAAACAGAAACACCCACAAACAAACAAATAAAAACACCAAACCAAACAACACCAAAACAAACAAAAAAAAAAAAAACCCAAAACCACCTTCTATCTCATGATAGTGACATCAAATGTCATATTGAGCCAAAGTGACTGGAACAGGCTGCTGACTCCCAGCCCCATCACACAGGAGAATGGCTGGAGCAGTTTGCCTGCAAAGGCAGGAGACAAAGAACTGGGAAGCAGGTTCCAGTTGGTCCCAGCTTGAGAAAGGAAGGAAGAAGAAGAAAGGCAGCTGAGTAGGACCCTGGAAAGGTGAAGCCTGCTCTCCTGACAGCTCTGCAGTTTCTGTAGATTCCTGCTAGGGAGGTTTCCATAATCACCATCCATGTGTGCAGCAACAGGCTGACCCAGAAGCTCTGCTCTTGAGACCTTCCAAGGAAGCAGTGCCCTGGGACACAGCCAGCCACCTGGAACCACGACAAGCTGGGCTGTATGAGCCCACTAAGGGGAGAAATTAGCAGAACTTAATGCTTAAGGAAAGTGTTAAGTCTTCTTTTACCTATAAAAGAGCAGCAGTGTTCCTAGAAGCTGCCCTATGCCCTTTCCCCCTCTGGCCTCACAGCACTGGTACTTGACTGATTAAAAGTCAGGAACTATTTTGGTTGACAGAAATAACTGGCTCTTCACTTAGCAATGCAGTGGTTGTATGACTGCAACTCCACTTAGGAAATATTTTCTTTTCATGTTACTAAGTAACAATCTATAATTCTATAGTCTAGGGAAAGCATACTGGAGCACAGAAAGAAAAGGATTTTTATTGCTTTTATGACAATGTCTCTAAACCAAAGTACAAATGTGACTTACTTTCTGCACCTTGGTGTTCCCCTAAGTCTTTTTCCTCAGTTGATTGAACTGATCTCTGTTGACTGGGGGAAACTCAAGCTAAACTTGAAGAACAAATTCTCCATATACTTCAATATGAATATCTGCATGGGTTGCTTTTTTTCCCACTTCTCAGATTATTTTTAATGTGAAACAGGTTTTGAAGACTACTTATCAGCTACAACCATACTAAATAGAAATTAATATCAACTGAACTTATTCTCACAAATTATACACCCCAAGGGTAAGCACCTTATAGGTGAAATTTTCCAATTTAACTCTTGAAAGAACTAAGATTCAACCACAAATTTCATTGGATAAGAACAGAATTTCAAAGGCGATGAACACCCAAACATTTTCCAGAAATATTTTTTTAGAAAACATAACGACTTATATATGAAAATAAAAAAAAAAAAAAAAATTAAAAAAAAGAAAATTAGAAAATACTTATGAGACAAATAATATAACTCTGCTGTGTCTAAATTATTTACTGTGGCTGCATTATTTAACACAGTTTCTTTGTGCTATACTATCATGTTTCCTGAGCTTATGCTCTAGAAGCAAAAGTTTCCTACAATATTTTACAAAGTTACTGAAGGAAACAAAATTTAGTTGGGTGATCACCCAATAATAAATTGCAACACTCATATAAAAAATAAAGCACTTATCCAGAATTTTTTTGCAAGCAGTATCTATAATAAAAAACTATGTTACAGACGACATATCACCCATATTATATAAGTGCTCTCACAATCTATTTAAGCATTCTGATTTATCTTCTACCATTACAAAAGTATGCTCATTGAAACCAATTTATAAACACAAAACTGAAACAGTTAAAAAGTATAGTTGTTTCTTTAACACAACTGAATATAAGAATTTAGCTAGATTTTAAATATGCTTGCATAAGCTAAAAATTCCAAGCATGTTCTCTGTAAGTTCTCACATACCACTAAGATTATGACAAAGATTCCAGTCACTTTGGGTTTTCTTTGCATTGGACTGTTACTTCTACTGTGCTGGAAAAACTCCAATACTGGCTGTTGAGTGGGATATTAAACAAATTAGATACTTTTTATTATCTCCTTTCAATGAAAATTATTAATATAAAAATGTAATTTTCAACTCTGTTTTTTGCTTAGAAAATTGCAAAGATGAACATGCATTCTAGAAAACATACAAATCCTCTTAAATTACTTTTAAAATTTCCAGGGTATATCTGTTATGCTTTGATTTCCACTCAAGTTATTTCCACTTAATCCTTACCAGAAGTAATGTACATAAGCAATAACCAAACCTCTAACTTTTATATTCTAGTTCTGTAGGGAAATCCATTTTGAAAAATCCCTTTAGAAATATGTGGAGGAGCAACAGAAAATTAAAACCACCTTTTTTTTTTTATTATTTTTGCATAAGATTAACCCACTCAGAAATGCACTCAAAAAACTTAATCACAGGAGTCCCAAGTGTCATTCAGGATTGCACTTATTCTGCAGCAACACATTACAATCAAAACCAATCTAAATTACATCATAATTCCTCTTGTAAAAAAACAAGTTTAATCACCATGAGTCACGTCTTCATGGCTGGGTTTGGTTGTTTTGTTTTGTTTAAAAAAACAAATGCTCTTATTCTTTACCATAGCTAGAAAACTAAGATGAACATTTTCAAAAACATCACTATTTTCTTTCCTAAAACACACCTATGGTGTCGGCAGGAAGAGTCACAGAAGGTAGAGGAAGTGTCAGAAGAGCTACTTCTATCTTTGAAATAAATACTTTGGAATAGTAAATTTATTCCACTTAAATTCACTAGTAACATGAGTTTCCAGAAAATAATCTTTTCCCACTAATATGCTTAACAACTTGTTTATTTCTTGCATGTCTGCTTGCCTTCTAAACATCTGGCTCTTCTTTGGTCATGCCTAAAAGAATTGAACAGATTCAATCCTTCTTTCACCAACACTTCCATACTACAGGGAAAGTCTTTGTTTCATCACATTTGAACAGCAGAATATGAAAACACAAGTACTTTTTTGGCTAAATCTCCAGACAATTTTGCTTTTTTAAGCAATATGTAACACAGAGGTTTTTATTTCCAGATGAATTTTTGAAGATCTTATAGCTCATACAAGAATACTTACATTTTGTTTAACAGGCTTACCTTTCCTCACAGGTATCTGCTTCTGCTTTCATTCATTTTAAATTTGATAAACTTTAAGCTTGACAAGCCCTTTATACATGCTGCTTATTAATGAACCATACACAAGATCTTGAAAATAAGCCACAAATAAATACTAGCAATGCAGAGAAGAGAAAGGATGACATGACATGACACAGTGACAAACCCTCAATACTGTGACAGCACTGAAAAGCTTTAGTTAAGAATCCCTGCAAGCACCTGCTGTGAATGACCCCTGCTTACTGAATCCCACTGCCCTTTCTGAAAGAGCCAACACAAACCAACCAAACTTTGGAGACGTGATCTTTAACCTGAGAGCACTGGGTACAGGAGGACACAGCCCTGATTCAATCCACTTCAATTCCTCATGATCTGGCTGTTCCACTCCAAAGCTACACTTTGCACCTAGAACCTAAAAAAAAGTAACTATCACCTTAAGTTATCAAACAGAATGATTATGATATTAACGTGACCATTTTGGAGCATTTATCAGATTTGAAATTAATAATTAATTTGTAATATCCTGCTTCATAATATGTTTCTTATATACATCCTCCATCTTTCATGCCTGAAATAAAAGATGCATCATTTTTTTCTTCCTCTTTCTCTCTTGCCTACAAGTTTTTAATCAAATAGAATTAAATGACATTTTATCCTCCTGGTCCTATAAATACTAGAAAATATTATTACATTAATTTCTCCTGTGGTGACTCACAATTCCATTGTTAAGTCATGATAGTCCCATCAGAGTCCCCCTGTGAATTTTATAATCAGTTTGTGACTGTACATTTTAGAAATCATTTGGCTCTTTAATGGCATATGGATAGCAACAAGTAAAAATTTCACAGCTTTGATTTACAACTAGCTCTAGTATAGTTAGAGACATACAAAGAGATTGAGTTCACCATTTTTGTATACAAGACTTTTTACTGAAAAGCTCTCACAGTAAATGCCTTTTAAGCATTTCATTTTACTATGACTGATATGTAATTCCTCTAATGGTTATGTTCCACATATAATAGAGTTTAGCCCACAACAATTAATAGCCTTTGTGAATATTTTTCCTTTGCTGTGTAACAAAATGAGATTGCAGAACTTACACAAAATTGAAACTCAAACATGACACATAAATTGAAATACATTAATACTTATATTTAAAAACTCACTATTCCAGTATTTCCCACTCTCCTCTTTCTTTCTTTTTTAAAGGCAAGAACTTTATACCCTTTTAAAAATAATTTGATCCTTTATATGTACAACTTTATTTTCCCCTACTAACCTTAACTATTTCAAGCACTCCATCAGATGTTCTTTCAAAAAGATTTTTTTCTCCCTCTCACAACCCTGACATTGTCTGAAAGAGGACTTCAATATATTGGACAACATCTCCAAAAGACTTTGAAAAATTGTACAAAATGTCTAAGACATACTGAGTTGGAATATAGGACACGAAGTCTCATGCCAAACAAGCTTCTCTCCTGGGCATCAATACTTCATGAGCAGTCCCTCTGTTTTCCATTGCTGGCCATGTGACAAGCTCCTGCCATTTACCTTTTGTGCAGACAAACTGTCTCACCTTGTTCACACTTACACACTACCAAAATATCATTAATACATTATGATAAACTACCACACATGAGGCATTTGCCATGGCTCTTTCCAATACAGAAAATGAATTTGTTCTAAAAACAGAAAGACAGTTATTTCCCAAAAAAGCGACCTTGCACTGCATAATTATTTATTCAAACCCCAGTCCTGTTTTTCCACTTTTTCTATTAAAAAAGAAATTTGCAATCTATATTGACAACAAGCATCTTGCATGCCTTCAGCAAGTGTGATCACCTAAACCATCTTACCTCCAAGTTCTCCGATTAAAAATAAAATAAATAAAAATCAGCCTCAAAACAACCTCCCTGGGAAAATGCCTTTCCTTCCTCCAGCCCTGTTTTGCACTTCCTTCAACGATTTCAGAGACAACCACAGAAGAGACAACTGCACAGTTATTCCCCTCTGATACTCTTGCTATCCTGTTGTTGGCATTTGTCCCCTCCTTGCCTAAAGAAGCATTTCACTGAATGGCAGCCATTCAAATATAGTGAGCAGAAGCAGTAGGTTTGCAGTACTCCTCCCAGATCAAATGCTCATAAGAATCATCACACTTAGAAGGTAATGAAGGCAGCTATCATGTCATGGACAGAAACTAACACTACAGAAATTCTAGTGCATGATCTCTATAAAATGTAAAACTCATTAAATCTTGCCATTTGCAGTATTATGTATCAAAATCAGTCCAGATGTAGTTTTCAGAGGAAAACGTTACTCAAAGCTTACTTAATAGCCAAAAAAAGGAAAAAGAATCCTACCTAACCAGTTACCTCTTTTACCTAATGGGAAAGACATACTTCTTGAGGTGCAAAAAACCAAGAAATGCTGTTTTCAGAACTGAAAACAATATAACTGAAAACTTTAAAACGTGAGCAGAAGGACAGAAAACAATATGAATGCCAAGTTTAAAATACGAGCAGAATAAAAATTAACTTGCAAGAATCACACACTTTGCCAGTACCATACCAATACAATATAAAACATTTTAACAGTGATACACACCTAATGGAGGACATTCCACCCAAAACTGGGCTTCACAAATTATAAACTAGAATCACAGAACTTTCCTGTGGGAGAAAGG
Organism: Cossypha dichroa; assembly: GCA_027576135.1. Classification (NCBI taxonomy): domain Eukaryota; kingdom Metazoa; phylum Chordata; class Aves; order Passeriformes; family Muscicapidae; genus Cossypha; species Cossypha dichroa. The sequence continues at coordinate 733,043 of JAODHZ010000333.1, read as the reverse complement.
AAATATATCCACAAACCCTGCTGTAACAGCCAAGAACACAGCCCCAGTACCTCACTATTCATGTTTCATCTTCCAGAAGAAAAAAAAATGACTTACAAAGAATGACAATTATGAAATTAATATACTTTCAGTTTTATCAATTATGAAATTAGAATCTTTTCAAGAAACTTGCATAACATATTTGTTCTGAAAATGGTACTCCTTCCACTTTTTTACAGCTTTGGGGGGGGAACAGAATACTGATTTGTTTAAAACATACTACAAAGAAAAAGTGAGGAACAGCTACCCAGCATCCAAGCTATGCTGCCTAGAAGAAAAGGAAACACCTGAAAACTGCTGCCTGAGAAAATAAAAAAAAAATGGAGATTTTTTTTCCATTCAATTGGCATCCATGCAAATGTCAAAATAACAATATTTTTCCTTGGAGTATTATTATACTGAGTAGTCTAACAAAAGCAAGTTCACAAAAATGAATGGTGACGTGATGAGAGCAAAGGTCACATGATGAGAGAAACAGGTTCTGCAGTATTTCTGCAATATTAAAGCCACCATCAACTAGTGCATCACAAGCCAATCAAAGCTAGATCACAGTGCTGCTCTCTGCTTTTACTGATCTTTGTCAGTGGGATGACAAGCCAACATTTTTCACAATAATAGATTTTTCATACTTGAAATGAGAGCTAGCATTTGCTTGAAAATGCAAAGGAGGTCAAAATACTAGGATGTTTGTTAAGGCTAACAATAAATATTTATTACTGCATTGCCAGGCACTGTTGGTCTGGATCAAAGTGTTTGTTCTTATTTTATTTGTATCTATTCCACCTCCTTGTGGAAAAAAAATCCTGAGAACAGAAAAGTAATATAAACAAAATAATCAACACATTGCAAGATGCTTTTTGCTTCTTCATTCTTCTGGTGTTTCTATGATGAGTCATGTTCCCTAAACTTGCTGTCTGAATTTCCTTGTTATTCACAATAGAAATTGTTCACTGTCACAACACAACTTGTTTTCCACTCTGCTTTATTCTTCAAATATCAACTCTAAGTGCAATAAAATGTATCTGACCTCTTGTTCAAATACCTTGAATTTTCTACAGCTTACTATTTTAAGACACTCAACTATTTAATATACACTAACTAGAACAAGCTGAATTGAAGTGGGGACCAGTGACAACAAATTCTATAGGAATCTTTTTCTAGCAGTGATTTTTTTTTTCCCCCAAGAAATAGTCAATCTGCTTTATCCTTTTATTTCCATATCTTTCACAACTAGTCACTGCAAAGGTATGAATAGAGACATTTTAAAAATAGTTACTGTTGTCAGTGTTTCTTGAACAAAGTACACGGACTATTGCTTGGGCACATATTTTAAAGTCCACTGTGAGAAAAGGCAATCTCTTCTCAGTTCCTCAGTATTTTATTTTCCTTCTGTAGAGCTCAGAATTGAGAATTAATGTTCAGTGCTGGCCTTTGTTAAAGCCAACCTCACTGAACCTGTAGTTTCAGTGAGAGACTGAAACTAAACACAGAGAGAAAATTAATCAGAAGGACAAACGAAATCTGCACACTTTTCCTTCTAAGAGGAAGGAAAAATATATCCAAACTTCAACTAATTTTCCTCCTATCATCTAAATACAGGGATTCTGCTGAACAACAGCCTTAAACAGAACTTGTACTACCACCAAACAGACTTCCAATCCTATTCCAGCCAACAGGCAGGACGTACAACACCCAAAATCCTAAACAGGCATCTGGTAGGAGATAGTGGCAAACACTGGTTTAGGAAGGCAACCTTCCCAAAATCACAGCTCAGGCCATAATCAGCCTCCAGCAGAATTACAAATGTTAAGACTGGTATGCATGGAGAACAAAGGGAAACCTCAGGGAGCAAATACACCAGCTCTGACTCCACCAGACTATCAATGAGAACACAGCTAGGGAAATGCATAAGTGCACACACATGCACAAAATCTTACTAGCAGGAAAAAGTACCATTTGAAAAAGTTTGTGCTTAAAAAAAAAAAAACTTATCAACCTAGAACTGTTCTGATTTGCTGCCTCCTTCTTCCCAGCTAGCAGTAGGAATTAATGACAATAAATTATATGCCTCATGATATTCCAACCAGTTTTCTGAATACCAATTACAACTGCAGTGGATGAGAAAGTATTTTTTATCCTAAAATGCATCTGGTCTATGTGGCAGAAGACAGGAAAAAAAAGTTCTGTTGCTTGAAATCCATAATATTTACCCAAATTAAGTTACTAACATTTCATTCAGGCCTTTCTAACAGCTATTCTGACATTCTTTGGGATATGGCCAAAAGGAACAAGGATTTGTATATTGTTGAGGTTCTTTAATTCCACTTCTTTATTACTTCATCAAAATGCTTTGAATTCACCACGATGTACCTAAAAATACAGGTATATATGGAGATATTGAAGCATTTTAATTTTAAGATAATTGTCCCAGTGGACAGAGAAACAAAAATGTTTCCAGAAAAAAACTTCCCCTGTTGCATGCAGCAACATACTACATGGTGATTCTAGGAACAGAAAAAATATTATTATTTTCTTTTTTAATACTATTTGTAATGCACAAGGAGATTACATATATATAGTTCCATTCAGTATATGCATACCAAGCAACACTAAAAACATCGTGTTCAATAACTTTAAATACTATGTAGTGACACAAGTAGCTTTCTATATCAACAAAGAAAAAGCAGACAGAAAGGTTTTGTCCAAATTAATTTACAGTCTCCAAAAGCTGAAGTTAATGCTTTTCACTAACATTAAACTGTACATATATGCATCAAATGCTATCCAATGAAAATTAATTCAGGCTGCAGAACCTGGACAGTCAAGTACCACAGAGCTCTAAAACCTGTTCTGTAGCAAAATGTTTTAACACAAAGCAAAAGTGTCAGGTTTATGTATTTTCACCCTAATATCTGATCTAAATCTCTTTTGCTGCTGAAATTGTTCACCACCAAAATAAACACCACATTTCTCCTACCCTCTTTCTCCAGGCCACCTCCAAGGCATGCACAACTCAAGCTTACAGTCAAGACTTCCACAAACTGTTGATTTTCATCAAATTATGTCAGTGTAGATTATCCCCTGGAGCTCTCTGACATGGCAAACATGTTAAAAGTATTGTTTAGATATGCTGAAAACAGTAATTGAAAAGGTAAGTTTTTTACATTAAAGAAAAAAAATTCTTCTACACACCTACCATGTATTCAGTATTTCTTATACCACTATATATGCACTACATATAATTCTGTCAATAATTTCCCACTAAAGCAGACAATCCCCATTTCATCATTTCATGGACTGTGAGCTTTTTTTGAAGAAATTTTACAATCAGTTTTTGCAATGTACAGCCAAACATATGAGTCTAAAATCATTCTGTGAGATACAGAAAATCCTTGTTTTGCAGCTCATCACTTTTGAAACCACATGTTATGGAGCAATTTGATCATGACCAAATATGCCAGAAAAGAAAAAAAAAAATTAGGACTGTCTTTTCATAACACATGTTCAGAACAACAAGTCCAGAAAATTAAAATAACCAACAGGAAGCTTAATTTCAATTGTGGAATAATTTTAAAGGCACTTTTAAGGTATAATTTAGTCAGAGATGAAATAACTCCAAATCTCCTTACATGGAATCTACTTCAGGTATCATTTTAAGTTGCATACAATTATTTCTGAACAAACTGTGATGATCATTGTGTGCAGCAAATAAAAGAATGCAGCACAAAAGGAATTCTGAACCATTCCCCTTGGGTCACTGCGAACGTATTTAAGCAAGAATAAAAATAAAAAGCTCTTTTTTAAAAACTGACGTAAATGAACATTTGCAAACCAATAAAAACCCCCAAACCTATTAATTGCAGTGCCAGTGCAAAGTCACACACAGGTAAAGTCACTTACACCAGCTCAGTTACACAGAACAATCCAAAAGGTCGGTGTTGACTTTGGAACATCTTATTATGGTAACAAACAATCTATTTAAAAGAGACTAATGGAAGTAGGATCACTTTTCGTCTGAAAGACATATGGAGTCTTTTTTCTGTCAACTGAAGTTCATGGCTGGACTCAGCTTACAACTCTGATCATACTGGCATGCTTAAAACCCTACAGTGCATAGAAATCTCACAAATATTCTCCAGCCAACAGCTAAAAATTCGTAACATTATAAATCATACTTACTGAGAACAGTCTTTTCTTCTAATTGGACATTTATAGGAAAATAACAATGCAATTCTATGCTCAATTTATTTTGAACATAGCAGAGTAATAAAATAAAACCCCAACTAATTTAAAAAAAATCAAAATCACACAAAAAACCCCAACCAACACGCAAAGCCCTCTCTAGAAAAATAAAATGTCCTTGAAAAATTATGTGTTTTTATCGTTCATCTTTAGCTGAAGTGTAAATCCAAGATCATAAGTTCTAAGAAGTTACCAATTCTATGAATGAAAGTTGCTGTTAAGAGTCATTTACCCTCAACATCAAAAAATCTACTCATCCAAACATTTTAAACAGTTTTCTCTCAGTAATATTATTTCACTTAACATTCCCTACTGATTAAGTAATTGCTATTAATAAATAAAAACAAAAACAAAAAGAAAAACAACCTCTCAACAGATTTTCAAATAAATTTCAAATGCATTATTCTTCTACAAGAGAAAAAGGTTGTCATCTGGGAATAATCTCCAATTAGGTTTTAACATCATTCATGCAGTCAGTTATATTAACTGTTTCTTCAGTAACCAACTCAGCAAATTCTCTTCTCTTCTCTTCTTCTCTCTCTACTTATTTTCATTCTTTAATAACTCATATATGAGCATATTAAAATATTTAATTATACATGCAGAAACCCAAAGTAACAGGGGACTTGTCGTATTTTTGGAAATGTTAGCCCCCAAACAACATGAAGCGTCATGTTTTCTTGGATGTATGCAACAGAAGTCTCTTTACATAAGAAAGCTATCATGCACTTGAAGTCTTTATCATACTATGAATTCAGAAAAGACAACAATGTTTTTCCTTGGCAAGATCAAGTATAAAATGGTGAGGGAAGAAGAGACACTGCTAGCAGAAATGCAGGTTACATTAGTCCTCTTTTCAAGAACTTAACAGAATATTTTGGACCATGGTAGAGTTCGGCCACATATTTATTAAATACCAAAAAATATTTCCAAATACTTTATTTTTTTTTATTTTACATTAAAATATCTCAAAATAACTTACGACTTTTAAATTTTCTATTGCAATTTTATAGTATATTTTACAGCAACTGTTTGCCATATGGTAAAAAAATCCCATAACTTTACTGATAAATTGAGTCTCTAACTGTAGCTAAACACAATCACACTCTAAAACAAGTAACAACATAGTTCATTTTTCAGTATTTAGAAATGCAGTGCTACTAAACTTCATCGAACAGAGAAGATTTAATGACCTCCAATACACTGTAACTGGAGATGCTCATATTCTCATCTGCTATGCAGATACAATACACTAATACATAATTAAAGAACAGGCAGTTACTGATTTATATTTATGTGAGATCAGCTTTACAAAAAGGAACATGCTTCAGACTCACAGGCAATTAAAACCAGATTAATTTCCTACCACAAATATGAGTTCAAACTCCTAGTGAGAACAGCATGACTTGTAATTTACTTTTATACACTTTATTACATTAATACAGCAATCAAAACAAAAATTGAAATTCACCCTTGACAAAAATAATGAGCACAAAAACCTTGTAGAATTATACAGTTTTCATATAATCTACTTGGCCCTTCAGAGCATAAAACTGAACCCCAGGAATTCCCAGCCTCTTGTGGGAACTGTACAGGTGGTTCAATAGCAGTATAAGAAGTCTTAGCAGCATGCAATTATAGTAGTAAAATATCTAAAGTGTTGATATAAGTCAGTGAAAAAGAACATGCATGCACAATCTGCCATCTGAACAAGGGTCCCTTTACTTCCATTTTCAGGCAAAAACATTCTCAATTCTATCATCTGTGTATTTTAATAAAGAATGTCATGGTGGAAATCACAGAATACAATGGCACAACTAAATGATGCAAGTTTCTGGAGTGGAGGCTTTATTTCTTTAAAAAATAAGTTGTTCAGCTGCTAATTACAAAAAGAATAAACACATGGATTAGGAACATAATAAATCACATTTTACACTGAAGTTGTTGAACTAATTGGTTGCATTTCAACATGAAAGTACAGATACTATCATAAATCAAAAGCTGGAAAGAGGCAACATAGCAAACTTCACTTTCTGATAACACTCTTTGTTTACCAACAAAGCACTGCCTGTGGCAACATTTCACACAGGGAGGAGCTGGTCTGGCTCTCATCTCTTAGTTCACTGAAACAAGAAGCACAGAGCAGCCACATCTCACTCAATAACAAAGATTACATAAAGACAGTGGTTTAATCAACCAGTTCTAACACAGCATTGCTTGAAAACACAACCAACAGACCCAATGACACTTAACATCCTACTGTAAAAAACTGTTTTTAAAATCCCTATAAATGCACAGAAAATAAGACAGCTTTTACTAAAGAAGAAAGAGTATAAATACAGTAAACTTTCTTGTTCCCTTTGTCCAATTTTTATTGCCTGCAAATAAATTGTTTTACTCAGTTTTGTATACTGATGCTTGTATGCCATGATCCTTTATTAGAGAGCAAAGGAATTACCATTAGCAAAACTAATTTGCTTTATGATCTGTGCACACATACAATACAGCTCTTTTTAAACAAACCTGTTATCTAACTCAAGATCAAACAAATTAATATGACAGAATAGGAAAGACCATACAGATACCAATTCCATGTAATTACAGATAAGCAGCCACCTCTCTCAGCACACAGCAATTAAATGTGTTTATCTTCAGACCTACAGTGCTTAGCTGTCTTGGAATCAACATGCACAACTAGATGGGTCTGTGAGTTTTGTAACTGTTAGCTTTATCCTGTATATTCATCCAAAATTTAGTTGCACAAGAAAAGAAAAATTAAAAAGCAATTACAGTTGTAAATCATCTCTTCAACAAGCAGAATCTGAGCCACCAAGTGTGGTCTAATCCATGTTAGACATTTAATAGCTCAAAGAGGATACAGGATTAAAAGTTTATCTTAGTGGTATACACTTTTTCCTAATAAACTCTTACATAGCTTCTTATGTTATTAAGCTTATTTTAGGATGGGAGCATTCTTCTGTTTTGAATACACACTATATTTAGCCACACAACATCCTTATCCAGGTGGATGCACCTCGTTACTCTGCCTATACAAACAACATGCAAATGAGAGCACATAAGAGCTGTTGCTGACCAATCTGAATTGCCTTCAATTTTCTTTCAATGAGTGGAATCACTCAAGAATAGTAATGTCTACTCTAAATATCATAGGTATGGCATCATCCTAAAAATCACTACATGGAAAAGTTAAATACCTTAATGTAAACCCTAGCACCATTATTTCTCTCCTGTCCATGATAAATTCACTATCTTGCAGATGTTATTCAGCAGCAAGTAATAAAACAGCAACGTACCAGAGTTAGAGGGAAGGGCAACAGCACAACTTGGAATGACCAATAGCTCAGAAATTGCACCAAAATTCATGAAAAAAATGGCAAAGTCAAGTACTACTGATAAAACAGAGAGGAGGGGTGGGGAGGTCACAAAAATCACCTCCAAGTGCAGTTGGACAAATATAAAGGCAAATTAGAACTCAACAAAGGTTCACTGTACAAAAACTACCAAAACCTGATACCTCAGATCAGTTTAAGCTTTCCTAAAAGCAATGCACAAGAAGGTACTCGTGTTTGCCACTGCAGCAGTCATGTCCTACAATTCATACATGAAACTTATTTTCCATTAAAATAATGTATATGTTGTCCACTCTTCCTGGCAGTATAATATTTTATATATATATTTTTATATACATACATATCACTGAGGAATGGAACTGTGTCCACAAGAATCTGAAGTGTATGCTCCACTGAGTCCACTTTGACAAACTCTTACATTACTGAACCTTCAGCTGACCCTGTTAATCAGCATTTTCTTTTACAAGCATCTGGAAAAAATGAGTGTATAAGATTCTTAAATTCCATTTTAAAAACCTGCTTCAAAAGGAGGTTTTTTCTTTGCTCCAATCCCATTCTGCTTCCTAAAAAAAAAAAAAAAAAACAAAAAAAAAAACCAAAAAAAAGAAACAAACAACTGAACTACAAATTTAATAATAGAAAGTAGTCTGAAGGTTAATTTTAATATGATGCCTGCACTACAGACATTTTCTCCAGAAAACATTAAATAATATTTAATTCAAAAATTGGCATAAAGACTAGAGGACTGGTTTCCTGTTGCTATGTTCCAGTTGCTCAGGTTTAAAATGAAACCAAGCAGAGGATATCAGGTATGAAAACTGGATCAAGTCTCACTATCACTATTCTTTACAGGATGCAACATGGGAGGGAAGCTTGCCAGTGTCACATGTACATCTACACTACAGGAATTATTACTGGCAATTCTTCTTGAGAGGTCACATCCCATTACCAAAAAATCTATATCCTTTTTCACCCCAGACTCTGCAAGTTACTTTTGACAGCATGAGTGATCATAAATTTTATCCTCAAGGGTCTGCATGAAAACAGCTCAGCAAAAACAGAAGAGAGAAAATTTCACCCTACTCTATCCAACAGATACTGTATTTCTGCTAAAAAAAAGTAGCAGGTCACATTGCAGAATATGAACCTACAAAGATCCTCTAGAAAATCCAAGCAATTTGATATAGCTTCTGAAGAAACCCAGGAAATTAACTAATTTTGGAACCTATATAAGAAAAAAGACTGCAAATGTCCACACTACAGCAACAGATGAAGAGACAGCACTTACACAGGCATTGCAAAATTAAGTGTCATGTGTGGAACAGACCAGTAGGTCCCTTAACTCACAGATGGGAACAAATAAATTCTCCAGCTATTCTGGTCAAAATGTATAGGCATTTTATATCTTTGAAATTAGGAATATAAACAGCAAAAAAAGGGACATCTCTAAACATAACATAAACATCACACACAGAATCACAAAGAAAACCCCCACACCACACAAAGTCTAATTACCACTGAATTATGAATAAAATTCAGATATTGAAAGCATTGAATGCATCAGATATTTGCACCAAAATTTTTCAATTGATGAATGTGTTGAGTGTGACCGATAAAATTGAGAAAGAAAAGACAGAGTAAATTTGTCTGAAACAGAATATTATTTTTAGTATTTCTGCTCTTTCAGCATTTACACTTGCTCAAATGTAACCACAGCTATGAAAATCTAGTCAGTTCCAGAAATGAGATTTAATGGCTGCTTCCAAAAGGAATTAAATAAAACACATTTCATAAACACCACACAGGCCACCAGTACTGCAAAGGGCTCTCAGAGACTCCCAAACTTTCCTGGGTTGGGTTGTGCTTCCACACCTGGGGCAGGCGGTCAGTCAGTCAGTCAGTCAGTCAGTCAGGGCTTGGGCACTGGCAATACAGGACTCTTACAGCATGAGGCAGCCTTGCTCTGGCTCTGCAGCTCACACAGATCTCATGGGGGGGTTACAGGGTCCTGCTTGCTGCAGTGCTGTTGATGGTGCACTGCTGTGGTACCAACTGGTGCCTGCTGCTCTTCAACCCTCGACAGTCCCACAGCAGAAGGGCCTCTGACAGACCATGCAAGGCATTAACCCAGCTAATTTCCTCTGTCCATGCAGCAGCTCTCCCAAAAGCCCAGCAACGCCCTTCTGGGTCCTTGAAATACCCTCTCCTCAGATAATCATGCTAGGGATGCACAGGGCTCTGGGCCAGTCACAGTGGAGGGTTTTGCCATTCACTCCCAATCCAGTACAGGCAGCTGTTGGGATCCCCCTGGCACCCCAGAAACAGAGATGGATTCTGCCCATGGGAATCCTGATGGCTTCTTGTGACATTGTTCCCACAGGTGTCAACTAAAGCCATATGTTCTTGTGGGTCTGATTTGCCAGGCCATGGGATCCACACGGTGCCATAGACCTGAATTCCCTTTCCCCCACCTGGCTGGAGGCAGGGTCTCTCCAGTTCTGGCCATAGCACTCATTGCCCACATGAACTGCACATCCAAAGGGAATTCAAGTCTCAAAAGCTGTTGGAACAGGCCTGAAGGAAGAA
>JAODHZ010000333.1:702472-720834 GCA_027576135.1 Cossypha dichroa | reverse complement strand
AGAGCAAACTTCTTTCCATCCTGCTCTGGGCAGATCTGTCGTTATCTCAACCCTTCATGACCTACACTGGGCACCAATTAAGGCTGTCCTGGTTTAGGAATGGTACTCCCATATTCAGTACCCACACCAAGATTCTCCCAAATCACACATCACTCTCTCTTGCTCCCTCTTCCCCTTCCCTCCCTGCTGGGGCAGGATGGAATTGAGAACTGAAGGCACAAGAGGTAAAGATCACAGGTTGAGGAAAAAACAATTTACTGGAAACAGCAACAATATAAGAAAACAAACATTAACAGCAACAGTATTAATAACAAAAGGCATAAGAAAAGAAATTATTTACATGGCCAAATATGCCTGATAACAGAGAATACCAGACAGTTCCCTCCACCATGCTTTCCCAACCCAAAGGAACCCCTTCTTCCAGAACAGAGTGACTCCCTGTCCCTTCCACCTCCCCCTGACAGTGACATGAGATGGTACAGAATAACCTCCATGTCCTAATCATGCTTCTTCCTGGCTACTGCAGAAATTAACCCTGTTCTGGCCAAAACCAGGGCAATATTTTTAAACTTAGCTTGATATATGGTAACTAGCAACTGGGAGCTCTTGCTCCCAGAAAACCAGTATGAACATACACTGCTTATGGTAATAATCACTGTTTTATACAAGTGTTAATATTTGCTTAAAAATAATGTCATTGTTGTTTTTGATAACTTGACCCTTGTATTCCATTCTTTTGCTTTCAGCATGTATATATTTTGATATACTACTCAAAAAGAAAATTAGTAACCTGACTTGCTGAGCAAAAATAGTGACATTCCTAAACTATATGTGAAAATGGTTTACAGAACCATAGAAAACACAGCACTAAAAATATGTTTCCATGTGTACTTACTGGACTGTTTGTTAAATTATTTCAACTATTACATTCTTTGAACCTATTCTCAAGTTAGTACCTTGTTTCATGCCCTAGTAGGTGTTAAAATTTATCTTCTGAATTTTCCAAATGCCAGCTCCATCAGGTTCTGAGCATTTATTCATGCCCACTCACACAGGTGAACACGACAGAATTTTTTTATAACCTTTGCTGAAATTAAGTCTTGAGTCTCTAATTATTCCCTCTACCAGCAGATAAAAGACTAACAAGTAACTCCAAGACTGGTGCTACCAATTCCACTTAGTGATTATATTTTTTTCCTTTCCTGCCTGGAAGAACAAACTAATCCACTAGAAATTTTGTGCAACATTTGTAAAAGCAATCCATCTACCACAGCAAGGCAAAACCATTGGCTGTAACGTGCAATATGTCAATGTACAAAAAAACAACCTCTAAACACTTAAGTGTTCTACTAAGTATATTATCACCATTAATTACTCGCTTGTGTTATGAAGAAAGCATTGTCACACCCAATTCAAAAAGTAGGGTTTATTAATTAGTGTATATAAACACTCCTCTACCTAAAGCAAATCACAATCCCACTGCTGCTGAGATTTTCCAGACTTTTGTACTGATACAAAAATCCCACTAACAGATGAGGAATATTGTTTCTTCATCTTCAGTACTCAACACACTGATTCTGCCAAGCAATAACCTAATCCAAAGAATTCTGAAGTGCTAAAACCCAAAAAAAAAAGTATGTGCTAATGGTGTGTGAGAAATGGGATGAGAAAAAATAGGAAACTATCACCACTTTTAACTCTATAATCAAGATTATATGACTAATATTCTACAAAGTAATCAACTTTAAAATCAGCAAAACTACTGCTGTAGCTTGTACTACTGGACAAACCACAATAGAACTGTTCCCAAATTACTAAGTTTAAAATCCAAGCTACAATTTTCCACCACAGAAATCTTTTCTTAAATCTCCTGCACAGAGCAAGGAAAAAAATCTTCCATTTCAGCTAAACTTATCTAATTTTATTTACAGTACTTCCAAGTAGAGCTTTATTCTCCTCAGTGACTGTAAAGCAGGTGAAAACTTTGCTTTAGATCTTTACTGCTTTTTTCAAATGGAAAAAGATGCTTTAAATATGCTGCATTTTACTCTTTGAGAACTAATTTTATTGCTAGTCTCTAGGATAAGTATGATTTTGGTGACTCTATTTGAAACATCTAAGCATCTTCACAAACTGATGAAATAGAACAAATACATACATGAATGAGTTACAGCCATAAACCTACTTAAAAACTGTTTTTAAAATTTAGATAACATGCAAAACCAACATAATGAATACTTTGATGGAGAATAAGAGTAAACTGGGAAAACAAAAAACTGTTAGAAAAGGAGCAAAACCATATTAAACCAAGACAAAGACAACAGAGGAAAAATGCATGAAGGAGGAAATCCTTTAGAAAGGAAGGAGGCTGAAAAAGAACTGCATCAGTAAGCCTTGCATTCCTAGGAGAAAGTTGGTATGAGGGAAATCTACAGTCCAGAAACCAATAAAATCACATTCAAAGAACAAATTTCAGAGCCAACTGATCATTTCAGGAGAGAACAGAACACCTTCCATCACTGCTGCTTTATATGAAACTGGGCTTAGATGAGGAAAAGAAAATAGGAAATGTGGAAAAGGATTCCCTTAGGACACATCTCCCTGGTCCAATAAAACATCCGAAGGCTCCAGCAGTTTTCTGTGGAGGACCATTAAAATTGTTTTTATACAGCTGTAGCAGATGGTATGATTCACTTATCTCAAAAATACAAGAGCTCAGGGAACTTGATGATATTATCAAGCATCAAGTTCGAACAAATAAAAAAGTGCCTTTCATGCAAATATTGAAACTATGAATAACGCTGTGGGGAGAGGTCTAGTATTTAAAACATTTTTTTGGAGAGATCAAACTCTAAAAAAACATCATGCCAGTGATATTATACAAACAGAACCCTCATCTTTCCCCCTACAAGGAAGTTCTTCAATTACTGCAGTCAGGCAAAGGTTCTACAGGGTAGAAAATAATCATTCTCTCCCTTCCTCTCCTTTTAGGCTTCTGCTGTTGGGCACTGCCAGAGACTGGACACCTGGTCAGGTACACTCCTGTACTGTAAAAGTGCTGTATTACTGATGGTCTTGTGATTTAGCAGTACATTTTGATCTAAAGAGCTTCAGTGAGACAAAAAACTGTTCAAGAGAAAAGGAATATATAATCAAAGACTCTTCTGCCTCCTCCAATCTCTAAAAAGATGTTTGTTCACCATCTCAGCTTCAGTCTCCATCACCTATAGAAGCAGCACAGATCTTTTTCAAAGTCCAAAATTACTGTCTCAGTATTCTTAAGAAAGAAGAAACTCAGTTGCAACCATTCATTCATGTTTTCACTCCTCTGTTCTCAGTGGGAACAAGCAAGAGTCCTGCACAAATACAGCAATGTTTGTTTTCTCTAATAATACAAATGACCAAAGGAAAAAATCAAACCTTGCCTTTCACTCAATACTTTAAGGTTGTTTTATTTTCCTTAATGAAAGAGACAGCTTCAAGTCATGTCCTGTTCCATGTCCCCCATATAGTCCTTTGCCTCAAGCTACATGATGGTAAGAAACACACACACAAAGGAACTGAAGAACAGGAGAAAGAAAGGCTCCAACGGTATTGGAAAACACTGTTAATTATCTGGAGATGGTGGGCAAAGAAAAGCCATTTATTATTATAAAACAGGGCACAACACAAGATGAACATCAGAAGTGAAAACTAGCAAAATTGAAAATGTAATCTGCAAAACAAGACAAAGAATATATTTATTTTTAAGTCTGATTTTTTAAAAGCTTTGAATGATTTAAAGAGTTTAGGAACAGTGAAAAAACATTAATCAGTACTAATAGGACAGTTCTTAATGACAGAAACTTTAAGAAGTCCTCAAAGGACTCTAAACATCTGTAAATGCACAGGCATAAAAAAAGCATAATTACTGAATATGTGACCTAACAGAGCGAAAAAATTCAAACTGAGGACTATAAAAATCAGAGAGGATAGTAAAAGATAATGGCAATGGCAGGTCTATTCAACATAAACATCTTAAAACACAAATTTTAACAGCAAAGAACAATTAATCTAAGTTGCTAAAAACAAAATCCTTCAGTGGGATGTCAATCAGTAACAGAGAGCTGACAACCGTGCTTTAATTACATTTGAGACTGTTACCAATTAGTTAGTCTACAGCAGTACAGGCTTCATGCTATGACTCAGTGCACTGACTCACTCAGTAAAACTTTTCCTGCAGAACTACCCAGGCACCCACAAGGATGCAAGATCAAAAGGAAAGTAGTTACATTGACCTTCTTAGCAAAAGTCTTGTTTTCAATTTCGATGGCCAAAAGTGTATCCTGACACAACTGCTCAAGTAGGCTTTTTGAAGGGGAGAATTTCAGGAGCACTGTTTTAGCTCCATTTCAGATAAACATCTCAAAAAATCAAAATACAAATAATGCTTTGTACAGTTTGAAGCTGAAGCAGCACATTTTAAATCTGTTTTGTTTTTTCCTTACAAGCTGCTCAAGTAGAATTATTTACTATTAGTAAAAAAAAATATCTACCATCAAAAAATCCTATTTTCTGTCACTTAAGAGTCCTGCCTGATTTTAACAATTGAAGACTGAAATATTTTGTGTTAGAAGGAAGGTCCAGCTGATGGACGGGGGTGGGAAAGAGTGACAAAATGTCTTCAGCCATTTCTCTGTTTCAGGAAAAAAAATATCTTTGGTTGGATTTTTGAATTATAACAATTCTACCACTGCACTAAGCAGTAATGGCATTTTCAAGTTTTGCAATGAAACAACAGGAAAATAATCCTGGGTGAAAAATTCTTCTACTGATATTTTCATGGACCTCCAAAAACATGCTAGATTTCAAAGCAAGACTTCTGTCCCAGTTGTTCTTTGTGAATGCTCAGGCTATGATGCCAAAGCTGAAAGTGCAGGATCCTGGAAAAGGAAAGCTGTGTTAATTGTTTCATGTTCTCAGCTTCTGGTCTGATGGTGCCAACACAGTGCAAGCAATCAAAGAGGTGAGTGGATGAGAGGTGTCCAGACTCGAGACAGACAACCTGTTGAGAAGTCTTTCAGTGTACCAGCTCTGTAAACAGCTCATTGTTTCTGAAACCAGCTGGCTGCTCACTGCCATCTTCAGCTCTAGGTGCACACTGGCCCTGTTCTCACAGGCTCGGTTTATTCACCCAAAAACAAGGTGCAAGGAAAGGCACAGTTTTGCTGTCAGCTCATTCCATGGCTGCACAACCAGAAGAGCAAGAGCAAGCATGAATGCATATCCAGAAACCAGCATGTCCAGTGCACTTAGCAATGTGTTAAGCCATTAACACATAAGAATTTAAGTTCTATTTTAGGCCTGGAGGAAATGGGAGGAACAGGTAAGACTCTTGAGGATTCAAATGAGCATGAATGGTGGAATTAACAAATGTTTTTAAATTAAAGCATGTTTTCTCCAGAACTATACTAGAACCTACAAATCTCAGTATTTATCATTAATTTTTAGCAAGTGAAAAAGCTGTTACTCAGAACAGGCATACATCATCTTCTCACAGCAAAGACAAAGAGCAACAACTCACCTAAGATTAGTACTAGACCAAACAACTAGATCACTAAGTTGCACAAAATGTTGAGTGTTAGGTGTAGGAGTAATTAGGCATTATTTTCTGATGTGTGTTTTCCCTCTTGCAGTTAATTTCTCTCAGCACAGGTGTTTACTGTGTACTTCCATGAGCCAATTAAACTTAGCAACATGGCCCAGAAAACTGAAACAGAAGCAAAAGCTGTATTGTTTTCTGACACGTTAGTGTGTTTAACTGATTTGCAGAAGTCAGGGAGGGACAGGAGCTTAGGGAAATGGTGATAGGGGGTGAGCAGGCATGCTGGACTTGTCCCCTTCAGTGGCATCATGACACTTCAGCAGCTTTGTGTTCAGCTTGGCTCTTCCAGCAAATCCTAAGGAACAAATCAATCACTTCCATTCAAGTTTTCTTTCCAAAAGTGAAGCAACACTGGAAATTGCAATATCCAACACAGTAACTGAGAAATGCACTCAACTGACAGATGGACACTGGAGCTCTGGCCACCCAGCTCCTGTGATTCCCAGGGGGTCACTACACCAAGCAGGTAGGTCATGCTGTTTCTCATTTTTCTGTCTGTAAAACTCAGAAACTCTAGAACTGCCTCCCAGACACACTGTGACCTCAACAGCTGCAAGTGGATGTCCCTCCAAGTGCTCCCTCCAATTTAGAGCTGCAAAGCTCTAAACCCAAATGCTAACTTCTTCAAAAAGCCAGGAAGAGAGACATTTCTGCTTGGGCACCCAAAGCAGAATTTCAGTTGTTGCTTCTAAATTCTGCAAAGTAGAAACAATACTATTGTGCTACTTTATAAGAGAGCTGTAAATATAAATTCTGTGTAATGAACTTGAATTAATCTATAAAGATAATCTGTGAATGATTCAAAGGTTATAGGGAAATAATTCAAGAGACAAAAATCTAAATTCAAAGCAGAATTTGAATAGTAAGCAGCATGTAAGACATTTCTGTAAACAAAATATTTAGTTTATTTCCCTGGCACTGGCTAGCTCTATCTACCTGAACAGACCAGTGGAAGGAGATTCTCAAAGGACAGAAACACCATTTTGTGGAGGTCCCTGCACAAAGGCCAGCAAGTTTTACTCCAGATCATTTCCCAAGGTCATTTTCCTTTTTAACATTGTCCCTAGATAACAGTTGGCTTGTAAATTCAATGCCAGCAGAGGTCAGCATTCAATCCTGCTGAACAATTTTTTACCCATGTAAAAACTTCTTCATTAAAAAGAAAAGTCCTCTCTCTTCAAACAAAATATACACTATGTATGCTCACTGCCACACTTGCAATAGCAATATTGCTGGTTTTAGATAATGGCATCTATCAAAATTTAAACTATTTAATCACACCATGTTTCTAGAACTGTTCTAAACCTAGAACTACTTTTGCTAAAGCAAAAAGATTGATTAGAAGATTTAGCAATTGGAGATCTTTTTTCTTCTTGTTAGCATTTCAATGTCCAGTGGAAGAAAACAGTTTCCTTGAAACTTTCTCCTCTTCTGCTCTGCTAGAAGTCACCTTTGTTGAATGAACATAACTCATGTAAGCTGAAATATCTGCAGCTTCTCAAAACCATTTAACAAGGATTTCAGGATAAATCTGAAAAGTCAAAGTTAGCCTACCCCTGACCAAGTCCAAATCACATACCTATGAATTTTCATTACATTTTTCCATTCTAAGCACTGTTTCTTTGGTTGACTCGAGATGAACTTAAAATGGATAAATATCCTGTATCCTCCTAATTTATCTCAAAATTATTTATTGCACTTGCCACTCTGCCCTACCTAATGCATGCATGGAGAGAAAGGTTTATATCTTAATTTTTGCACAACAACCTAAGAATTTGTCCTCAATTCCCATTAAATATTCAAGACTCAAAACAGGATACTTGTTTTATATGTCTGACAAAAGCTGGGGTTTTTTAAATTATGTTAAATAAACCAAATTGTTGAAAACCACTGGTATCATGAGATATAAGTTATTTGTGAAACAGCAACAAAGATTTGTTAGTAGAGAAATGTACCTTTAGAGAAATGCTGGAAGAGTTCTATGTTTTCCTAAATGAACTAAGAAACTACACACACTCAAAGTCTCAGAAGAAAACATTATTATAACATACACTTTGCTGCTATTCACATGCAAATAAGAAAAACTAGTCCTAGGACTAAGAAAATAGGAGGTTAATGAGACCAAGATATTCTTGCATTTTTAAACTATTTTATTCAAATTTAGTGAGAAGCAATATTTAGGCTTTAGCATTTATATTTAATAACCTTTGCTTTCTCTTATGAGAAGTCAAAATATTTTGCAAATAAGTTCTGTGAAGTAAATCAGACATAGCTGGTTTTGAAGTAGAGCACTTTGATTATTAATCATCTTTTCAAAATCATTGCCTTACAGAAGGGAAAACAGTATTACAAATCACACACGGTCCACAGACACCTAGTTATGCTATACATCCATCCTGCAAAGTTGCAATTTTCATTTGCATTCTGTTATTTCTATAAGAACTGTAAAAATGAAATTACTTATTATAGGGCTATATGTTCTGATGTCATCTTAACATCAGTCAGTAACAAAATACTGCCATGTTTAACTTAAAATTACTTCACAATAAAAAGAAAAAAAAAGAGAATAAAAAAGGAACTTCTAGAAAATAAAAATGTCTGTGGCAAGAAGTTGTTAAGGTTACCCTGTAGAGCAAAGCCTCATTATGGGTTTCCCTGCAGTAAACTTGCAAATGTTTTAAACCTGTGCAAGGTAAACAAGCTTTATACAAACCTATAGACCCAGGACCAATAAGATGCTACTGATGACACCACTATAAAAACTATGAGCAGCTTCTGATCTATACAGGTATAATTCCCATCCAAAGCTTGCTCAAGTACACAAGAGCTGAACTTGAAAATATTATAAGGGGATTAAAAGGTATTATGCAGGATGACATGGCCTGCCTGAAAATAAAGTTGAACAAAAAAGTGAATATTTAAAGTTCTATATTTTTGCTAATGGTAATATATTATACCATAAAACCTGTCTTTTTCTGGCACCGATTAAAAATAAAAGAAAAAAATCAAATCAAGTACATAGAAAAGAAGAATTTTGGTTGCAAACAAAAGATATCTCCTATCAGTTCTATACAGTACATGTCTTTCCTTTATGTAAAAAAGTTATCAATTGCAATCTAAAAAAATAAGGACTGATAGGTAAAACGTAACTGGACTAATTTTTTCCAAAAGTACTCTTGACAGAATATGAAATGATAAAAAAGTTGTTTACATGCGAAGTCTAACAATTTACATCACAAAGAGAATATAAATTAATAGTTGGCATTTTGTAGGAAAACAACCTTCTCAGATCACATATTAAGTAGAATATAAAATGATTTTCCAGTATTGGTCTATTCAACAATTTAACATAATGCAACCATTATTTCCCATTTTTCACATTCATCGCACTAGTACACTGAGGATGCTACTAAATTATACTAGCATACAGTTGAAATATCTGTATAATCACTCAGTTTGCATATCCAAGAATTTCAGTAACTATCAACCATCTCTTCATCATTTCACACAGAGGAGAGAAAAGATTGCTATGAGCATATTTTGAAGCACCCATCAGTCATAATCACTTAAAATAATTTCCAATGCATTTTCTTCACAAGGGTTCAATTTTCTGATTACAGCTAAATATGAAACAGCATATGAACAAAAATGAACAGGTTTTGTATGAAAACATATAAAAAGTCATTTTACTTCTGCTTTGCTTTGTTTTGCACTCCTCACTTATTTTTTAAAGCCTGATACCTTAATTTTTGGTCTTGATTCCACAGAACATACTGGAATACATCACCTGAAGACATCTACAATTTATCTTAAAGTACATGACATCCTCCTCAGTCATCAAAAGCCTGGCAAGAGTCCAGTCACTGGCACACCACTCTAATCCCTACACATGCAGAAGCAAAGCCATGTCCTAGACCTTCCCATGTGTGCCCAGGGGCATTCCTTGCCTACTGTGAAAGCTGCAGCCAAACACTGCCCTTCACACAGCAGAGAGAAATAGCCAGGAAGATACTGGGAGCCAGTACTGTCAATGCAGGAGAACACAGATCAGCCCACTCCCCCTTTGCTCTTGCATAAGAGGTAAGAGAAGCAAACACAAACCACCACCACCACCTGCCTTTGTCACCTGCTTTTAGACAGCACTGGCAGACCTTGCTTCAGTATGCATTATTTATTTCACTCATTTTCCTAAGAGTAATGTTGTCTGGAATTAGATTTAATGACATTATGACTCAAGTACACCATTATTAACATTTCCATAGGAAATTAAAATTTCAGTGTCTGAATGACTTCAGCTAATCATCAGACTTAACAAGAAAAAGCTGACTTCCTCTGCTACCTCAGAAGAAACGTCTTTCCTCAGCTATAACTGAGGAGATATTTAAGATGCAATGAAAATTTTACAAAGGCTCAAATAAAAATCTAATTCTTTATTATTAATGGTTAGCCAACCCCAAAAAAGTCATGGACATGTTTTTGATAAGCCTTAGCTACCAGGTTCTTACAGCAACTGGACATTAAGTAATACCATTTTCATACAGAGTGAGCCTGAAACAATATTTATTTATTTCAGTGACATTATTAAAACAGAAGAATTTGTCATTTATTAGAACAAAATTATTAGAATATTATTTTCCCAAGATGTTGAGCACTAGCAAACAGCATTGCAATGAAGATATCATGCTCAGAAAGTCTGGGAAAAAAAAAACAATATTAAAAAAAAAAAAATCAGACCATACATTTGCATGACTTCAGATACCTGTTTAAACAACAAATTTAGCAGCTTAACCTTTTAATCATCTCTTTACCCAGATTAATTTTGTGCAAAACTACTCCCAACAGTATAAAATACAAAATAAGAAAACACAACCTGCAGATATCTCCCATACTCCAACTGTGATCTTCAACTGCTAGTAATATTTTGTGTGATAGAAAAAAGTCTGCATTTCTGTTTGCAAACTCAAATTCAAATATTTAATAAGAAAGCTTAGCCAAAAGGCTGACTAAAGACACACAGTACTAGATGAGGAGGAAATGAGTAGCTACATATATTAATTATCACCCTTTCTGAGAACACAGGCTCACTCAAGTTAAAATTTAAAGGGCTTAGATTACTTTCTGGTGAATTTTATTAGTTTTCCCCAAGAGGTGCAAAGACTAATACTGTCACAACAGCAGAGGAGAACATATACAGCGTCATTACAAGCTGAGTCACCCCAGAGCACTGAATCTTGCTTTATTATACCACAGCATCCCAACCAGCCTCCTGAAGCGCTAGCATTTGTTATGTGACAGAACAGTAACAGCAGCCCAAGCCAGGATCACCAGAAAGCCAAACCTGCACATCTGCAGCCTTTCGGTGGGCAGAGCCTTTCCCTTGCTGCTCTCCCTGGATAGAGCAGCTGCGGGCTTTCCTTCCTCTACTGCAGCAGGGCAAGATGCACAACAAAGTTGTGAGAGGTCTTCTACTTGTGGCTGCTGGAAACATTTAGATATGCCCTCAGAGAGCCGTGATGCAGGTGGGAAGATGAGGTGTTCAGGCAGATGTGCAAGAACTACAACCTGAAGATTCTTTCCCAGACATCAACTTAGCCTTCCTCTCATCCAAGTATTCTAGTTATTTTCTGTCTAAAGACCTAATTCTTGAAGGAGAAAAAAAGTAAAATCTGAAGGGACTTCTTCATCATGCCTCAATTCATATCCTGCCATCATTCAGATCCAAATTCACTGATATTTTTCATTTCTTGGTACCACAGTCCAATCACTCAGGAGTACCATAGAGAATAGTTATTCAGTGCTCTCAAATAAATCACATGTGTTTTCAGTCATCTGTCAATAAGGAATTTAAGATCCCTGAATTTCTGGAGGGCCTACTACAGAAGTCAGCAAAACAAGAAGACAATTGAAGAGTGTGACTGTCTCCTCTACTGGCAAGCTGTTAATGAATATCACCTCCTGTCCTGTTTTCTTCCCAGTTTCCTTCTTTTCTCTCCCATCTTGTGATGGAACGCACACAGATGCACATACTGTAAAACACATATGACATTTTGTTGGCATTACACTGTTAAATATTCCTTCTACCTTACTACATTTTATTTCAACTGCATGTCACAGCAGAGAGCAATTGGTTGTACGTCAAGGACCATAAGCAAATGGGATCTGCTTCTCCAAATCTGCATGTACACTACCATTGTAAAACCAGACAATATTATTATTTAAAGTAACAACAAACACTTGAAGTACTATCTTTCGCATATCTTAGTCAAAACTGTTTTGAAAATGTTTTCCATTTTCATACACTAACTTCAAATGCTAACTTCACTAAAATCATCCCTCTTGAAGTATGATTTTAGCCAAGTATTTTAAACAGTGCTATCTGATGAGAATCCATTTAACTAGTTTCCTAGTAGATATATCCAAAAATAAATGTACTTTGCATATACACACATTCAATGCATTTCATTACACGCTTCCACACGCAGCTGTGATCTGAAGCCTGGCTAGCCTCTTCCATAAATTTACAATATATGCAGCCAGGACATCAGGCAAGATAAGAGTGACAGAAAAAATACACAGGAACTGCATGATCAACTGAAACAACTCTCAACATGCCCCAGTAACACTCAAGTAACATGGGAAAAAAGTGTGTTCTGTAATTCCCAGAGTATTTTCAGAATTACTCTATATTAATTTATTGACTCTCGCAGGTTTCTTAATCTTCCTTTCTTTTTTACAACAATCACTACAAAGCTCACTGTGCTGCTGACAGAGAAAAATTAGCCATAAAATTTGCATATGGAAAGGTATTTTCAGCATGCTTCCCACAAAAAAAAGTTGTTTCCACAATAAAGAACATTATGCAAATCAATCGTTTTATGACAACTTATTCATTTTACAAGTCCAGTGAAAAACAGGCTAAAACAATCAAAACTTCTACTATGTCCATGTGTGTGTAGTGCCTTTCCAAAACAAGTATTTCATGATTTATCTCATCACGCAACTAATATTCCCTTCCAAACGTGGTATTTTGGCTGCATTCTACAAAAAAGAACTCAGAATTAATTTTTCCAGATCTCTTTTCCATTCCTTTTTATTTTGGACACCCTGCAGAAAACCTCAGTTTTGAGAACCTCTAGTATAAACGGGTCATTCCAATTATAAATGATTTGCAGATGGCTTTGGAGGTACAGTGCTAAGAATCCTGCTCACCAGCACAGACATGTAACTATTTATACACCACAACACTTGGAAACCTTTGTCACAAAACAGAAGTCCCCTCTGCAGGGTGCCGTACAGAAAAAGGTTATTTTTGCCTTAAAGCATTTTTACTCAGTACAAGGCAGAAAGAGAATACTGATGTATGGACAGGAATACACAGAAACTAAGACAGCAATTTCCAAACTGAATCTACTTTCTCACTCCAGCAGCCTACCTCAGCTTCCTTCAAGTGTCATCTATTACTTGACTAACTCTGCAGAAAAGGAAGGAAACAACCATGCTCCAGATCAGCATCCAACAGCAGCAACAGAACCTCCAGGAGGTGAAAAGCTACTGTCTTCAAACTTGAACCCCAGAGCTCAAGCAGCACTTCACTCACAACCAAACAACGTCTGACTGTCAGCAATGTCTTATACTCCCTTCCTGTTAGTTTAGAAGTCCATGCCCAAACTCCTTCTGAAAAAGAATCATTTGATGTTTGGATGTGTGAAAACAGTAACTATCCTGAAAACAAAGCAGTATGTGCCTGAAAGAGTGAAAGGAAAGCTCACAGCAAAGCTGCATGTTTTCAGGAAATACTTGTCTCTTTCTAGAAACTAAGTATAACACATGATTTCCAAGACAAAGAGGATACCTCCTTCAATGAATGCCAAATAGCAAAAATAATCTGAATAGCATTATGGAGAATCAAAAGGGAAATACCCACAGTAAGCCCCAGCTGACTCAAGATGATGTCAGACGAGATGTCTTTGGGGAAAATTAACTGCCTTCTTTTTTTAAAAACAAATTAACATAATGAGGTAAAAAATCACCTACTATTAACTGCTTCTGATGAACCACTTAAACACTGGAGAAAACTGAAAGGTCTCATTCATTATTTCTCACCACAAGTTTGACCACCTACCATTTAATTTACAGATACTAAAAGAGAAAAGTTTCTCAAACTATCATAAACCAAATAATACTAGCAGAGCTCACAGTATCTCCATTGTAGACTCTTCTAGATCATACTCAGCCATAGATAAAATCAATCATACAAAACCACAGATGTCATCAGACTACAGGCTTCCCCACAAAACCTGAGTAGGGCATAATATTTGTTTTCCTTCTAGTTGGAGTTTAAATATTATATATAGAAGTACTTGTTGTTGCTGGAGCACTACCATTTCCTAGAGCTTCGCCAATCAAAAATCTTTAAGATTCTCAAAAGAACAGTTAAAATTTCAGAGTTTCATCCTTCTGCGTTTATACTAGAACTCACTGCTATTGAAATTATTTTACTTAGTGTTATAGCCACAGTATGTGGAAAAGATCCACATGTCTAGTTAAAAGAAAAATGGCCATTGCAAAGGAAAAAAATAGGAAAAAGTAGGCTGAAAGCTAGGGAAACATCATGCTTCTGGACGTCCAGATATTGATTCAAAATATGTTTAGTTCTTTATGAGAACAGAGAACTGCAAAAACATTGGTCAGATATTTGCAAACAAAACTCCTGGACTGAGAAGATTAAAATGCAGTGTAATCAATACAGTAAACTTAAAGAGGAAATTACTTATGTGTGGACTTAGTGCAACAGACTTTTCATTGAGAAGCGAGGTAGATTAGCAAAAACTAATTTGTAGTCTTTGCTTTAAAGACAGGACTACTACAGGGACTTTGTGAAACAGGGCAATAAAAGAAGATTCAAAGATAAATGGAAGTATTATTGCTCCAGCTCCTGACAAACAGATTCCCCAGAGGAGACAGTCAACAAGAATATTCAGTGGGAGGGCACTAACATCTTTATCTCAGTGGTGACTCACTCTTAAGTAACATTTATTTTCGTAAGAACCTCTATAAGTAAAATGAAAATCCCATTCAGTGACCATAACTATAGGGAGAACATCATCTTTCTAATTAGATTCTTTTTTATATTGGTAACTTCTTGTCTTAGGACACAAGAAGAAATAGAGGCCCAAATCAGCTATTTTATAACAAATAATACAACTCTATTAAAGCAGAGTAAAGGAAATCTTTATGTGCGTAGGAGAGAATAAAGCAGAAAAACTAAATTCAAGATCCGAGCACTACCTTTCCTGCCCACAAAATAAAGTGTTTATAGACTTCCTGTCATGACTATAATCTTAAAAATATAAATTTATATGACACTCCCAGTTGGCATCCATGTCAAGACAAACTGATTACCACCACTCAGTTTAGGGAGAAACTGTCTCAACCTGTGTTCAAAATTTCACTTATACCAGCAAAACTCGGTTGACACATTGCATCTTTTTGCACACTACTTATTTTTCAAGGCTTCAGAAAGTGCTGCAAATACATACAGAAAAAGAAAAATGGAAGTGCTGAAGAGTTTCCAGTTTCAGTCATGCTGAACAGGTTAGCAGTATTATAAATGCTCCTCTTTCAGGTAAACACACCTGGGCTCTCTTATAGCAGTCATTAGTGCTTCACTACTAGCCTAGGAATCTGGAAACCCATTTATACACAGACCTGAAAAAATCCCACCCAACAATAAGCTATTTTACATTCAAAAATATTTAAATTAGAAAAAGTCTTCAGGGGCAGTAACAGTTACTCTCTGCAGTTCATAACCTTAAACACTTTCTTTTACAAGTTCTGTTGCCACGTAAGGTTTTTTACATCAATAAAGAGAGTTCAATGAACACTGACGTCATCAGGCTCTTATCTAAGTAAAAACTTACACTTTGTGAAATATTTTTTCAGTTGTGTATCACAGTTTATATGTTCATTTAACGTGTGAAAATGTCATCATAGTTCTGACATCAGAATAAAATCTGAACTCAAAGTTCCTTATGTATTCCTCTAATTTGGGTTTCTTCAACAGTGGAACACATGCAAGAGCAATGTGTATGCTAATGTGTATGCTAATGTGTACCAACACTATTTG
This sequence comes from Cossypha dichroa, assembly GCA_027576135.1. Lineage (NCBI taxonomy): Eukaryota > Metazoa > Chordata > Aves > Passeriformes > Muscicapidae > Cossypha > Cossypha dichroa. The sequence continues at coordinate 705,064 of JAODHZ010000333.1, read as the reverse complement.
CATTTTTGCTGCTTCTTCAAAGACTTAAAATGATGCACAATGAAACACAACAAGATTTGACTGCAAATTTTTCATCACTGAATCTTGCTGTATCACCTTGCCACTGTTGGATCATGCTGTTTTCAAATAAAAATAAAAACATACACACACTTTGACCTTTCTATTTTTTTACCTATTGTTTCAGTCTTTGTAGTGAAACTACACATTGATAAGCCTGAATTAGTAAGATTGTATGAAGCTAAAATAAGCACTAAAATCACAGATGAAAATATCTGAAATGTGAACGTTATTGAAGAATTCACATTATTTTAAAAATCCTTTTAAATTAATACTAAGATCACCCAGACAAAAAACATTTCACTGTGTATCTTTTTCAAGGATGTGTGTAACCATATACTTGGACTATACATGCAATGTAGATACATCAATAGAGAGACCTGAACTACCCCAGACACCAAAAACAAACTACTTACAGCGCCACACCCAAAAAAGAAGGCTTGAACTGGTTCCAAGCTAATGAGGCTAAACAATCTTTAAAACCTACAAACCTACTACCTCTTATACAAGAGGAAGAGGCTCTTCAAAAACTGATGAGATAACCATACATGAGAACTCCCCAGTACTATGAGTAATTAACATAACCTTAAGAATATACAAGTGCAATTCAGAAAGACAAGCACAAAAGCAACAGAATAGTCAAATATGACAGTTTTAATAAATACCACCTACGTGAGGATTCAGGCACACAGACACCAGAATTTTATTAGTTTGAATACAGAGATTTAACTTGAACTTTAAAACAATTCAAAGGTACAACTGATTGTTTAAGAGCATCTCTTTATTCCTCTAAACAAAAGCTATTCCTACACTCCACAAATTTTTCTGCTGGACTGTTAATGGATCACAAATGTTTATTAATCATTTAACTTACCTGACCTGGCTGAGGGGATAAACAATTAACAACCTCCTCCAGCATCACTGGTACGTGCAATCTTCCAAAATCATTGTTTTCTGTACTTTGAGGCAACTCTTCAGTTTCACGCTTCTGGACAGTTTGTTCCTTTGACTCAGAGTCAGAAAGCTTTTTTGATGAAGAATGGATCCTTCTGGCCAAACCAGCCACGTTTACTGAATTCAGTTTCAAGTTACACAGAAACAAACATTTGCAAACTTGGCACAGATTTTGAGATAACATTTTGGAGCTGATCAACCTAGAAGAGCAGTAGATGTTGGGAATTACTTTCAAACAAGTATTTGAAATAGTGTATTTGTTGTAAGTAACCAAGCAGAAATGCTATAGGCAAAGCAATGTGCATTCCAAGTTGGGCAGCTTTATAGGTATGTTGTATCAGCAAAATGTTTGCAGATCTTTCAAGATTATGTGCAAATCCACCATGTTCAAGCAATAAGCACATTCTTTTCACTATCAAATTTTAATACATGCTTTTCTTGAATTTACCTTGCCAGAAGCTACCAATATCTTTCCTGCTTAAGAATATGCTGAAAAAGTTACTCTGCTGATAATTTAGGATTCAGCCGGGCAGTAATTCCCCCACCTTAAATCTGAAAGTGTGCATCACTCTAACTTTGAATAGACACACAGATGTGAGGTTTTGCAACAAACCATAGTGTGTCTACAGAAAACATCTATTATCATGGTGTGCTGTGCTGGTTTTGCCCGGGGTGGAGTTAATTTTCTTCACGGTGGCTAACACGAGGCCGTGTTTTGGATTTCTGCTGAACAGAGCAGGGAGGAGACACAGCTAGGGCAGGTGACCCAAATGCACTGAAGGGATATTCCAGACCACACGACATCATGCTCCATACAGAAAGTGGAAGATGATGTTTGGAGTGATGGCATTTTGCTTCCCAAGTAACCATGACCTGTGGTAGGGCCTTGCTGTCCCTTGGAGATGGCTGAACTCGTCTGCCCATGGGAAGTAGTGACCTAACTCTTTATTTTGCATTGCTTGTCTGCACAGCTTTTCATTTAGCTATATCTGTATGTCAGCCCCCGAGTTTTCTACCTTTTTTACCCTTCCCCTTCTCTCTCCAGTCCCACTGGTGAGGGAGCGAGGAGCGGCTGTCTGGGGCTGGGGTTAAACCAGAAAGTGTTAAAGTTAAACCAAGTTAAACCATCATCCTACCCACGCTGACCTACACTGCTCCGAGCGCCAGACGCGTGCTTAACACGCACGAGGAACACGCTGTGCTCACAGCCACTCTCGCTCTACACAACTGGAGATCTTTTCCTTAGAAGTGAGCAGAAAGTGCATTTTATAACAGCGCAATCCTAAAGGGACACTCGGGCACGACTGCAGGCTGCCGCCTCAAGATCGGGACTCGTCCTAAGGCAGAAGGCAAAGGCAGCAAGGACAAAAATTCTACCCCTCAACGCTTTTTATCAGGGGCGACCGGAGGAGCGTCAGCAGCCCGCACCCCGGTCCGCGACAGGCCCTGCCACGGACGGGACGAAGGGGATACGTGGGACATGCGGAGCCAAAGCCGCCCGCCCGCCCGCTCGCTCAGCCGCCCGCCCGCCAGCCCCGGCCGTGCCCTCGTCCCTTCCCTTCCCTTCCCTTCCCTTCCCTT
>JAODHZ010000333.1:677591-700928 GCA_027576135.1 Cossypha dichroa | reverse complement strand
GCGGCGCGGCGCGGTGCGGTGCGGTGCGTGAGCCCGGGGACGGCCGAGGGCGCGGCGCGGCGCGGTGCGGTGCGGTGCGTGAGCCCGGGGACGGCCGAGGGCACTGCTCGGAAGGTGGGTGCCGGGACAGGCGTCTCTGCGGCGGGTATGGGAGGCAATTCTCCGGCCGTAGGGCCGAGCCTGGAGCCCTGAGGAAGAGCTGTGTGCCGTGGGGTGGGAGCCGTGCGGGCCTGGGAGGCGGCTCGGCTGAGAGAGGCCGAGCTGGCCCTGGAGCGGCAGAAGGCCGCTGAGAGCCTTTGCCGTGTAGGTTACTGTCCTCTTTTAAGAGTGGGTGAATAGCCCGCTGTTAGCAAAAATGGGCTATTTAAAGGAAATTCCCTTTTGGTATCGGTTACCGCATCCCATGCGAGGCACGTTAACGTAAACCCCGCTTTAACTCTCTTTAAACGTGTAACGTGACTATTTCAATGATCCAAGGAGAGCAATATAGGCGGCTCCTCTTTCTGCTGAAGAACAAAAAACTACTCGCTTTACTCTACAGAAATGTGGTTTCATCTGAAAGCTTGGCCTGTTTTAAAGGGAGAGGTGCTAGTTGGCTTTCTGAAAGCTGTGCTGAATTAAGTCATGTTTTGAGGACAGTTACCGCGTTTCCCAAAGTCTCACCGCTGTTGGGGCGGTACATTGACAAGTCACGGGCGGATCCAGCATAGGTGCCTGACCAAATGTGTGAACTGTTTGAAAGAGTGAAAGGCGTTATTTTGCAAATAAAACCTGTCTTGTCAATTGCAGAAAAAACTCAGCTCTTGGATCTGAAGGAGTGTTGGAAGCAAGCTGGGGAACAGAAGGGATGACTCCTGCTAAGGAAGAAGATGTCTGTAGCCATGTGAAAGTGGTAGTCCGTGTCCGCCCGGAGACCCAAAAGGAAAAACACGGCGGCTTTAGCAGGGTTGTCCGTGTCATTGACCGGCATGTGCTGGTCTTTGATCCCAAGGAGGAAGAAGTCAGCTTCTTTAACAGGAAGAGAGTGACCCACAGGGATATCAACAAAAGACAAAGGAAGGATCTTAAATTTATGTTTGATGCCATTTTTGATGACAGTTCATCCCAGTTGGAAGTTTTTGAGCATACTACCAAAAATCTAATTGATGGCTTCCTGAATGGATATAACTGTACAGGTAACTTTGCTATTTATCTTCTTTAATTAAAAAACTTCAGTGATTTTCTCAAAGTTTCTACTGTTCTGTCCAGTGGCTGCAGAGGTATTAAAAAAGCCTGAGATAGAAGTAAAACAGTGTGGTTTAATTCCTAGATGTAAAAGGCTGACTTTTTAGCATATAGAAGTTAGGATAGCTCCACTCTATTTTAAAAATAAGTTTGTGTTAAGGCTGTAATAGACTTGGGAATATTGTCTGGAATATATGTGCTATCAGGAGTCCTCTAGAGTTATTCAGGCAGAAGCAGTTGTGTCACTGGGAGTGTGGCTGTGAGGAGTGTTGTCTTGTTCGACTCACTGAGAGTGAGTTGTGTCACCTGCTTTATCAACTCTTCAAGGTCTTGGGGTTTTTTAATTGGCTGCTGGAATGTGGTAAGGAAATGAAATGCATATCAGCAACAGGCTGATGGCTTAGGGTTATGAGAGTAAGAAAATATTTTCATGTAACGTATCAGTGAATGAATTTTGAACTGAAAATTCAAAAATATTGCTTTGAAACATCTCTCCCTAATTATAGACGTGAAAGGTAAAGCCTAAGTAAGAAACTTGAACCATTTATGAAACAGCTGTGCAGAGTAACAGAGGTCTGTGAATGTTTACTTGACTTGTATTCCTGATTAGCTTAAAAATAATTACGTATTTTCACTTTGGGTTTTTTTTTTTTTTTTTTTTTGGGAAAATTCAGTGCTTGCATATGGAGCAACAGGAGCTGGAAAGACTCATACAATGTTAGGTTCTCCTGAAGATCCTGGAGTCATGTATTTAACTATGATGACACTTTACAAATGCATGGATCAAATCAAAGAAGATAAAACATGTGATGTTGCTGTCTCTTATTTAGAGGTGAGTTCCTGTATTTGGTAAGATATAAAGACAAGCTGGTTTTGCTTTCTTCTGGTCCTTTCTGGGGCTTGACAAAATGTGTCCTTATAGGAGTAGCACTGTATTGTGCTCTGCAAACTTGGTGTTCCTAAGCACCTGTTACTGTATTAAAAAAGTATTTTAAAAGACTGATTTCTGTTTATTTAATTCTGTCAACTATGGAGGATATTTTAATAAAATCTTTTGAATTCCCTTTCAAAGGTTTACAATGAACAGATACGTGATCTGCTGGTCAAATCTGGACCTCTGGCTGTTCGTGAAGATGGCCAGCAAGGGGTGGTGGTTCAAGGTCTGACATTGCATCAGGTATGTAAACATCCATGGAAACCTAAAATGTGCTTGAGATATTGGAGAAATGTTCCCATTGTTCTGAGAGTTGGATGGAATTTGGTCATTTCCTGGTGGGCTTTTTTCTGGCCATATGCACCAGTAACTTACAAATCTAATTAATTAGTTAAAAGTACATTGTGGAAAAAACCTGCTGGTCTTATTGAATGCAAATATAGAAGCATTCAGTCCTTGTTATCAAAAGGGTACCATTGGCTTGATGGTCATCCAGCAGATTTTGGGAGCTTTCTTTCTTGGCTAAAATATCTTGGCATTGCCTTCTTTACCATCTTGGAGTGCATTACACTGCTGTGAAGTCTAAAGGTTGTTTTTGTTTGCAAATAACCAGGTTTGAAAAGTTCCACGTTAAATTACTTTTCTGGACTAACACAGCAATTCTTTGGTAAGGTCAGTGATAGAACCTAGTTTTCCAATCTCAAAATCACTTCCTGTGGACCTATTTTCTTGCAGCTTTCTTTTATATGTTACATGCCATGGCAGGAAACAATATTCTAAGTTTGGCTAGCTCTGTGAGCATCCTTGTTCCCAAATCTTGATTCTTGTGAGGAAAAAATTTTTCTTGTACTAATGCATTAAATAGTGATATACTAATTTAAGTCCAGACATTCTTAAAGAGGCTGATTCTAACCTTGGAGAATCTTTCAGATTTGTCTAAATTCATACCTTACTGCTTTTTAGCTGAGAATATTTGTTTGAAGTGCCTTAGTTTCAAACAGGAAATTTCTCTTACTTCTAGGTGGCTAAAATTTTATGGGTTTTTTTTTTTTTTGAAAGTGAATTTTAATGTAAATGTATTCTAGAATCAGTATGCTCCTATAGTTGATGGAAAAGAAAAGAAACTTGTATTTGTCTTGTGCTCTACTCTTAAAGCCTAAATCAGCTGAGGAAATCCTTCAGATGTTGGACTATGGCAATAAAAACCGAACCCAGCACCCCACCGATGTGAATGCCTCCTCTTCCCGCTCCCATGCTGTCTTTCAGGTAAGGTCATATAGCCAATAAAGTGGGCATTACTGTGAGGAGCACCTTTGGTTTAAAGTTGGATACAATGGAAGCTCTTACTTTTAAACTGTATTGAACCTTAGTTTGGGGAGGAGGGAATTGAAGTTTTTCAGTTTATTCTTCTTGTTGACTCCTTATTCCTTGGAAGTATGTAATGGTTCTTAGTGTTTATGTTCAAAGAAATGAATTCAATGAAAAGATCTCCAATTCCAATTGTTAGAACTTATTACATATTTTATATGTACTTATACATTCTTAACTTATATTTCTTAGAAGAAGTAACTTTTATGTAAAGTAGTAATTTAAAGCTTTAATAGACTTCCATATTGTAGTCTTGTAAACTGAAAGTTATTGATGATTCTTTTAATGCTTTCTGTTTTCATGATGTTGCTTAGCATTTCTCTGGGAAAAATAATTTACAGAATGCAGTTATGTCTGACTATAAGAATATCAAGTAGTACTTTCTTATTTTGCTTTGTTGGTTAATGTTAATTTTACAATAAAGTTATTTCCTAATATCCTGGTATAGATCAAGTTTTAGAAAATTGAAATGATGATTCTTAGTTTTCAGAAATGAGTTTTGAATGAGTTGTACAAATATGCTAAAACTTAAGACTTCCCCAAAGATTTCTGGGGTTAGCTACACTGCCTTATTCTTCTGACTTCTCTTTTTAAATACAACCTGTGATATTTAAGAACTAATCCTGTTATCAGCAGTATCTTTTTTCTGTTTGCTGTTACATACTGCAAAGCAGTATCTTGAATTATTTATTTGTTCCACTCTGGGTTGAAAAATATTAAAATACATTTGATTCTGGTCCTTGCATTAGAGCACTTAACTGTTGGGAACTTCTTAACAGTATCTGCAGACTTAGACAATACTAAATAACTATAGCAAAGTTAAAAAAAACAGCTTCTAAATATGGAACAAAAGTCATTGTCCCTCTAAAATCTTCTGTTTTCCTACATACCTTAAACTTATGTTTGAAATTGTCCCTCCTGTTTTTAATTTCCCCTGAGGCCTGCCCTTGTTGTGCCTTTTACATGAATGCACAAACACTTCTTTAAAAGTTGTTTGGGTTGAGAGCTGCCTTGTGGTGTATGTGTGCTGCTTTAGAAAGGCTCAAGCCACAGTGCTACAGGCAGATCAGTGAAGTGCTGGTTTCTGTTTGTTTGCTTGCTGGGCTGGGATATCTTATCTTGCTTACCTTTACTTAGGAAAAAGCTCTGGATTCTATTATCTGGCAGGCTTTTTCTCAGTACACTTCTGAAAGTGGTAAACAATTAAATAAGTCACTTCAGTTTCTCATAGATGTCCACAAATCTGTGACATTCTGCATAACAGAATTGTGGGGTTTTTTCCAGAGATAAAAGTGGTGAGAAGTCCCCAGTGCTGTCATGATTGCTCTTTATTTTTAATGTTTCTTTTATTTTAAGAGTTGCTTTTTTGTACCAATATGTTATTTTTGTCTTGTCTTGTTAACTTTATGGGAGCAGGATATTTTCTGAAACTAACTCAGAAATTGTTAAGTCTTGGCCCAGGACATTCTGAGCTGATTTTTGAGATGCAAGTTTTGCCTTACTCTACTGTATGTCTTATGTTTGAAAAATCTATCTGGGTCAGGCAATTACTGCATCTGAGAGGAAAGTCTGAATTGCCACACTGTCCTATTGAGAGTGTTCTGCTTTGGGGTATTTCCTGTATCTTTTGAATTTTTACAAAAGCTTAAGTCATACAACATAGTTTGGCTGTCACTCTACCTTTCTCTACTTCCTTAATGATAGTTACTGTGTTGCTCTGGTAGTGTGTTCCTAGCCTGCGGCTATTTTTTTTTTTTTTTTTTTTTTTTTGTCTATTATACTGGAAACAGTACAACTGAACTTAGTTGTACTGTTTGATATAGAAACATGTCTGTTTGAAATAGATTTACTTTTCATGGCAAGTCATAAGAATTTTATTTTGTTCATTCACAACACTTGTCAATCTTTTCAGTTACAAGGTACTGTGAAGACTTAGTTTCTCATGCACAAAGCTTAAAACTACAGAAGCAGTGAGATGCTGTCTTTACTAGTCAGTCACCTTATACTCATGGCAGCCCTTTCCTAATTCCCTGTCCAGAAGGGCATTCATGAATGTGTCAGTAACCATTAGCCATATTAAATGGCAAGGCACTCAACACAAAAGAAGGGGAATATATACTGAAAAAGTGTAAAGCCATATAAGGATAGCTTTGGTTCTTCTTACTGACCATATATTCAGGCTTTGCCTACTTCCTTATAAACCTGAAGAAAGAATGCCTTCAACAGCAGAAGGAAGCAGAAGCGTTCAGTTCTTTATACTGTGAAAATTTCAGGAAAGATGGGATGAAAGGGAACAAATGGCTTCAGGAGGCATCCCGTTTGAAAAGGTCTTGGAGTGTGTTTTCACAGCAGTAAATGAGTATTGTTTCCTATTAATGGAAGATACAATTAAATCTAAATCACTGAAAGGTCAGCCTTTTCCTGGTTTGTCCCTATACATCTCTTGTTAGTGTACTCCTAAATGTGCATTTGAAAAAGGAACACTTCTTTCAATTTAAAGTTCAGGAGTATGATACTCATTTTTAGTGCAGAAGAATCAAGACCTGTGAAATTCATTTTCCCTGCTAAAGAACTCACTTATCTTTGCTGCTCTGTGAGCCCGGGCCAGTTGGTCACTTCATCCTCTGCAGCAGAATGGGAGAGAGAATCAGAAGCAAGAGGAGGTACCTTGTGGTTCACTTAAGTGAAGGGAAAGTGGCAGGCAGGACAATTACTTGCCACCATCAGACCAGTGCCCAGCCATTCCTCATGCAATGGCTGCTCAGAGCAACTTTCAGTCAGTTGAGGTCAGCTGTTTGCTTGCAACCTCTTGCCCCCTGCCTTGACACCATACAACTGCTGTTCAGCAAAAGCTAATCACCAGTGTGTGTTATCAGCACTGTCTGGGTCACAAGTCCTGGAAACAACATGTGGGCTGATGCACAGAAAATTAACTCCAGTCAAACTTGCTGCAGCTGTACTCTGCTTATTCCCTTACTAATACATAAAACAAGGGACTTTAAAAGGTGTCAGAAATAGATTCACTCTTTTCCATTAGACCAAAGTGCCTGTTGATGTTAGACATGTACTAAAAGGTTTAACTTGGATTATGAGGATTCCAATACAAATGTCTTAAGACAGTTGTTACGCTATGAAATTAATTTACTGCTTAGATTGGTTAGTGGTTACTTGTTAATTATTTTCTTTTTTTTTTTTTTTATTGTAGATTTACCTACGGCAGCAAGATAAAATAGCTAGTATTAATCAAAATATTCGTATTGCCAAAATGTCTCTCATTGACCTGGCAGGATCTGAACGTGCCAATGCAACAAGTGCCAAGGGGGCTCGTTTTGTAGAAGGAACAAATATTAACCGGTCCCTGCTTGCTCTTGGAAATGTCATTAATGCATTGGCAGATCCAAAGGTATGTGCTGCTTTCCCATGCAGTCTTTACTGCCTAGTGCTCTGAAAACACTTACAGAAGTGCTAAGCTGATTGAATATTGTGGTTTACAGTGTTGATGCTGCTCACATTGTCATGTAAGATTGTCTTAACGGTTTCCACTATTATATCTGTGATAGCTGAAAGACAGTCCCAATGAGAGAGAAATCTCAAAACAATGTGCAGCTGCCTAAGGATAGTGTCAAAGATGAATGGTACCTGCTTTTCTTAACTTGATTTCTTCTTTTCTTACTTTGATTTCTTTGATATCAAGCATATATAGAGAAGCTTGCATGAGTACATGAAGAACCTTACAATTAACCTCTAACCTTAAGGAGAAGCAGCTTTTATAGGCTAAAACAGTGCCTCTTACAAGTTGTTCTTTTGGGATCTCACATACATCCATATACATACATACACATCCCTGCTCAAAGCAGTGAGTCAGTCTCCTGGTCTGTCTCACTAGCTCAAGCTAAGGAATAGGTACAATAGTGTAGGACAATGACAAAATCTCCTGAACATTTGCATACATAAAGTCCGTTGTCTACCATAATACTCTTTTTGTTCTTCTGCTCAACTAGCAAATTCCTGCTTCAAATATGCCAGGAGAAATTCAGATTTAATTTACCTTCCTGGTGCTGTATGTCATCACCACCATCTTGATGGAGGGGAAGGTAGAGTTTAATATCTGTACCACAGACATACAAAAGAATCATGTTGATTTATTTGGTGTAGGATTGGGTTCCTAGTGACCAAACTTAGTATCATGAAATGAAAATTCTGTAGCTTCACAAAGCAGAGTTTGTGTTGCCTGCAAGGTTGTGAAATCTATCCTTCAAGGTAATGAAAAGCCTACTGGGCATAGTCCTTGCTATCTTACTCTGGCTGACCCTGCTCAGAGCAGAGGGATTGAACTAGATGGATTTTAGAGGTCCTTCCCAACCTGGATGATTTTGTAAACTGGAAATAGTTTAATGTAGCTTACTTTTTCTGTTAGCTGCCCTATCACAAAAATAGGAGTTACATATCCAGACATCAGAAAGTAACCTAGCTAATACATGTGGTATAAAGGTATTGAAGAGTTTCAAGAGACTTAAAATGTGTAAGATGTATAGATATTTCAAAGAAAAATTACTTATGTTAAAGAAAAGTTTCATGGCTGTTTGTCATGGTTTATATTACTGTTGAAATTCTAAGCAGACTTTTATTTCAAGTACAGTTAACTGAACCATATATATATATATATATATATCTTTTTAGAGCAAGAGACACATTCCTTATCGGAACAGCAAGCTCACTCGTTTATTGAAAGATTCCCTGGGAGGAAATTGCAGAACAGTAATGATAGCTGCTGTTAGCCCATCTTCCCTGTTCTATGATGACACCTACAATACTCTGAAGTATGCCAACCGAGCAAAGGATATCAGGTCTTCTGTGAGTATATGGCTATTTACTGATCTCTTGTCAAAGCACAATAATAGTACGAAGAGAAAAATAATGACTTTTGGAATATTTGATTTTCCTTCACTTTTGTCTTAAATTTTGTTCTACCCTCTTTCTTTATGGTCAACTCTTCCTCATCTGACTGATAGGTACAGTAGATACAAAGTAGATCCTGGATCTGGCCTAAAATCAACATAGCTCTATGTCTTGGTTTAGGGCAAAGGGTCCCTCCCCCCCCAGGAAACAAACCCAAATGGCCCCTCCCCTAACCAGTTTGGAAAGAAATATCCTCGGAGAAAAGTGGAAAAAACCTGTTTATTCAACAGGCAAAGCATTGCCCAGCACAAAAAAAAAAAAAAAAAATCAACAATACCAAACAACAAAACCTCTCACTGCTCCAAAGAGATGACAAGTTCAGAAAGTCTCTCTTCTTTGGGTGGTAGTGTGTCTCAGGCTGTTCTCAGTCCCTCCAGTGCTGGAAAATGCCACTACCCAGGCCAGGCCCCAACGGGCCACAGGTGCAAGCTCCTAGTGCTCCCCCAGTCCAGAGCAGGTTCAAATAGTTCCAGGAAAAAAAGAAAAACTGTCCAGGAAACTTCTCTGCTTCAGTTAGTCAAAAACTAACTAAAAGCAAAGGGGAGCTCTTTCCCACTGACCACCACAGTGACACAGTCCAGGAGCAGAAGCAATGAAACTCCCATCTCTGTTTGAAAACAATTGCCTCAGACATTCCACTGCTTCTCCTTTCCCCCCCTTCACTCTCAGATCCAGCCTTAAAGGTACAAAACTCACTTCTGGGCTAAACAGACAAATGAGGATACAATTCAACATCACAAAGTCATCCCAAGACATGCTGTTAATAAGGTTATGCTGCCAGTTTGAAACAGTTTGTTTTGTGAGCATGAAATTTAGAAATAATCCTCAGCTGGTAGAATTCACATCCTTTTTTAGTATCTTGCTATTACTTTCTCAGAGAACTGTGAAGTATATTAAAAAAGTTTCTGATCAGTTGTACAAAAATAAGTCCAAGTTTGTAGAATTCAGCTGGGGTCAAGAAGCTCAGTGAGATTGTCTTGATAAATGAGAAGCTATAATGTCCTGTTTCTGCACTCTATTGTTTAATTTTATTTTTCGTTCTCTTTTATTCCAGCTCCTAATTCTTTCTATGTAATACAGGGTTCACTATAATTTCCACTTGTTGCTTACTTAAAGGTAGCTTTTAGAATAAACTGCACAAGATAGACATTTAAATAGTAAAACTAATCAGAATAAATGCAAAATGTGCTTGCACATGTAAATTCTTGGTTTGTTGAGGGAAATGTCCTGTCTATGGGTGTGTAACAGGTGACAGCAAAAGCTGGCAGTCATATTCTCGTTGTGCAAGTCAGAATTTTGTGAATCTCTTTCCTCATAAAATAGTGTTTGTGTAACTATGTAGTACATATACACAGTGTGTTTATTATGCATGTAAACATGAAGGAGCTGCCTTTCAATTCTAACTTGTTTCTTTGCAGTTGAAGAGCAACGTTGTTAGTTTGGACAGTCACGTAAGCCAGTATGCTAAAATTTGCAGTGAACAAAAGAAAGAGGTATGTAAAAAAATCTATTGTTAAGAGGTTGAAAGGTTAACTGTTAACTTTGAATATAAAAAATAGTTTATGGGATAGAATCTATAAGGTAATAGGGTTCTAATGTATTTTGAAATAAGAAAATTTTGTCTACTGAGAGGAATATCACCTGCTGCCATAAAGCTGTTCAGTATCAGTGCAGAATGATAATTTTGGAAAAAGAAACAAAAAAATGTTTCAACTAAAAGGTGCTTCTTTTGGTTTAGATCCTGATGTTGAAGGAGAAACTGAGAGAATACGAAGAAAAGCAAGCAAGCATTCCTGGAAATCATAATACTGCAGAACTTTCAAACAACCAGCAAGCAGAAATAGAAAGGTAAATGAGTCACATTGAGTTTGCCTAACTTGTAAAAGCATTTGTAAAACAAACCTTCTCTTTTCAGTATTGATTTCCTCACTTCAACATTGCTTTACCTAGATCTAGGTGTGGCTTTGCCTAACATGTTATTTTTTTTTGAGCAACTTGGTGGTGGTTTTAAAATTAAAGGGGGAGACGTAGGAAATGACATGTCACAGGAAGGAGTATGTGAATGCTGAGTTCCAGCAAAGCTTCTTAGCAGGTTGTGTTTGTGGGTAGGCAGAATGTAGTTTGCATAAATGACAGCAGCTCTTGCCACTGTTGGCAGGCACTGATTCATGTGGTGTCATTCCTACAAGGTTTGGGAGAGACAAAACTTGGAAGTTTTTCTGCAAAGAGTTCATTTTGTTTGTAGATTCCTTATTTTCTATTGCTTTAATATTTATTCGCCTCTTCTTGGTAATGTTCCCATCTTTTCTTATGTGATGGTCTCATGAGAGAACACAAAGTGTAAGAAATTAAAATGTGAAGTATCAATTTGTTGCAGAAGTCATTGTATTCTATGAAGATGGTAGGTTTCGGAGCAAAAGACTTTCTGGATATGTCTCTGCATATCTCATCTCATATTTCTGACAATTACCTAAGTTAATTTAGGTAATTTTTTTTGGCCCTTTGAATCTGTTATTTTTTTAACCTGAAAAACTTAGAGGTATAGTAAAAAACCATTCAAAGCAAGATCTTGTCTGACTGTGCTTTATTTTAGTGGCATTCCAGACATTTCAATAAACCCTTTCATTCAGGTTATTTGAATTTAATTTTCAAAAGAAGTGTGGGCTTCTATGTCATGTTGATAGTGCTGACAGTTTTTCTGCATATTTTTGCACTGTATGTCTTTAAGATTGATTTAATTTCCTGTGATTTGCCCTTTATTTCATTCTTTGTGTGTGGGAAGAGTCAGTCAAGGGCAAGGTCTCTAAAATATCTTTTCAAAAGGCTGGACATATTCTATGCCAAGATTTGCTGGTCAGAGAGCATTTGTTTGCATTTCTTTGTTACAGAAAATCAAAAGAGCCACATGTAGACCTATCCTAGTCCCTCTAGATGTCAGAAATGATGTAAATGTCTCATTCTTTTCTTTCTCATGAATATCCTGCTGGGTTCATCCTACTGATGTTGTGTGGGTAATGAGTTGTTTTCTCCCATTCATTTACAGGTTCTGAAGGTAATTTGCTGCCTTCTCCCTTTTAGTTGGGACAGGGAAAAGAGCCTTATCAATCATCTTGTATTTAGGTCCAGCTACCCATGATTTTTGTGTCACTGTTATCTGAGACTCACTGAGTACACCACTTGCTTCTTAAAACCTAAAAACCATTCCTCCTTCTGCTAAAGCTTGGAGATGTGTTGTCTGCCAGTCTTTCAAGTCTTGAACTTGTTGAGGGCAGACAGTGGACACTCAAGAACCACAACTAGTAGGTCCTTGAGCACTTTCACACTAGGTGGTGTATGCAGTTCATACCATGGAGCTGTTTTGGAGTTGAACCTGAGTTTTTTAGTTTTTTAGCATTTTTGCAGTTTTTAATTTTATGGAGTTTTTTAATACTAAAAACTGTATAACCTCAAATATTGCATGTCTTTAGAACACTTGCATGTTAAACTGTGCTTTTATTTTTATGTAGAGTTCTAACAACATAGGATGTAATGAAATACTTTGTATATGAGGTTGGTTATTATTAAGATATACAGTATCTTTTTGGCCATCCTGTGCTGAAGCAATTTCGGTATTCAGGAGCGAAGTGAAAAAGTACCTCCAGTGAAAGTTACATTGCAGTCTGACAATGCTTCCAGGTCTTCTTTTTCTGCCTTGTGCTGCAGCCTAGGCGTGACCAGAAAACTGGTTACTCAATAATTCCTTAAGTACCATCTACCACTAGTTTGGTTTTCCCCCCTATTGGTCTAGCATGTGTTAAAACATGATGAATGTTCTGAGTTTTGTGGTCCATTAGTGATGAAAATTGTACAGCTATTTCAGGGAGAGTGAGATCTGCAGACCTTTGTGGCTTTCCCTTTTTTTGAAGATACCTAGCAGGTTTTTGAACACTTTGTGTGTCTGTAGCAACAGTCGTCTGATCTGTTTAATAAATTGGTGTAAGAAGTAGAGAACATAGGTATTTAGTATGTTTTGGAGCAAAGGAAAGGCATCTGAAGCTTCTTCACATAAGTCTTTTGAATCTCCATGTAGTTTTCATCATTATGACAAGATTTATTTTTAGTGACTCCTTCAAAATTTCACATCCCATTTTCAGTTCAAATACATAAAATTCTTACTGAAGTACTGATATTTATTTAGTGCCTATCTAAAACAGACTTAACTCATTTCCTTTTGATTTCTTTATATTTTATTTATTTAGAATAGAAAATACCCCTACCAAAGGAAATGGTCATAAAAAGTCTTCAAAAATAATTAATTATTATCCTTTTGGTTTTTAGATACAAAGAAATACTTAAAAATGTTTTTGCAAGCCGTGAGGAAATCAGAAAAGAATACCTTAAGGTGGAAAGAAAACTGAAAGAAAATACACTAAAGCAGTATTACCAGAACCAATGTCACGAACAAATTCAACTGATATGCTCTGAAGAAAGAGTAGAAAAGGTGAGTTTTCTGTAATGGAGTGCAGGATATCATCTCTTCATTTTGGTATAACTGTGTAAATTTTGCTTGAGTAATTATATAATGAATTAATGCATTTAATTAGAATGTGACCCACAGATTATCACTCCTCTATGACTATTGGTGTAGTGATCTAATTTTTGAGGTAAATAGAAAAGAGTACCCTTTGCCTTGTTAGGACACTACCTTGCTTATATCCAACTTGCTGTTGCTGATTTGTGCCTTTTAGTTGTCATATTTCAGAAATAGTACAAACATCAGAAGAGTTTGATGTTTGAAGATAGAGGATTTAGCTTCTCAATGCTTTATCCTTTAGAAGGCTTTTTGTAGGACATGGTGCTTAAGGAAAACTGAAAAGTGCTTCTTCGTATTCATTCTTGAATCACTAGGAATTGTTTGGCCATGTTATATAAAAGTAAGGGAAAAAGATCTACATATAAAGAGAATTTGGTGAACATAATTTGAAAGTTTCTACCTTAAATGCTGATTATTTGGTTTTTGTGTTTTTTCTAGGCCACTTGCAAGAGGGATCTAAGGCTTTCAGCACTTAGTAGCCACTATGTACGCATGCAGAAGAAAAAAGAAGAGCAGACCAATCTTTTTGAGGAAAATAGCAAATGGCTGCACCGTGTTGAAAATGAAATGCGCCTTCTGGGCCAAGATGGGTGCATTCCAAAAGTAAAATGCCTTTCACTTTGGCATGGTTGGGGATGGGGAGGAGAATTGGAAAAAGGGTAAAACCTCTAAGTTAAGAAGAGCTTAGTAATTGAAATAAAGTAAAATATATGGAGAGAATATACAGAGAGGCAAACATGTTTGGGCATGCATATATAAGCATCCATATGTGCCTGTTGGATTTTTAATGCTAATTGCAGCACACACACGATTGGTCAAAGGAATCTACAAAGTTATATTTATGCATGTAAATAATTCATACTTTTCTACTATAGAACCTTATTATAATAATATAGCTCTACTGTGTCTTTACTATTCACTATAGGGTGGTCTAATATTATTTTTAGTTTGTTTTAGTTTCTTCCTACCAGTTTTATGTACAGCTGTTTGATTTTCATTTTTATTCCTAATTTCCCAAAGGAACTCCATCAAGATCTGCAGTATTGCCATTTAAATCTAGAAGTTCAGGCCCTTAAAGCCCAGATTGAGCACATGTTGTCTCTGGTGTCCCTTCAAGATCGATATAATAAGGAAACAGAAAAGTAAGTATGGCTTCATGGCAGATGGGATAAGGCTTACCTTCTGACACTTGTGAGAAGCCCTATTTAGAGAATTTAGTTTTAATTGAAACAGAAGCAAGGTTTTTCTCACTTCTTTTTGTCTGGGTTAAAATTGTGTTTTCTCAGGTGAACTTGTCCCTTGCTGTTTTACAGAGTACTAAATACTGCGCTTCCAGTTCTTCGCAAGCAATACCTGATTTTGAGAGAAGCTGGGTTGACAAATTACTTAAGTGAGACTGAATATGGAGAGGTTGAGCACCTGATTCAAAGACAAAAATCGGTAGCTTGGGCTGACCAGACTGAAGAAAAGACTCAAAATCAAAGCCATGAAGTAGAAATGTCAGCTATATTTTCATTCCCACAGCTTTTGAGCAGACCAAACACCCCATGCCGTAAGTATATCAGTAAACTTTTCTCTGTTGGAAATATGTTTCAGTATCTTCTGCAGCAGTCAGATATCATCCATAAACACAGTTGTGCATTTCTGCAGATACTGAAGCCAGATGTAAAATTGAGTCTCAGACCCACTTTCTATAAGTTTTGCACCATTATTAATTGGATACAGGAAAGAAATTTACTTTTTCAATGTCTAGACAAGCACTGCAACAGATGAATTCATCCTCTTTGTTATAATGTACCCCATGTATCAATATTCAGAGATCCTGTGAGTGCTGTTAGAAATTCACGTGACCTTGATGGGAAAGGAATCATAGTGTTAGTCGGTTATAATCCTGTTAAAGTCACTTGAGGTGTTAACCAGGTATAGTTTTGTGTAGTTTTTAATAATAGCCTTGAGGGAAATGAGATACATTATTAATTACAGGTTGACCTGGAATCAATTTACTACAATATTTTAGAAGCTCATGTTTCCAAGAATCAAAGGATTTCCCATATCTACCGTGGAACTGACTGTTTTGCTGTATCCTGATGGCCCCATTTTTTCCCTATAACTCTATTATATAGCTGGCTTTTTTTCTTTAGCTGTGAAGTGAATTGCCCTGGAGCATAGTCTGGGTAAAAAGGGGTAGAGAATCCTCATTAGATGGTACTGTTCTGATGGATTACATGCAAAGTTTCATCCTGATAGTGCAACTGCTCTGGGGCCCATGCTTGTGTTTTGTGCTGTGGATGGGGAGCACCCAACACCCTGAGGCTTTCTCATTACTGCTAATAATCCATCTGACAGACATCTATAGGGAAAAAGACATAAATACTACTTCAAAAAGTACTTCAGCTTCTCAAAAGCTAGTAGCTCAAAAAAAAAAAAAAACATTGACCCCTGACAAACTGAAATGAGTTCCTCCTATTGATGGCTTTCTTCTTCAATACAGCTTGAGGATTATTTTATCAAAACCATGTGTTGTCCCTCTTCTCATGCAGGGTGTATGTGATTTTTTTGGAATATGTTTGTGTTGCTGTTGATACCAAACGGTTGGTACAGTGTTTCACTGTCTGCAATGCTCAGCTCAGACTGCATTGGCAGTGGGCTGAGTTTTTTGATTTGGTTTGTTTTTTTGGTTGGGGGGCTTGGGGGTTTTTTTCATGAGTGGCATTGTTTTGATTTTAATTTGGGTTGGTTTTTCTTTTTAGTGTGTGTTTGCTTTTGTTTCTATAGAGAGGAGAAAAAAGTTAACAGATTTGCATGCTTATACTTATTCTGCCTATGTTAGGGATTCATTCAGCAAGGTTGAAGGCTGGTATTTATTTTAAATCATAGGTGTGTGTTATTAGATACTGGGGTTTTTTTTGTGTAGAGGTACTTTTTTCTGATGGAATAGGTAGGAACACTAATCCAGAAGCTCTGTAATATCCTTTGTAACAAAGTATTAATTGTAATGATTTTATCTTGTCATATCCAGGTTATCCTTGTTGTGAATTTTAGTTTCTAATGCTAGTATGCTATGTTAGAGTTCTTGATTAATTTACTTCTTTTCTGCCTTTCTTGAAGTTTTGTGTTGTAGGAGGCCTGGTCAGTTCTTAGTGAAATTAATACTCAAATGATAATTATTTAAATTCCACATGAATTATTAAAACATGAACATTTCATGTTATTAAGATCACTAAATGTTATTTAAGAGGTTTTCTTGAAAACCTTATGTGCAGGTTTTCCAATTCTCTTATCCTAAATTTTGTTGAACTTCATATTCAAGTAAGTAAATGGCTACTGTTTTCAGCTAAGACAGATTTTTTTAGTTGTGAATGATGTGTGATGATTATCCAAAAAATCCATAGTGATATTTTTATGATTTTTATTTGCTTTTTGCTCTTTGGAAGAGCAAATACAAGGCATTACTGTCACTCCTTTTCCCTTCTCATTAGATGCAGGATAAAACGTGGCAGAAACAACTGTTCTCCAAATTTTGCAATCTTTAGGGGAAGGTTACCTAAAATACTAATGATGTTGACACAATCACTTCAATACAAGTGGGGAGGAAAAAAGTTTTCCACTTACTAGTGCTTGGATTTTTTTTTTTTTCTGTTCAGCACACAAACATAACTAAGTAGCTCCTCTTCAATTATTTGAGTTCACATTTTAAATAATTGGACTATTAAATGATAGTGAGTTATGAAAACACATTTCTCTTGTGCAAAATGTATGCAACATGCTAATAAGAAAAAATCATAAATCAGAAAAAATACATTAGTATGGAAGAATATGAAGTAGTTCAAGGGCAGCATCCCAACCAGAAATGGGAAAGATGTAGTAATTTCTTTTTTTTTCTTTAAAGATGAAATTAAATTATTCAAGAATCCAATTCCTGCTTCCTAAAGTTATCTTGGAAGTATGCTTGGTAAATGTTGGCAACAGCTGACCTAAGAACTTGGTGAAAAAAATTAGACTTTTAAACAAACTCCCTTGCACCTTTAATACTTTGATGTTTTATTATCTATAATTTGTTCAAGGTATTGGGAAGGAAGTAGTGCTCTAAGATGGGGAAAACAAAACAAAAAAACACAGTAGGTATTCCTTATATGGAACCTCAAATTTCACATTTAGCATATTTGCATGGACTGCATCTTGTCCTCAGGAAAGAGCAGTGCATTTCAGTTCTTGTGATTTGGTTCTTCTTATTTTGAAAGAGGTAACATTTTTTAATCTCCCATTTAATATAAATGTATGTTGCCTTGTTTTGAAAGTTTCTTCCATAATTTAGGGGAGAAGGTAAAGAAGTTACTTGATGGCAATACAATGATTCCTTTATATGAAATGTAAGTCTGGAGCATTTAGATTGAGGAAGAGTGTACTAGATCTGCTAGTAACAAATCTCAGGTATTGCTTTGAACCTGTGTTAACATATTTGAAAGACAATTTTTTGAGGTAAAATCCATCTGCAAGGATGAGATAGCACTCGTTAATAAAATGTAAAACATGAGAAAAATATTAATTTCTCTTCAGTGTAGGCTTACAAAATAAAGAATTGTATCTCTCTTGTGGAACTCAGAAGTATCTTGGGCTGTGTGCAATATCCATCCCTTATCCATATTGGGAAATTTCAGTCATTAACAGACTACAGGTCTCTCTTGAGTTACTGTGTGTTTAGATTGGTAGTGATGCAGGAAACCATCTGTATTTAAAGACAGTGCTGAATTCTGTGTGTTGCAGGACGAGGCAGTGATTATTGCAGAAACTTTTTTAATGAGACAAACTTCTGCTTGAGGTTCTTTGACAGAACCATGACAATGTTCAAATGCAAATTAATTGTTATTGGGTGTTTTCACATGAAAAATAAAGTATTTTAAGTCTCATAAATAGCTTTTCTGATTAAAAGCACTGTCTCCAAAAGGTCAAAGCAGCTACGTAATATCTGCAGAATAGGTAAAACTATGAAAGCAGGACCTTAACAGGCCCTGAAAGCAGTCTTGTGTGTTTCTTTGGAATTAACTACATTTGTTGACTGGTCCTAAAGAAGAGTCAAACTAGTAACTGATGTGGAAAAAGAATCTAAAAACTGCAAAGAGAAGGATAGCAAAGGTAAAAGGGCAGGTGGATTTATTCTAGGTTTTGTTCAGTCTTCTACAGAAATAAGTTCTTGTAATGTGATTTTAAATGTTCTTACTTTTTTATATGAATTGATTTTGTTATTATCTTGTTATAAGGTTCTTCTTCCTAACAGGATTTTAAAAATAGTGAAGAATTTCAGCTGATTTGCACTAATGCCTAAGTCTTTGTTTCTAATGAATATTTCTTCCTTGGAAAAGATCTCTTAAATAGTATAAAGCTGTAGTATGGGAGGAAAAGATAAAGTTGTTTTCTGGCCATTCATTCAATGTCTGTTTTTCTGATCAAATTATCAAGGTGGTCAATTTTTGTGAATCAACTCTTGATTTCTAATGAGAGCTAATTAAAGTTCTCATGCTTTGCCAAAGCACATACAGTGCTTCACTCCAGGAGTTGACCTCCTTCTATCTTGTTTTTGCTTTAGCTTTTGAAATCTTTAAACACCTTTTGTAAAATTCTGACCTTAATTATAAGTTTGTTGCTTTTTACAAAAATGCTGGCTTTCCAATATTTTCTTTTTTTTGGACACATACATTAAAAATTTAGATTAAGCTTATGTGTGCTGAATGTAACCATAAATGTGCAATGTCATGAACAATTTAACTGTTTGTCTCAAAGAAAGCACAAGCCATGGAAACAAGTTCATTTATGAATGTATTTGGACACCCATTCTTAAGTGTTCATTAATGGGGAGCCACACAGTATTCAGAGTTCAGACTGATGGGTGGAGAGCTCTGACTGGTACTTGCAAGTATTTCTGTGAATGGAATGGGGAAGTTCTTGGCACTGTTTCAAGCATCCCATTTCCAGGAGCCTTACTGTACATTACCACTGAGAGAATGGAATTGATTTATAGGAAAAAAAAAAAAAGTATCCATTGCCTCCTCTTATCACAAACATTCTCATCTGAAAAGTCAATTTTTTTCTTTTGTATGGCAGGAAAAATTGAGGTATAATTGTACATAGTAAAAGATTTGATTAAAAGTAGGAAAAGCATGTGTCTTGAATAGGTAAGATTTTTCTTATTAAGCAGCTCTTTCATACTGTCTTATGTGACTTCTAAGTATTTTTTTCTCATGCTATGTAAAACAGTACACCTGATCTGTGGGACTTGCAAGAGCACAGCCTGGATTTGAGCCTTTTTCAGTTCACAGCTGTTGTTTGTGAGCCTGTTGTGAAACTCGCCATCACAGTGATGATGCCTTTGGGTCACAGGAATATTAAATAATTGAAATGCATTGACTAGACCTCATTTGCAATTTGGAATTCCATGAGTCAGTTGTTAAAAGAATGAAAATGTATGATTAGAATTGTAACTTGATCAATCAGTGGTAGCCTAGAAATGTTTATTGAAATGAATACATTAATATTTAATTTCACTTTAGCAGAACAACCTGGTAGACTTAATTTAGCACAGTTTCCAGAAATAATCCCCTTATGCATGTATTAGCATGAGTTCCAGAAGAAGACAAGTCTTGGCCATTATTTTGTCCCTCATGTCAATTAGAACTAACTCAATTCATCAGAGTTGTTTTGCCATGAGCTCTGCTCACTTTTCCTGTGACTCATGTTTCACCCATAGTGCATTCTGCTTCTTGTATTAATGCACGAGCCTGTAAATATCTGATATTGCCATGTTTCTTGTCAGATAAATCAGTACTTCTGACTAGTCTTTTGGGACAAATGATCCAGCAAACTAAGGACCAAAACCACCTTCTATCACTGCCTGGGGGTGGTTGATCAGTGGATGATGGCTTTTGGCTCATTTCTGAGTTAATCTCTTCAATAGTATCTTAAAATTTTTTTAAAATATCTTTTATAAACATCAGCCTGAAATTAAGGATTAGCAAATACATGATCTGTTCAAAATATATTTGGAATAATCTTTATTTTTAAAAAGATGTGTTGTAGCTGAAAATACTAGCTAAGGAAATAAAACTTCTAAATTTTTCTTTTAACCTACTTCATCAAGTTTACTGCAGCTGTTCTATGAAGTATATAAGTGATTCATTTCTGTATATGAAATAAAAAATTACTGAATGATGATAATATTGATGCAAAAGATTGCAGTAGCTATAAAACATGAAGCAAATATAGACTATAAACATTATTTCCCTGCCTTATTATGGAACATATTTGAAAAATATTTTTTTTGTAGTTGGAGCATGTTGTTTATATTTCAATAGAAAATTAATGGCAATACTTAATGATTATCGTTGGACATCCATTCAGGATCTACTTGGATTTGTTCTTTAAGGAAATATAAATAGCCCTACTTGGTTCTCCACTGTATCATCTTCAGTACCACGTATTTACAAATTTATGGAAGTAGTAGAGTTTCTGTAGCAACTTCTGTTGTCTGAGTCCCTTTTACTTAAACTTCTCAATCGTAGCTATTAACAACACTTGCAAAAAAGTTAGCTACTACCTTGAGTATCTTACTTAATAAGATGGAAATAGAAACAGTGGCAATTCTTTATTTTGTGTCCAAATGTTTTTCTTGCTGTATTTTTATTTACCTGAGATCACAGCTGTTTGGAGTGATACACAATAGAACAACAAGCTAAAGTAGAATTAGGGTTTTGGAGTTGTCTTTGCCGTGTCATATTTGGTTTCTGTTATTTAGTGAAGCCAAGTTAAAGACAATATTGCTGGTGATGTTTGTTTATTGTGTTAGGAGCAACCTAATGTTTTCACCAAAAGCTATGGGAAAGGGAGACTTCTTAAGTATTCTGTATTATTTCCAACACTTTAATGACAAGAAAAGCTTGTTGTGTTTTAACTTAGTTTTACAATGAGTTTTTTTCCAGAAATAAATAGATTTTAAAAATAGGTCTTTGTTTTTATAAACAGTTTATGTTTACCTTATATAGAATTCCTGCAACTATTGTTGTTGGTTTATGTGTATTACAGTACAAAATGCTATCCATTATGATGGAATTCATCAAATTATTTATGTTGGCAGTACTTTTGTGTTCTTTACGTATTTAGTTAATGATTTAAATGCTGGTACTTACAGTTAATTTTAAAATGCTTCCAATATTTAGGCCTGTAGAAGCTTCTAAACCTTGGCACTCCCATCAAAATGTTTCTCCATCAGATTTCCTTCTAGTAACTTTAGGACATTAGCAAAACCTCAGTGTCTTACAGTAAGCAAACTTTCTGAAACTGAAACCTCCCCATTCTAATGTAACAAGGGACTAATAGGACTCTAACCATTATTTTTCCTGAAACAGGCATTCAGATGCATATAAGTACAAGTAAAAACTAATAAATGAATATTTTAAATGTGTCCTGAGGCATTTAATGGATAGTTACTTCAAACACTAAATTATATAAACCTTATTCTTGTACTTAAGACTATGAGATGTCAAAAGTCTTTTTTTAAAAAGGTTGGATTTAATTTTTGGTTGTGATGACTAGAACTTTTTTTAAATATTTGTTGGTCTGTTACACTGAGGTATATGTTGTACTTATTAAAACAAAATTAAAGTGCAAGTACATAATGAATCGTAGCTCTGTTGATAAAGTAGATATTTTAAGTTGTTCATAAATAAGTTTTTTGTTTGTTACTAAGTCCAGCCAAGTCCTGGAGAAATGTCTCTCTCACAGTGGGCTTTTTTTTTTTTTTTGGGGTGGAAGTAAAGATTATTTGAGGTACACTTGTGCTCTGTTTTACTACTGTTTCCATCCCATTACTCATGGGATCCTGAATTAGCATTTCACCTGGTGAAAGCTGACTGTGGGTTAGCTGCAGTATAAGATCATTTCCATTTTAACACAGATAAAGTGAACTGTAATAGGTGCACACAGACAATTTCACAATTCAGTTATGTCATGTCAGGTAGTTCTCTCAGGCCCAATTCCACGTGTGTGTTTCTTCAAAGCTGGAAGCAACATAATAGCATTGTGATCGCTCATGGAATTGTCCACACTACTTTTCCATAAGCAGTTTAAACATTGTTCATTCTGACTCTGAGCCCCTGAGTGAGGAATACATGTTTGCTTTGTTTTTTCAATGGTTTCATTCTTGAATTAAGTTGTGGCATCATAGAATAGACTTGTGGCCAATATCTAACCATCTAATTTACTTGGTACTTGTACTCTCTTTGGTACTACCTATTCTATCCTCCTGGAACAGGTCTAAGTCTCATTGTGGTCTTCAAATCCTTGGCTGTCCCTTACAGCTCTATTTTGTATTTTCTAATTGAGCATCACCTCTTGTAGCTGAGTATTCAGTCATATGGCAGATCTAGTACCAAAGTGTGCAGGCAAAAGCAGTGAGTGCTCATTGGCTTTTCTTCAGTGAGGATCTTACTTGGGCCTTTTCCCCAAGATACCTGATTTCTGAGGGTACTTGGGAAATTGGCTTTTTTAAAGCATCTTTGCAAATTGGGTTGCAACTGGGCAATGAGCTCAAAATTAAATGGGGCCTGAGAAATGGTAAGCAGAGAAAAAGCTACAACTATTTAAGCCTTGTTTAACAAATCAAGCTCGTGGAGATGAAATAATACAATACATACATGTTTCTAATCAGTCTTTGTCATGTTCAAAGAATGGTTTTGGTTAAAATACCTTAAGTGTTAACACATGAGAAGGAACAATAGAAGCATTCAGACTGAGGAGTTCAAGCTAGCTTTCTTACTCTGAGGCAAAAATAAAATAAAATTTAGAAGAAATAAATACTTATCAACACTGTTCTGGGAATGCCATAGCTAATTCCCGAGTAACTTGCATCCATTTAAAAAGCAGCAGGTTTTTTGCACTTAGGTTGCTCACAGGCATGAAGCAGGCAATGCAGAAAGGAGAAGTATGAATCTGGCTGCCAGCTGAAGGGGATCCAATTCATAGGCATTCTAAGGATACTAGGCTTCATTTCTTAAAATTGCATTGGAAGTTAAATATAGAAGCACTTGGGCTTTTGACAGTCCTCTCCTGATCTTGATTTGTTGAAAAGAGGAATTCTGTAGGTTTTTTTTGTTGTTAACTGTAAGTCACCAGTTGCCTACCCATTTGAACAGTGAGCTGTCTTAAAATGATCCTCCTTCACTGAAAGCTCCAGTAAGAGAAAGCCTTTTCTGTGTTACTTTGGAGATTGCCTTTTTATTTTCAAGCAAGT
>JAODHZ010000333.1:630925-677491 GCA_027576135.1 Cossypha dichroa | reverse complement strand
TTTATTTTCAAGCAAGTGGTAATAACATTGACACTTCAAGAAGAATAGTTTCAATGAGGATGAATGAGAATGGCTGATTACCCTGGATTGCTTGCTTTATTTGGCAGGGTGGGGGAAGTTGTTAGTCAAGAGCTTTGCTCCCCACAGTTGATATAATGGGTCACACAACTCTAGGAACTTTTTTGTTTCCCCTTTGCATCTTCTTTGCAAATCCCTGCTTTCTTATTTGCCGTGTCAGGGAATTTTGTCCTTCTAAATGGTTCTGTGTCATTCCTTTTTCCAGTCTTCTCTCATTATTCTGCATGGTACTTGCCGGGGGGAAAAAATGGTTGGGATCAGGAATCAGCTCTAAATTACTGTGATTGTACCACCTTAAAATATGAGTTTTGTCATGGAAGTGCAATAATTGTCAATACTCTTACTCTTCCATTCCCTCTTGTTGGGTGTTAGATCTTAATTGTGATTATTTCTATAAACTCTGGGATTAACTATGCCAACCTATGCAGATTTATAATACTTGGAGTGTCACAGAGCAAACACCATCTTAGATAATGCTGCAATAGAAATAACTTCATCTGTATGATCAAGTTGATATGTATGAAATAACTAGTATTTGTAATAATTTCTGCTAATGACTCAGTAGGCCAGAGGAAGGGAAAAGCAAGATTTAAGTAGTATGTGCAGTTAGACGTGCTAACCATTGTTACTTGTGTTTCACAGGCACCTCTTTGGGCACACCATCAAAAGAAATGAATAAAAATACCCAGAAAGTACTGGAATATACAGGACCACCACAGAAAAGAGCTAGGAGGAAGCTAATGGACTCTCCAGCTGTAGCTCCAAGTCCAGCTGCCTCCAAGCAATGCAGCTTCCAGCCCCTGGAGGATTCTCTTGCCAAGGAAGTCTGTCCCTTAGTCTATACACCAGACTCCTGCAGAAAGGCAGCACAAAGCTTCTGTTCTCAGACTGTGGTCAAGTCCTTACACCTTGCAGGCCTGGGGACAGTCAGTGCCTGTAGCACTGATGTGCCAGCCAAAAAGGCCAGTATTATGGACACTACATGTGATGTAATCCCAGACTGTGATGAAGCTGTCATGAACTCAACAATAATTCTCTATGAAGGTACAGATGAAACAACTGAAATGTCTGCTTACTCGTCTGGGAAGGAGCCACAGGCATGCAGCAATGGCATTGTGCCAAGGTATTTTCCTTTTATATGGGCAAGAAATATTACCAAGTAATTTAATCCTATNNNNACAGCTGGGTTTTTCCATTTATATCCATTTTATAAATAAAACCAACGTTTTGAAAATCAAACCCTCAATTTTGATCAACATCAGATTCAATTCTGCCATTATTTGAAAGCAGTAGTATGTTAGTGACAACAAATAAAGTTGAAAGCTTCTCCTGTTTTATAAGATATGTACCAAAAAGAGAATACAGCATTTTTAAAATTGATTGTGATGCCTCAGGCAAGTTACTTTCACTCTAAGCTTTATGTTTCCTGGCTGTAAAATGGATACTTAACCTCTCCACATTGTGAAATGCCATGCTTAAAGCTGCTGTGCATGTCTGAAATCTGCAAAGCTACCTCAAATAACATTAATGAAATTAATTTCCAGTTTTGGTTTTCAACTTATATGTTTGCTTACAGTTAAGAACAAGTTTACTTGACTTTTACCAAGAACATGTTTTACGGAAATATAATTCCTTTATTGCAGACTTGATCTTTCTTCCTTAATGAACAAAAATTCTGCTCCAGTATTTGAGAAGCCCTCGTATATGGCAATGACTTCAGCTGCTCAGAGAAAAAGAAAGGTATTAAGGTAAGATGAAACTAACTCTTCTATACAAAATGAGTTCTCATTTCTTATGTCCTTACTTCAGTTTCACTATTCTGTTTCAAATCTGAAAGTATCTTATACCAGTTGT
Source organism: Cossypha dichroa (assembly GCA_027576135.1). Classification (NCBI taxonomy): domain Eukaryota; kingdom Metazoa; phylum Chordata; class Aves; order Passeriformes; family Muscicapidae; genus Cossypha; species Cossypha dichroa. The sequence continues at coordinate 675,559 of JAODHZ010000333.1, read as the reverse complement.
TTGGACCTGCATATGACTTGTTCTGATTCACAGATGTTTGAATTCAATTGACTTTTTTTTTGTTTTTCCTGGTAACTTCAGTTCATTTTTTCCTTTAATCTTGGCTTAAGAGCTTCTGTTTTAATAATTACAAACTAATATCATGTCTTCTGTAGATGCTGTCTAATCGAAATATAAAGATGGCACCTAATTCTGAAAAGAGAAATTTTGTCATCAAGTAAAAATCTTATATTTGTTGAAAACATTCTGCCTTTGCTGGAGCACATTAGAAACTACTAGAGTAGAAATTTTCTGATTATTCATTTTCAGTCTCATATTGTGACTTAATTTTTGCCATCTGCTCTAGGAGGAACTTCTATATCATCACTTCTGGTTTATGTCTCTAAAAGAGGCTTGTTAGTAGGAGCACCAGAAAAGCTGAAACTAAATAGACAATAAGTTGAATTGTAGTATTTTTGTGTGTATGCATTTTTTTGGTTGGTTGGTTTTGGATTTTTTTAAATGTATTTAAAACCTGATTAGCTATGAAACAGCTGGTTTTCTTTTTTTCCTACTTCCAAAAGCAAAAATTGATACCTGTTGCTACCACCACATAGGTCTTACAAAGATTATCTCAAGGCTGTTGGAACAAGTCTATAGCTAGATCACAGTACAGGGAAGAAACATAAGTGCCTTTTTGTTTAGTAGCACCTTTAAAGTAGAGAATTATCCTAGATCAGCCTCGTCTGGTCTAGTTTCAGGTTACTGTTCTGATTGTTACCAATTACTGTTCTAAACTGTCTTGCTAGGTTGAGGAATAAACTCTTTTGCCCTAGGATGAGAAAAGAGGCACTATTCACATTTTCAAATAGCTGATTATATTTAGCAAAATTAATCACCTATTCTGAAACCAAGCTAGTTTTTTGTATGTGGCTCCCTCCAGTCATTCATCTCCTCCTAATGTTGGAATAAAAATAGAAAATTCAGTCATATTGTCCACATTAGAAGTATAATTTGAAACAGTTGTATTCTGAGGGTAAGGGATTAGAGGCAAGTCAGTTGTAAGAGAGGCTATTTTACCAAATTATGTTACATTCTTATTGGCATAAGTTCTCTTGCAAGAAGCATGCATGAGTAGGTTTTTAGGACTGGCACAAGGAAAGTCTTAGTCTTTGCTGCTTTCTGTGTGTTTTGATTTAGGCAGAAAGTTATTGTTAAGAAAGTGTGAGTTAAGGGACTATAAAGTAGAAATAATTCAATATTTATTACAGGAATAGGAAAAGCATAGGAACTTGGGACATAAATACAATTAGCTTGTTTGTGAGCTGTCTTGCAGAGTGCAACCAAGGAAGTTTGTGAGGCAATTGCAAAAGGGTGAGATCAAATGGGTTCATAATTGTCACTGTAGACCTTAAGTCCATCACATAAAGTGCTATGGATAAAATATACAAGTTTTGTTTTCATGAATTTGAAGCTGTAACAGTTGTCTTGCAGCTTAGTTAAGAGGTATTGTCTGCTATGAAGCCACCTCCTCCAACTGTGTTGGAGGCTGTAGCAAAGTTAATGTAGCAATAAAAAAAATGTGGTTTGTTCAATAAACACAGCTTGGCCATTTCAAGGATTTTGCAACAAGCCTTAAGATTATTTCTTAGTACGGTTTGTATGTGATGGCCATCAAACTGGCTTCTGCGTTTCAAAAAAACCTGTGACATATTGCCCTGCCTTTTAATACAGGTGCCAGCATTATTTCTTATTTTCACAGTTGAAGCATTGTTGTAAATTTTTAAAAAGGAAAAGGGGGAATAGTATCCATATATATCCATAATAAATTAGTTTATTCTTTGCATTCTGTTATGATTCTATGAACGCTTGACAGTATTTGAATATTTCTGTATTGCAAGGCCTAAAGGTAGCAGTGAGTGTACTGAAAGCAAACTCCTTTTGCAGCTCCACACCCAACAGTGTGTTGGGCAGCCTGCAGGAGGCAGTTCCTGCAAAGCGCGTGCACCGGGACATCCTGCTGAGCCAGGCAGCCCTGCGAGTGCCCCGGGGGGCTGGTGAGTGCCAGGGCTGGGAGGGGAGGGGGCACTGCCTGCCAACAGTGCAGAACCACTGCTGCTCCATGTGTGCCCCAGGGGCTGGGAGGGGTGCCCTGCCTGCTGGCAGTTCAAACAGCACTGCTGCTCAGTTTGTTCTGTCACTTTGATACCATGTGTTGCTGTGACAGTATACTAAGCTGTTGGTTTGAATACTATATCCCTTTATTAAAAAAAAAAAAAAAAATCAGAACCTCAGTTGTATGGATAGTATCTAATCAAAATTCAGTTCAATATTATCACAAGATTCTTGGGAAAACCTTTTCCCCAAGAGGTTTTAAGTTATTCCACCTAAAATAGTTTATGTACTTGTTGAGGAATTTGGTGAACTTAATTGCCAATTTTTTTCTTGGCCCAAGTGTGGTTTATCAAAAAATAAAATTTTCTAATAATTTCCATACCATGTTTTTTAATTCTTTGCTTTATTTTACAACACCACACTGATTTTTTTTTTGTTTTGTTTTGTTTTTTTTTTTAAACAGATAACAGGTTTTTTCAGAGATTTATTGGTCTTAAAATTTGGGGCTATTCTGGGCAAAAACAATAACTGAGGAAAAGTTATTTTGCTTCTAACATACTGCTGATGATATTAGCAAGTTTTGTTGTGTGAAAGTTTACCTCAATTATATGGGTTCTCTCTGAGGTGCATAAGTCTTTTCTGTAATAAAATCAGTTACAAGTAATTTTTTCAGCCAATGTTCACAAATGTCTTCAGTTTTATAAAAATCTGTGCCTTTTCTAGTGCATGGCACTAAGTTGCTTGGCACCTGCAGCAGATTTTAATGTGGTAAATCAATACAATTTTCCTTCATCTCTACCCAGTTGCCTCCTTTTCCTCTCTATCTTCAGAGATACAGTTGACAATCTTCTCTATCTGTTTAAAGGAGATCCAATATTAGTTTTATAATTTTAGTCTGTTTTTCTTAAGAAATAGAAAAGCAGTGTGAAAAAAACATTTCCATTGTGTTGCTTTGTGTAGTGTTATGGGCAATACACTGGTTTTACAGTGCATACATGTTTTTAAGTAAAAATTGCTGTGAGGGAGCAAGTACATATGAAAATGTCTTATTCTGTATTTATGAGAAATGTTGAGGTTGTATTACAAGAAGCTTTCTGGAAACTGAATAGCTGAGTCTAAGCTCTGTCTAACCAAGTTACTTATTTGCAAATTCCAAATGTCTGCTACAGACCATGCTGTGAAGTTACTACTATTCAATCACCACTCTGGAATTAAGAAACTATGTAATGCAGGAGCACATTTTGAAATGAGAATAAACTTTTGATTCTTCAATGTTTTTTAACTGAATATGAAATGGACTTTATTTTCAAGAGCAGAATAAACCTTAACCAAATACCTAAGAGGAAGAGTCGTTTTCAGATTTAAAAGACACAAGTTTCTATAATAACATCCTGTACATTTTTCAATGCTATTCTATAATAAGAAGGATTAATCTCATTTTTACATATTTCTACATCTTTTTATAGACAACTGAGCTATTGATAGCATCTCATGTCAGCTGAGGGTCTAACCATGGGACTTTCTAGACAATTAAAACACTAAATTACTGAGCTAAGAGTGATTACATTTTTGTATATTAAAATTGGGCTTTCAGTAAAGGAAGGAAATGTGTAAAAATTCTTAGACATATTCTGAAAAGGAGGTCCATGTAGGCTAAATTCCACTTATATTTATTGAATGAGTGTCTCCCTATTTCTAATAGCATTTCTTTCTTCACTAGGAATTAAAATGAAGAGCAGGAAGCAAGAACAGAATATGTCAAAAAACTTTGTTAGAAGTCTTTCTCAAGGAAGTGTGCCACTGGATGTTAAATCAAGGACATCAAAAAATCTTTTACTTCATGTTTCCAAGAAAAAGGATTTAGTTCTGAATTCATCCTTATTTCAAGCAGGATTGATGGATAGCAAATGAGAATAGGGTGAATTGTGATTTCTTCTTGTAAATAGTTTTGAGAGTTTTGTGCTGGAAGTCTTAGAAAAATTATTTTGACCCCCCTAAATTATTTTCACTGGAGTAGCCTCCTTGTGTTAAAATAATTTTTCTTCTGGATGCAGGTTAAACAGATGCTGGTATTAGAACATGTTCATGCTTAGCATTTTGATGCTGTAGATGTTCTGAGATTGCTAGCATCCAAGTGAGTTCCAAGAGACAGAGAAGTATTTCCAAAAGTTGTTTTTTCGTTCTTTTGTCTTTCTGGTTTTTAGTCTGTTACTTGGTTGTAAATGTTCCTGTTCTACTTTTTCAATTTAATTCAGCTGTAAATACATTTTTCTTAATTACTTCAAATAAATTTTAATATTAAGAGCAATATAATGTGAAATTTATTTCTAGCAAAAATGTTCCTTCTCGTATGAAAAATGTCTGAATCAATTTTGATAAGCATTGCTGTAAGTACATGTTGTTTATAATGTCTTCTAGCAAATTATTAATATTCAGAGAGAGAGCAATTTATGTATAGTTGTACTGTAACCTTGACAGCCTGCCCAGCCTTCAGAGTGTCATTCTAGTGGGTTTGGTCTGTGCAAGTGCAAGCATGTGAGTCTCTCCAATCTAGTGAGAGCCAGAGGAGGAGCTCCAGTAAATAGTTCCAGTGGTGTCAGACAGCTGTCTGAACCAAGGGCAGTTCAGTAATATGAACTGTGCTGCAGAACTTATTCCTGACACATTGGAGGAGCATTTTTCAGAAGTTTCTGAAGAAGGAGATGGGAGCTTTCTGCAAAAGCCTTCAGGACCACCTGTGGAATGAGCAGACAATGTTGCAGAAGTGGTCTTCATTGAGGAAGCTCAAAGAGGAAGAAATAATTTAAGAAATAGGCCTTACTAATTAAAAATACTAGGATGAGAGAAATGGAGTCCTCCTAGTTGCATCCTAAAAGGAGTATCAGTGATAGAGTTGTGGTGAGCCTGGGATCTTGTAGTGTAATGAGAACTGAGAAAATACTGGCCATGGAAAAGGCTTGTGTGAAGCCTAAAAACTAGAATTTGGAACATGTCCACATGGCAAGGTGATGTAATTTCAGTAGACTGAAGAGGGAGGGTCACTTTAATATTTCCCTGTCATGATGAACAACAGTATTTTGGTATCAATTTTAATTTATGACTTTGGCACCTACCTGATACAGCTTAATTAGTAAAGACCATTTTTGATTTATGGGATTTTTTTTCAAATTCTCAGTGTTTAATGTAAAATGTGCAAAGGGAACTTTTGTTGATATCATGTGTACAAGAGACATGTTGGGTTTTGCTTATAAATATAGTTGTAACTCTCATTGCTCTTGTGGCATGTAAGACACATAGATGTCCATAGTAATCTTGAAGTTTCTAGACAAGCTTGTACATGCAGCTTTTTAATGGTCAATCAAAACATAAAATTGATGAACTCGTTTTTAAATGTCTTTTGCATACCTTTGAATGGAGTTGGTTTGGTTGCAACACATGCAGGGACTAAAAAAAAGTATTGAGAAAATCAAAAACTGACAAGAGAAGTGATTTGAATCAGAAGCTGATTATAGATTTGTTAGCTAGGTATATTTGTGCCATTTATAACTAGCATAAATTAAGTGTTTCCAGAGATATAGCAGATTGAAGCAGGATTTTTGTACTTCAGATTGCTGTTGAGCAATTTTCTGCACTATTAATTGTATTACATTTGTTTTCTTACATACTGTGAACACATCTAGGTATCATAAGCAGAATGTGCTTTGCAGCACATTCCACACACATTACTGGCACAAAACTTTTCATAACTTTTCATTGCCTAATAAGATTGTTTTGTCAGATTTCCAGTTAGGTAGAAAGCAAAGGGTGTTTGGGAAGCAGTGGAGGTATGATATAGCCTATTTCATTTTCTTGCCAATCTACTTTGACTTCTAGCTGCTGGGTTGTCTTAACAAACTAATTTAAGTAATAGCATTTATCTGAAGTACCCATTTTGTTGATTTCACTGCTGCAGCACGCAGGGTTAAACTGTGTCTGTTGCAAGTGTGAGAAGGATGTTAAAGATCTTGTCCTGCTGGGAAATACTTATGAAAACATGCAAAGGCTGTAGGGTATAGTTTGTACTATTACTCACTTGCTTATTATAACAGCATTCAATCAACATAATTATATCTGCAGTCCTGTCAAACTGACAAAGCACAAGAATTTGATTGGATTATTAGAATAAGTCGTTCATGGTGGTAGGAAAAGTTTCCATAGCAGTCTGAAGATAATGAAGCATCTGCTCACTGGAAGGAATGTTTTGGGATATCCTCTCCTAAGGCAAGTGTGTGTCTTGTAAGTTTGGGTACTTTGGCTGCAGAAGACAGCAGGTGGGGTGGAACTAAAACTAAAAATGTTTTAAAATAATCTGTAAGGGGCAGATAAATGCTGAAACTGTTCACCTGAAGTATATATCAAATCAACCTTTGTAGGGAAGGGAACAAATACTTTAAAAGAGAAATAAAGGAGAAAGAAGTCAAAATTTGAGTCTTTCAATATTGGAAGTAAAAACATGGATTGTGTATTTATATGAGAAAAAAACAAATAATTTTAAATAAAATTTTTAATCAATTTCTGAAAAGTGAAAGTAATTAAATAATTCACCTGTCTTAGGGCAAGGTGTATAGTGGTTCAGTAAAAAGTCAAAGAAAAAAGACCACGATAGAGACCTTAAAGGAGGTAGAAATCTGAAAGGAATCCTTGAGCTATGTTAAATGAGACTTGTCAGAACTTCTCTTGGCAAGAGATAGGTAAATTTGTCGTTTGAGGTTGAAGATATCAAAAGCACCTTTATCAATTGGGCAGGGGTCCCCAAATGGGGGTTGGGATGGGAGGTGATGTGCTCAGGGGCAGGACTGCCCTTGGGAGCTGAAGGAAACAAGCAGCAAGAGCCTTTGCAGCCATTGTGGTGCAGGGCTGGGGGAGAAGAATTTGATTTTAGCTTGGCTGCCAGCAGCAGGGCAGGGCAGAGGGGGCTGAGCAGACAGGGTGATACTCTGCTGCAGTGCATGGTGGAAGATCAGGGAGCGGTCCTGAATTGAACTGCAGGTGTTTCTGATGGTAAAGATAACCAAGCACTGGAACAAGTTGCCTGTGTGGCTGTTGAATCGTGTCAAGAAAGAACTGGACAAAAGCCTGTGGGACTCAATCAGTGTTGACCCTGCTTTGAGCATTGAAAAACTTTGAGGCTGAGATAGGTGAACTCCACAAGCTTTCTTCCAACTGGAATCATTCTATTATTCAAAGGAGAGGAAAGAATTCTCAGACTGAAGATCAAACAGAAGATACTTTATAGACAATTTTTGTAAGGAGCCCTAATACAGCTGTCTCACCAGCCAAAAGCACTGAAGGTCAAATTTAGAATAACTGAATAACTATGATATAAAACCTATTGCTTCAGCTGTTCTTAGCATCAATGACTTGTAAATAGGCAGTATTGTTCTTTTGGTTGGGTTTTTTAGAAGCTCTGGTTTTCTATACAAGAAATATAGAACCTAATAAGAAATCTGTTAGAAAGCACGTCTAATGGTCATGTCTAATGGTTCCCTCTCATTACAGGGAAATCTGTGAAATTGCTTCACAGAATCTGAGCTTATAATTGAGATGTAACTGCACAGTGTCATCCACTTATATTTTCAAAACCTGCCAGAAGATAGCTCATGGTAACTATTAAGAAATAACACTATTTTGGGGAAAAGGCAGGGGGGATTCACATAAGAGTCAACTTGTGTTTTAGAAGACAAAACCAAAAAGGGGTTCTAAGGTAAATGAAAACTATTGAAATTGAATTATTCAGCTGAAACAAAAGCTAACTAGGAAGAGGTGAAGGAGCATGTTAGTTGCTGAAGGACTGGGCAGTAAAATAACAAATGAAATTCAAAGTCAATGAATGCAAAGTGATGCACAAGGAGGAAAACATCTCAAATTGTACATATATGACAATGAGTTCTCAAATAGATATTATTACTCAGGAAAGAGACCTTGGAGTTATGTAAAAATGTCATGAAAACATTGTCTCTGTGGTCAAAATAGCACAAAAAATGGATGGAGAACAAACCATTGTGTAAATTTCTTGCCTGAATCTTGGTGTTATCCTACACTTTCCAAATAAATGTAGTTGAATTACAAAGGGTATAAAAATGGATGAGGGGAACAATTAAAGTAGTGAACAGCCTGGATAATAGTAATGTAGTTTAGGAGCACTTCACCCTGGAAGTGAGGAGTTATATAAGGTATATGAAATAACAGTTCATGGGAAAAGGGACTAGGTAACAATTATTCACTGTTTCTTACTGCATAAGAGCTAAATGGCAGGTTCAAAGCACATGACATTCCTTCTCTGAATAACATATTTGATGATGAAGTCTGGAATTTAAAGTGTGATGGGTGTCAAAAAAGTTCAAAACTGATGACTCAAATCTGTGGAAGAGATGGTAATGGGGAGCTTTTGAATACAGAGAAACTGGTTCTGCAGGTGCTCAGAGCAGTGAACAAAGAGGGAGGCAGGAGGGTATGCTCAGGGTTATTCTTATCTTTGGTTCTGGTATTTCCTTTAATATCTGCTAAGGGGTGTTAGTAGAGAGAGGAGACAGGGTTTACTGGGCTTTTAACTCCAGTATGTTTATTCTGGGTTTTTCCTTAATATCTTAGGTGCTTAACACCAAAAGGGTAGTCTTCCTGACACCCTGTGTAGTCAGCAGAGAAAAAGAAGGTGGAAAGGACTCTCTTCCAGAAGGCAGTTCAGAATGGGAAGTTGGTTTGGCAATACACTCACCTGGCAGGTGAGTCTTGCTCCTGGAGGACCTTGAGTTTGGCATTCTGGATATCTCCTACCAAATGAATTTTATGTTTACTCTCCAGACACTGTGTGGATTTATGAATGAAGAATATATTTTAATGAATATATGAAGAATACATAAAGTTTCTGATCTTTTAGCCTGCTTGTGGCATCTTTCTGAGATCTGAAGTCTTAGATGAGAATCTACCCTAGTTGACATGGAGAGGTCTGGGGACCATAATGGGCACCAAGTGCTATTTCCTGATCTCAGCAAGGTGATGGCTTCATGTGTAATAGGAATTCCCATTTTGGGGAGTGGCAGAAAAAAAGCTAAAACAAACTAAAACAATTACAAACAAACAAAAACCAGAATCCACATATATGCCAATATAGCTATAAAACCTGGAAATAGTGATTTTCATCTTGCATCATAATCTCATTGTATAGTCTGGCTTTGCTTTTTCGTATGGTTCACAGTTTGTCTTCCCTCCAGCTGACCTTTAAATCATGCATTTCCTAGACTTGCTAACATTCTGTGATGCTCTTCTGCTTGTTCACATAGACGAGAAAATATATGTTGAATATTCTGAAAGATACAGGGGGATTGATTTTGTGATTGCTTTAGGATATTTCATTTGAGACTCATTGAAATGTTAAAGATTAAGAAATTTTTAGCACTAGAGGTTCCACTGCAAAGCTCTAAAATTGCTTCACCCAATTCATAGGAATTTAAAGGTGCTATGGAAACTCAGGAGATATGTGTGGAAGTAATCTTGGGAAAGACTCAAAGGAAGGGAAATAATGCTGGTTTGATTTTTTTGGCCAGTGATGGTTCCTTTAAGGAAATGGGCTCACCATTCACAGCAAACTTCCTCAAGTTCCTCTGTTTTGAGAAAACTGAAGCTTCATATCAAATAATGTTGAACATGTGCAACATTTTGCATTCATGGCAGCTACTGGTGGAATCAGGCTCTTTGCTCTGAACATATAAAAAGGCTTTTAAAACCCTTAGCTTTTGGAAAACTCAGAACCTTAGACTTTCAAAACTGGCAAACAAAATTAGCTGACACTCTGAACATTTTGGCTTTTATCTTAAATATTCTGTTCCCCTTGTGTAAAATAGTGATAAAAATATCCTCACACTTCAAAAGGATTTTGGGAGGATCAGTTCATTAATGTTTTCAAAGAATTCAGATGCTGTAGTGAAATCACCATACAAAATCCCATAAGGAAATTAATAATTCTGTATTCATTGTAGGCTTTGGGTTATGGTAAGTCAATAACACATAAGATTATATACTGCATGGGAGGGGTATCAAAGTAATCTCTTTTTTTGGAAAGTAGTCTTTCCTTCTGTAAGTGCTGTCCACTCAAGGCACTCTGTGTCAGGAGCAATACAGAAAGCAATTCACAGAATTCACAGAGTGACTGGGTTGGAAGAGACCTTCAAGATCATTAAATCCAACCCATCCCCTAACACCTCAATTAGACCATGGCACTGAGTGCCACATCCAGTCTGTTTTTAAACACATCCATGGATGGTGGCTCCACCACCTCCCCAGGCAGACAATTCCAGTAATCACTCAGTAAAAACTATTTCCTAATATCCAGTCTATATTTCCCTTGGTGCAGCTTAAGACTGTGTCCTTTCATTCTGTCAGTGCTGCCTGGAAAAAGAAACCAACCCCCACCTGACCACAGCACCTTTCAGGGAGCTGTAGAGAATGATACATTTATTTGTAAAAACATTTTTTATTATCCTTTACAAAAGTTGCCAAATTAAGTTTGAACTGAGCTTTGGCCTCCCTAATTTCTTTCCTACATGCCCTAGCAACCCCCTTAAATACTTCTGAGAGACCTGACCCTCCTTCCAAAGATAATACCTCCTCTTTTATTCCTAAGTTCCTCCAAAACCTCCTTGCCCATCCAGGCTGGATGTTTGCCTCATTGACTCTCCTTTCAGCACATAGGGACCCTTTGTTTCTGTGCCCTCAAGATCTCTCTTTTGCAGCACTCCCACCTTTCCTGAACTCCTCTGTTTTTAATGGCTGATTCCCAAGGAACTCTCTGAATAAGTCTCCTAAATAGGCCAAAGCCTATCTGATTTCACCAGATATTGAGAGCTCTATAATTCCATGATCACTGTGCCCCAAGTGACCTCCAACCACCCCATCTCCTACCAGCCCATCTCTGTTTGCAAACAACAGATCAAACACAGTCCTTCCCCTGGTGGGCTCACTCATCAGCTCTGAGATAAAGGTGTCCTCCACATGCTCTAAGAATTTCCTGGTCTGCCTTTTTTCTGCTGTATTCAGTTCCCTGCAGATGTCTGGCAGGTTGAAGTCACCTACAAGAACAAGGGCTGGTTATCCTGAAGCATTCTCCAGCTGCTTACAGAATAAGCTGTCCACCCCTTCTCCCCATTTGGGTGGATGGTAACAGACTGCCAGTGGGATGTCAGCCTTATCAGCCTTGCCCTCAATTCTTACCCACAGGCATTCAACTCCATCATTTTCAACATCCATGGCATATAAAGGGCCACTCTTCTCCCTTTCCTGTCTCTTCTGCAGAGTTTGTAGCATCACTCCAGCTGTGTGAGTCGTGCCACCACGTTTCTGTGATGGTGACTACATCACATCTTTGCTGTGGCACCACAGCCTCCAGCTCTTCTTGTTTGTTCCCTGTGCTGTGTGCACTGGTGCACCTCAGCTGGGCCACTGATTTCAGCCCTAGCTCAGCCTTACCACCCTTGGGGCTGCTTCCAGACAGCCCAGCTGCATCCCCTTCCCCCTTCAGACCTCATTTAAAGCCCTCTCAGTGAGGTCTGCCAGTTCATGAGCTAAAATCCTTCTGTCCTTAACAGAGAGTTGGAGCCCATCTGATTCCAGCAGGGCAGGTGCTGTAAAATTTGCCCCACCATCAAAGAATCCAAAATTTTGCTGATGACACTTGAGCCACTTGATATGATATGATATGAGTTCTCCTATTCCTTTCACTGTTTATCTCAGCCACCAAGAGGACTGAGGAAAAGGCCACCTGCTCTCCTGTCCTATCAACCACTTGACCCAGTGCCCTACAGTCCCTTTTAATTGCCCTGGCACTCCTCTTTTCCATCTCATCCCTGCCAGCCTGGAGTTCCAGCAGTGGGTAATAATCAGAGGGCTGGCTCAGCCCAGGGAGTGTCTCAGTGATGTCCCATACCTGGGCCCCAGGGAGGGGGCACAGCTCCCTGTGGGATGGCTCTGTCCCCATGTGGGACCCCTGTTCCCCTCAGAAGGGAGTCACCCACCATGATTACCCTTCTTTTCCTTTTGATGTTAGGGGTGGTGATCTCTCACACAGCTTAATCATAATGGGGAGGCTCACTGGGCAGATAATTTTCTCCTAAATCCTCTGGCTGACTCTCCAGACCCAGGGCCTCATACCTATCCTGAAGTGGCACCTGGCTAGGGGTGGGGGTCAGGAGGAATTTTTATGATTACCTCCCTGAGCCCATTTCCACTCCCCTTCCTCCAGCAGGTGCAATGCTGAAGCTATGGGGAAAGGCACCTGTACTACAGGAATGCACACTCAGGGGCACATTCATATTGCACAGGCACCCTTAAAAATGTGATCTTGATTTGACAGTCAAACAATAAAATTGAGCATGTGCTGTTAATATGTGTTCAAGTATCTGAAATGTATTTGTTTAATCATCCACTGAGAGAATCCTGTTAATGTGCTTTAAAAGCAGCCCTACACTTTTTGAACCTCACACGTCGTATTTCAAGTACCTGTCAGAGCTTCACACAGCACACAGTGATTGCCAGGAAAGAAGATTTCTAGAAACAACTTGGGAAGTGCATTATAATTGCTGTCATGAACCTGAGGATCCCATTACATCAGATAATCTGGGGATTTGCAGATCAACAAACAAACTTCTGCGTCTCATTGAGTAAAAATAAACAAGCCACTCAGAATTGTTCAAACTATTCAGAGCTGTGAACATTTAAACAGAAACTCCAGTTAACAGCTGTGCTGATTCCAGCCCAGCTGCTCTAATGAAAGGTGAAATCAGAAGGCTGATAGAAATCTAGGAGTGGATGGAACAAAGCTGCACACTTCCCATAACTTCATTCAGCATCTCCTTTAAATGTGTACATTTAAAGAGTGAAGAATGGAAGAAAAACATTAAAATTAGTGGAAGCTGGTAGGTGTTATTAATCCATGTGGTCAGCACATTGCTCAGCTGAAGGTGCTGATAATCAATCCAAATAAAACCAGCCAAACAAGTAAAATAAACAAATAAACAAAAAAAAAAAAAAACAAAACAAACAAAAAAAAAAACAAAACAAAAAAAAAAAACACAAAATCCTTTGGCAATTATATATAGATGCCAAAATAGCCATTCATATAGAAATTTGGGTTCATTTATTGAACTATTGCATTAGGCAATCTAGCCAATTAGATGCTCAAAATTGACTTTAGAATTTAAGAAATATCTATTTACTGAGCAAGTTCTGGGAGGTTCAAGTTCTGCTGTGTGTTTGTGAGCACTGCCTGCAGTCAGGAGGAGGAAGATGCTCTGTTGTGGCAGAGCAAGTGGATTTTTCACCTGTAATGCAGACACTAAGGATTGTGAAGAATGGTATTTGCACCCACCAATTTTCAGTAATAGAGATAACAAAAAATATGGGGGAAGGAAAAGGAAAAATTTGAAATCAAGGGGGTTTTGTTGCAATATTTTTTTCTCAATGATTCAAGTTTTGGGGTTTTTTTGTGAAGGTAAAATACTTGTTCCTTTGAATTGTACACTCAACAAGAATAATAGCTTTATAATGCATCTGTGCCAAAATATACCCCTGAATCCAGGACTTAAAGAGTAAAACTGAGAGTCCAAGTCTCCTAATTTAATTTTCTCTTTGGGGGCTTAAATTTTTATTTAAGTTTTACTAAATTATGTTATAAAAAGATTAGCCCACAAAAACCTTGAATTTTTCAGTTCCTAGGGGGAACCTGAAGCAGAAAAGGGAACATACTTTCTAGACTCTGATCACTTTTAGGAAGAGAATTAGATCATTAGACACTGCCCCTACAGATTCATCCACAATTAGTATTTTTGCTCTCAGCATCATCATTATTTTCTGAAAGTGTTTTACTGTTTGGTTTTGCACACTAGACAATCTCAGCTACCCACAAAATATTTTTAGAAGGCCTTTACTTGAATTATGTAAAGTGTGTCACTCATTAATAAATAAGTACCAAAATACAACACCAAATAAATAATTTTCTTAAGTTACTTAAACTGGTAGTAAAAGTTAACAAAGGGAGAATTAATTTGTATTTTTTAATGTGTGCAATAAATTAGTGACTATCCATGGCTAGGCATTTCTGGAAGTGTTCAGATATAATTTTAAGGGTAGCCTTGGAACAATGACAATTTGCTTCTAAAATTTGTAGGCAAAAGAAGCGAATTTATCATTACTTGATTTCAATTATATCCACAAGGTAATGAAGCAAGGGATTAAAAAAAGGCTGCCAAACTATCACAGGATTTTTTTTTTTCAATACACAGATTTTAAGAAGCCCGTGTGGTAAAACAAAGAACAAACACAAACTGTTGGACTGAACTTCTGGGGAGAAGGAAGGTGATAAAAGGCACAACTGTTCCTGCAGCTGCACTGTGTACACTGGCACTGACAATGGTACTGCTGCTGACAGACACTGCTCTGAGAAGGTGTTGATGCTTTCAGGCACATGCTAAGCTAGTAACCTGTGTTTCTTCTTTATCCTTTAGAAATCCACAGGAAACTGACGTGTTATGGCAACAAAACCTGCTTTCCCCTTTAATTAGACTTTAATTTTTTCTTCCTTGAAAACATACAAATATGCATATACATATGAATATACATGTATGTACACATAAATTGCTACAGGAGGAAAACATTAAATTCCTGCTCTCGCTGAGTACAAGAGGGTGCAAGGACACAACATCAAGTCTTCATTTTGGTTTTTGGGAGGAAGCTCCTTCCCAGAAGCCGTGGGAAGTGCTGTGCTGCCCTGCTGTCCTTGGTTTTCTGCGCAGGCAGGAGCTGGCAGGGGTCAGCTCAGGCCACAGCTCAGCTTTTGCTGGTGGCCCACGAGCGAGGCTGTACTCCGATCTCTGCTGCGTCTAGACAGATATTCATAATGAAATAGATGGCTGGATAATGAAGCAGACTCTCACAGTCCTAATGGGATTGATGCCTGCAGAGGCTGGAAAAAGAGCAACTTGCATTGCACCCTGCTGGGCTGCTGGATTTCACAGGTAAGATGAGCATGGGCAGTCAGGCTGGCTTTGCTTTTGACCTCGCCTGCTCCCCACGTGCTCAGCCTCACCTGACCTGGTTTGGGCTCTCAAGGCTCTGTGGATGTTGGCTCAAACAATCAAGAGAACTCTATACAACACTTAAGTTCATCCAAAATTCCCCAGAATATAGTTGGGGTTTTTCATTTTTCAGAATCGGATTTCAGTTTTAAATACTGTGTGCAGACATGATCTTCCAATGAATGATGGAGCACGTGTTTACTTGCATGTTTTTTATGCTTCTTGGCATGTGGAAATCCTCCCCAACTAAAGTAAGAGTGACTGTAGCTCCCTAAGGCCACCCTTTCTTGCTTCAGGAGCTCCTTGGAACAGCAGGTCAGGCTGGAGTGTGTTTGTGTGAGTGCTAGCAGGGGCAAGGAGCAGGAGGGAGAAGGTAGGCAATCACTTTTTGTTCTTAACAGAATTGGACAGCAAAAGAGAGCACGTCCCTAGTGTCAGGAGCAAGCTACAAGGCATTCCCATAGTCAGAGAGGAGCAGAATTACAGCCAGACAGCAGAAGCTGTGGTCATTTCACCCTCATTCTCACCCACGTGCAGAATGGCTCATTGGCTCTTCATATGTTAAGAAAACCTGAAAAAAATTAGGAACAGGGAAATTTCTGAGATAATTATGGAAATCTTTGGGCATTTCTCTAGTGGTCTTTTTAGGATGTAGCCCTGGAGTACTTTGGGGTTCATTTTCACTGGCTCTTTTGAGAGGAGCCCAGATGCCCCCTGGACCCAACCCTGCCTGAGCTGAATGAGATTCCAAGGGAGCTCCCAGAAACTCCCTGCAGTTAAACAACGTTCGAGGGTCACTCCTGCTCCCAGTGTCCCTGCTTGCTGCTGCCAAAGCAGATACAGAGTGAGCAGAGAGAACTTGCAAATGTATTCAGTAGGCATACATTATGCAGTTTCCCTTGTAACTGATGACCTTTCATAACATACCTGTGTGTTGGGCATTCATCAGCTGTAATGTGATATAGAACTCATGTAAGTGTATCTCTACAAAACCCATTAAATAATATATGGGCCTATTGAAAAAAAAGTATAACAAAAGGGTGGAGTATAGATTAATAGCCCCTGTTTCCATTTTTTCTATGAAGGTAAAATTATAATTTGTCCATATTTCAAATACTAATTTCTGAAATTATTTTTAAATTAAAATAATTTTTAAATTCATTGCCAAAAATTATATTTTCAATATGTCAAAGTCTATAAAAATATTTTGTAATATTCATAAACACACATGCATAGTTTTAAAAATATGTAAAATTAAGGCAACAGCAGAAGGGAATACAAAAATTTCAGATCCTTTGTATTTAAATAGTTTTTCAGAAATTAATTTATGAGTGTTTTTTGATCAGCCCTTAGTGTACATGTGTAAAAGAAAATGCACTGTGCATTTCCCATAGCATTTACCATAACCATGTGCTTAAAGACAGGAACCTTTTTAAATCTGCAGCTGTACTAATAGCATTTCAGTCAATAGAGCTGTTCACACTGGGTGAAATATTCCCTGTGATCAATAGGGCATCCATTGACACGCATTTGCTGATAAGATACATCACTAAAAACATATGAAACAATATTAACATTTTGGATTACTTTTAGAGGAAAGAAGATGTTTCATCTGGGGCAGGCAGGCATGAATAACATGTTTTCAGCTTTGGGAAAGAATGCTGCAGCAATAGAAAAACCAGGATAAGCTAAGCTGGAACATAACCTGTGGAAGAGGAGCAAATGTTAACTGCTGCATAGGGGAAACCAAGCTGAGCTGGGTTAAGCTCAGCTCCATCTGGATTGATGTTCCCAGTGCCATAAGGGTAGAACTGCCTGTGTCTGTGTTCACAGCATCTCTACACCGGTGTGCAGGGTTATATTCTTGAAAATTAACTGTTTGATAATATTTATTTATGAGTCAATGGCTCATCTACTCCACAGAAACTTCTATGGCCTTTTTGTCTCATTATTTTAACTAGAGAAAACAGTATCCAGTCTCAGCTGGGGCAGTTATTTTGATTGTGTGGAATAACTGCAGTGAGCATTAAATGAAATTGTGAGAATTAAAATTAAATTAAAAGTGAGAGTTAAAGCAAACACTGAAAAGATTTGAGGAGTGCAATGTGTGTATGGTCCCCTCTTGGGTTTCTTCACCTGGTTCTCTTTCAAAGAAAGTATTTTTCATTGTCATTAACAAAGCCATCACAAAACAGGTCTCTTATGTCTGTCATTTTTATGATGAAAATAAATGTTTCTTTCAAAATCTTCTTAAATGTCAAAATTAATATTTCATTAGTACTGCAATCTCTTTATTTGGAAGTTATAATTTCATTACAATGAAAAAATACTTTAAAAAACAGCTAAATTGTTATTAAGTTTTGATGCAGCTGAATCTTTTCAATGAGGACTGATTAACTTCTGTCTTGTCCTCTTACCTCGTACTGGGAGGTATTTCAGAGGATGCTCCAATTTTCTAACCTTCATTCTCTGTATAAGCACAGTTTGTCTGGAATTTTACCATCTAATTATACCATATTTTTTTGGTTTCCTCTTAGAAAAGAAGAAGGGGCTGGTTTCTTGTCTTGGCTGCCAGTCTGGGACCTTGGCATACCTGTAAGTGGCCAAACTGCTCAAGTATCATGTTTCTAATAGCATTCTTTGTCTTCTTTAATCAGAATATTTGATAATCAACAATAAATTCTTGATAATGTGTCAATAAGACTAACACCTCCCTTTATCTGTGGTGTAATAAATATTCCTATAGAGAAACACTAACTTTTAACAGTGTAATGGGTCAGCCCTTGGTATTTTTAACTGGGGTGTGGGATTCCAGACTCAATTTAAGAATAAAAAGGGATACATAGCTGGGAGTTGGGCAGTTGATGCCATTGATTTGGCCCTTTGCTCTTGTCAGAAGGATGTAGCTCATGCCCTCTTTCCTGAGTAATTCCCCTTGGTTGGAATAGGCACATCACAGACTGCTGTCATTTGTGAACTTCTGGGATTATGCAAATAGTCCTGTTTTGGAACTTGCTAAAAAGCCAGTTTTCAAGTTTCAAAGATTTTAATGGTTCAGTGATTCAGTCTCTTTGGTCAGCACCAGCTGTGATGTCACTTGATGGGTTTTCTCTTTCTGTCTCTTATTTGTGACTTTGGGACAAATAACATCACTTGCCTTTGCCATACACTCCCTAGTGGCTCTCTGCATTTGTGTTTGGCTTTTTTATTTGGAGGAAGAGGAGGGGAGCATTGACTGCCTGTTTCTGAGGCTGATATATTCTATGCCCCAAAGTATATTCTGTTCCACAAACTCCTTACTGAAATGAAGCAAGTTTTTGCTTTCCATGTGTGGAGACCTTATTAATGTAAGTGAAATTGTATATATGTATGTTATTTCTGGAGGGGAAACATTGCTTGGCTAAGCTAGCAAAAGTCTGTAGAAGACCAGAAGTTTAATAGTGCCAAATATATTTAAGGTTTTGTATGATCTTTTAGAAGGCCAAGGTAGGAATATGGGATGCATTAAGGGAAAACAGATACTTGATAGAAAGAAAGTGAAATGCATCAAGAATTCCTGTATTTCAAAAGATGTCATGATATCCTGGTAGGAGGATAAGGCTCTCTAGGCAATGCTTTTATTGTGTCTTTTATCACAGTATTCACTTTACTGGTACTCAAATTTAATATGTATCCCAGAATACCAAATGTATAAATTTGGATTTTAAACTATCTATTTTCTGTAAATAGTGCCAGCTGTAGCAGACAGATACCTGAACAATTGTACTGGCCATCTTTGCAATTTGGTGCTCATCAGAACTCAATTTTGCCTGTGCCTATTTTTCCTTTTTCTCCCCCCCCCTTATATTCTACACATGCCTGTAATTCTTTTCAGAATAAAAGTAAAAATTACTGCATTTTAAAATTGACAATTAGAAGGCAAGAATAAGAAACATCTGAGCTGAGGGAAATCTGTACTTTTCTTTTTAGGATACCATTCTAATGCTGGAAAAGCTATATTTAGCTTTGAGTTTGGCCATGAGAGATAAATTCAATGTTTCTAACCTGTGTAAGACATGTAAAACAGGCCTGCTTACCCTCAAATTTGTCATGCATCATAGAGATGTGCAAAACCCAAATTTTTGTCTCAAGCAATATGTGTGGGAGCATAATAGAGATGACCCTTAATTTCCAGTATCCCAATTAATAATTAAGAAATTTGCTGAAGTACTAATGCAGTATATTACATGTTTACTGTTCACTTCAATTCAACAGCCAAATAAAGACTGCTGAAGATGTCCTGGCTCTGTCATTTGGAGATTGGAATGCTAGCACATTCAATTTTTCTGCTGTCACTAAGTGGCCAAAGGAGGAACAATTGTAGCATTTGAAGATGTTTGCTCACCAGCAGAATGGCCAACAGAGATTCAAAATGCTAACTGGAATTGCCAATTGAAATCATGCACAAGTAATTAACAGCCTGTGAAACAGAGAAAAACAAATGTGTAACAGTTAGTGAAATAAACCTTTTGTGACTCTCAATTACTGAATACACTCCTACTGAACTTTAACCAATGCAAAGTGACCTGTTCAGCATTCCTAATCATAGGTGGTGTCTTTTGTTAAGCCATTTCCTTCCTTGGATTCTTTGTGTAAGATGATGTTACTCTGTAATGAACAGGCATAACTGAAAATTATTTTTTATTGTTGTTATTTTGCATTTTTAATGCTTAGACTGACCACGTGCTATTGCAGAAATAACTGGTGCTTATTTTCAAGAGTTGGCTTTTCCTAAGGCCTGAGGACAGGCCTGATTGCTTCTGATTCTTCTGATTGCTTCAGGAGGAGTGCAGATGATCATCACTCCTCTGGGTGATGTCTAACACATTTTGTTACTTAAACTTAGTCAGAAGCTCAGATTTCTAATGTTGCATGTATCAGGTCAATATGTACACCTGAACATCTGGCCATAATTATTTGTGTAGACATTAATCATTGCTTTTTAGCACAGTTGAGTCTAAAGGTAGAAGTCTGATCCTTCCTCAGGACACAGCTTGATATTGTTAGAGACTATTATGACTAAATGATGGCAATCTGTAAAAATAAATAAATAAATAAAACCACTATGCTAAGAGCAGTTGTTGATGTCTAAATGCTGCTTAGAGTGTTCAAAAATTGCTTTTTGTTAATTGGTATTGAAAAATAATTGATCAGATTTAACATCACTATGTAGGAGTCTGAGGGCAGAGCCAAAGCAGAGGGCAGGGGCATTTCTCAGCACTAGATTCTTGTTTGTGTGAGATACTCAGTTCATGGAATACTTTCAGGTGACCTGTAACCTGTCCATCTGCTTCACACTTCCTCTCCTCCCTTCTCTGGGCTCAGATGGGTCTGTAATTGGGGCTTGCAGTGACAAGGACAGGGGTGTTCCCAGGCTGTGCTGCCCTTGGCAGTGGGTGGAAGATGTCTGGCTGTGCCATGGCTTTGCTCCCCAGCTTTCAGGTGTCTCTCCTGTCCAGAGTGAGGACAGGGAGCCAAGATCCCCCTGGCTGGGAAGAGGGGCTGCAGTGGCAGGCATGCCTGCCTCTTGGTGTCCCATTTCAAAACAGCAAATGCTTCCTGCTGCTCTCAGGCACAGCACAGCTTGGTGACAGGAGTGCTCCAAATGCTCCTGTGGCTCCTTTTCTTTGTGCCATACCATGACACAATAAATCCATGAGACAGGAGTGTGTTCATGCTACACCTGCTGCTCTCCTTGCTGGGCTGATCCTGAGGCTGCACTCCATTCTGCATTAACCTGTCATGTTAGCCCTTCCCTGTGCCAGCAGGAAAAGCCCTGTCTGCATTGTCCTGGGCTGCAGCCCTGCTGCCATTGGACCTTTTGCCATGGTTTACTTAAATGCAAAACATCAAAGGAACAATGAAATATTATCTTCCAGCATCTCTCTGTCTGCCTCTGAGAGAACTTTGTGGATGAGTCTGATGGGACAGTAAGATGAGACAGCCTAAGATTAGGTGCTGAACTCTTTCAGGTTCAGGCCTTGAATTCCTCAGATTTTATGTAGGGCTTTTTTCCCCTGTAGGTTGAGCCTTTGTAAATAATGAAAGTGAGAGAAACCTGATCTTGTAAACTAATAATTGAATACTTTAGGTAATATAACAGGAAAGCAGCAGTACAGGACAAGATTCCTTGTACAGCTCAATAAGTAGGTGATTGTCTAGGGCAAATGATGCTGACAAACATCTGTTTCAAATTTGGGGTTTGCTGTCAAAAGTGTCATAACAGACTGTTTCAGTGGTCTGGGCTGTGATGATGGGCCTGTGCTCAGTGGCACTGGCTAAATTGCAAAATACTTTATCCTCTGACAAATGCTTAATTCCATCATATGGGAAATGAGAGAATATGACTTCACTAATACTGAGTCTAGGGAAGTGGAGTGTCTCTGCAATTCTCGTGTGCAT
The DNA here is from genome assembly GCA_027576135.1 of Cossypha dichroa. Taxonomy (NCBI): domain Eukaryota; kingdom Metazoa; phylum Chordata; class Aves; order Passeriformes; family Muscicapidae; genus Cossypha; species Cossypha dichroa. Next base: position 653,921 of record JAODHZ010000333.1, on the reverse strand, counting down.
GGGAGAAAAGGTTTCTGTGCAATTAGAAGTGAGGCTGTTGTAGGGGAAAGAGAATATGAAGGAGTAACAGTTGTGGTCAAACACCTTCAGCAATGCCAGCACCATCTCTCTGGAAACAGAGATAAAAGACATGGTTTGGTTGAAATGGCTTGCTCTTACTCCTGCCATGTACAGGTGCAATGCTGTAGCTAGATGGGAGTGGGAGCAGAACTCCACATAGATGCAGAGGTTGAGTATCTGCATGTGTGCACTTATATCTGCATACAGGGAAAGAGAGGATCATAAGAGACATGAGGAACTCAAATGCCTTTATTTCTATTTCTGATAAATTGCTGAAAGCTGTGTTACACAGAGTATCCACTTCAAGAAATCCTTGCAGTTTTAGGGGAATGCAGCTAAATATTGTCTTCCTTCCTCAAAATATGAATGGCTCTTGTTTGTCAGGAGCTGTGGTCTTCCTCTGGCTTTCTGCCCCACATGCCTGAAGCCACCTAGGGCAGAATTGTGTTTTGTCTGAAGCAGGCAGGCCCTGGCACACTCTGTAACTTGTTTGCAGGGTATCCTCACTCTGCACACTTGTGAAGTCAGCATCCTCTCCATCTCAAGCATTCAGCATTCCCACAAGCCCACACACTTCATTCTTCTGTCACCTTGCCTGCAAGTACAGGCTCCAACACCCCAATCTCACATCCACTAAGATTTTCCAAAATACTCTCTGCCACAGGCACTAATGAGTAGGAGAAGTGATTTAATGCAGACAGGCATGCATAGTGACAATCAGCTCCATGCAGTGAGAGATTCTGTGCCTTCCTCACCTGACTCCCAGCAGAGCATGCTGAATATCCTGGTTTCCACCAGGGACAGTGCTAATTTTTTGCAGTGGATAATGGGGTGTGTCTGGACCCTAATGTTGTTTGGTGACACCCCACACCATTGCTGGGGACAGGGGACTCTCTTGGTGCTGAGAGGAGGGGCAGGGCTCCCAGCTGACCAAGTGTGGCAGCCAAAGCCATCTGCCATTTGTTCATTGTCACCTGGAGTTCTCAGTGACCATATTTTCACGTGAGTCACCCTCTCTTTTGTATACTTTTGTTATTAATATTGCTGCTGTTACTGCTCTTTTTCCTATCTCATTGCTGTTTCCAGTAAATTGCTCTTGTCTCCTGATCCCTGCCCTCTGTGCCTCCTGTTGGACAGCAGTGGAGAGGAGACATTTTTAATGATCTCCTTGCTAGGAGTGCAGAATTGGGGAATACCATTCCTAAACCATTCCTGCTTTACCTGAGCCTGGGGAGGATACAGTGGCCAGTCCATGAGTGCTGTGCACATCCATTCAAAGATCATACCACACATTTTTAACAGGTGCTTCATTTTTCTGCTCAGTACCTTGAGCAAATCGATTGGCACAGCATCCCACACCTCTCTCCTTGCAGATTTAATTTACCCTAACTAGATTAAGTAAAGCTCCATGACAATATCATCATCACAGCATTGCTCAAGTTCCAATTTGGCACAGCACAAGAAAGAAGCTCAACAAGAACTTCCATCCTAGGAGAAATTACACTCTGAGGTAAATGTGTTTCCAGAGGAAATAATTTTCAGCTTAGACCCTGAATCTTAACTAACTCTGTAACCCCAGAGTTCAATCTCAGAAATATGGTGAATGTTTAAAACATAAATGTAAGTTAAGAAGTTAAAGATGAGCCTGAGTACATGAACTAACTTCAGCTTCTGCTCTTTGTATCTCTGTTGTATGGTTTGCATTTTTTTCTTTTTTTTTTTTTTTCAATCCACACTTAAAGTACTGGAGTCAATTTTATGAGCTTCAGAGTATCAACAAAGGGTAAGGTGTTAAAACCATATGAAGTTATTTTCATCTCCTGGAAAGATAAGTACCTTTAAGAACAAAGGATTTTGCTGCAATTAAAACATTCAATGCTTTGGTGCCCACTAACCTTGGTCTTGTCACAAAAACATGTGTTTCTTTATCAATGTACAAGATTTTTCGGGATTTTTTTTTTTTCCTGTAAATGTTTATGAAAAATTCTCTGAGGAAAAAGTATTGGATGAAACAGACAGACTTCAAGCTTTAGAGGATAAGCACTCAATATGCATTTAGATAATAATTTAATTTCAAAATCTCATTATGGATTTGTAGCCACTATTATGATTTTTAAAGTACAATATTTATGCATTTTGGAAAATAAGGATTTGCTGAACAGAAACAGCAGCTGTGCAGAGTTTGGCTCTGTTTCAGGTGCATGCCTTTCCCAGGGAGACAGTACACTCTGCCTGCCCTTGCAATCTGAATGGGTGGGTATTTCTAGGCAGAAAACAGAAGGAATAAAACTAACTCCTTACTGCTACCTGTTCTTAATAAGCACCAAGAATTTTGTGCTCTTACAGAACCCCCTGCGAGGATTTGGGAAGGTTTCCAGGCATTTCTGCATAAAACTGCTTATGTTCCCTCACTCTGGGTTGGAATGATGAGCAGTGCATTCTGCACTGGTCTCCAGTAAAGGACAGAGCATTGCCTGCATCACTGTCCATTCTGAAAGCCCCCAGTTAATGGGTAACTTTGTTGTGTTATTACATGTTTTTCTGTGGTGGGAGCGCTCAGGAGCTTTAACCTGGAACAAGACCCAAAACCAGTATAACATACAAGAGAGAGAAAATCCCTGCCTCAAAATGCTTGGGAGGTGAGATGGTGTGATGCAGGATGGTCTTAGAGGGCTCCTCCAACCTTAACAGCTCCATGATTTTATACAGCAAGAAAGAAGAGAGTACTGGTCAGCACAGCAGGCTGGAATTGGACACACCAGTAGCCCACATTGTGGTTTAGTAGCCATGAGGAAAAGAATGCTCCTGCTGGTGGGTGGCAGCAGATATTCTTCAATGAATGAAGCTGATAGGCAAACAAAGCAGCTGGGGTGAGTGGTTTAGGTTTGATGCACTGGAGGCAAGAGGAGTGTCTGGCATAAACAGCACAAAGGTGAAGCAGCATGGGCAGACGAGTCAGAAAAATTCTCTTGGGGGAACATGCAGGGTGGAGATCTGTGGAGCAAGGCTGCATTTGTCAAGGTGGGAGGTTGCAATATTTGAGATAAATAAAAGAGTTTGGATAAGAGCTCAGTCTGTTTGAATAAACTCCAGTTTCAGGGCTCTTGTACGGAATGAAATGAGAGATATTTTGACATAAACTGGACATCAAAGTTAGAATGAGTCTTCCTTTCCTTTGTCAGGAGGGATGATTAACCTCTAATTTGATTTTTTTTTTATATTTCTGGGTTAGTTTGTTTCATTTTCTAGTCTCAGGCTGAAAAAGCACTATTCCACTGTATTATCATATTGGTTTGGGTTAAATATGTTGGTTTGACAAGAGTCAGTTTTATGGCAAAACTCAGAATACTGCTGTCTAAACCTTGCAATGAGGTGCCAGAAACAAGAAACTTCATACAAATATCAGCTATAATTTTCTTTAGAAGTTCTGGCAGGATTTCACTAAAAGCTGCAAAACACTGCTGAATTGTGCAGCAAATTAGAAGTGAACTAGAAATGGGCACTTATTTCTTGACGAAACTCTTGGATTTTTAAGCGACTTCTGTCACTTCTTTTGTCATCTCTTTAGAGATTTCTGTATATTTGAATCTATCATTGCTTCTCAGTGTACATATTTGTTTATATGGCCCTGTTATTTGCTAACATGCATTGTTGCAATGCCAGTTTTGGTTTTACACAGGTCAGCTTATGAATATCAGTGCTTTCCAGCCAAGCTTTCCAATATTACTTTATACTATTTTTTTTTTTGTAGATAGAAACTCCTAAAAGAAGGTTTGGCAGCTTCATGCTGTGCTATACAGCTACAGATGGCATCACAGAATTTCAGAATATGCTGAGTTGGAAGGGACCCATCAGGATCACCAAGTCCAACTCCTGACCCTTCACAGGAGTCCCCAAGAATCCCATCACGTGCCCAAGAGCATTGGCCAAACACCCCTTGAGCCCTGGGACCACTTCCCTGGGGAGCTGTTCCAGTGCCCAGCCACCCTCTGGGTGAAGAATATTTTCCTAATATCCAACCCAAACCTCTCCTGACTCAGCTTCATGCTCTTTCCTCAGGTCCTGTCACTGTCACCCCTGAGCAGAGATCAGTGCCTGCCCCTTCCCCTTCATGAGAAAGCAGGGGACTAGCATTTAGTAGGTCAGGGGCACTTTCATCTCTAAGGAACCATCAAGTTGTAAATTACTTGATCATCTCATTAATCTTCTTATTAATGGCACGCTGAACTGACAGCAAAACCAGAAGTAAAGCCTATGTTTTTCCAAAGCTAGGCTTATACAAAACTTACATATTAGTGTGGGCACTCTCATCTGGCTAAGAATTTATGGGTTAATCTACAGATTTTAAAAATGAGACCGATTAATACTTATCTAGATCACTGCAAAAGCTGCCTGTTTGTCCTCCCCCAGAGCTCTGTCTGCACTTTGAGAGAAGTTATGGGTTTAAACCTCAGGTAGAAAACACAGGCACCATGAAGTATGATGTAATTTTTGTGTGATTTACCAGGTTGAGTCAAAAGCTCACATCATGAGAAGCTTCACTTCTGCTCAATGATTCACAGGGAAATTTTAGACTGCCTTGTCTTTGCCAGGATATTTACTCAACTGGCTCCAGTTAAGAGTTCACCTTTGTTGGGCAGTGTAGACGTGGCTTGAGTTGTGTAAACTAAATTCTTGACCTCTGGAAGCTGCTTGTGATTGCATGCCATCAAAGGTTATGCTTTTGCTTTATTAAACATTATTTTTTAATACACTTCACATCTCTTGCTCTAACCTCCCTCTAAACAAATGCAATATAATCTGGATCCAGTGCCATTTCCATCTTCAATGCTGTGCCTAACCTCTCATGGCAGGGGCTGAAATTGCAGTCCTTTGGTGCATCTTTGGGACTGCATTCTTGAACTCTCTTAACTGTGCTATCTGCCAAAATGTTTTTGAACACAACCTGCTTCTCTCCAGCTAACCTACCCATTGCCTTGAGAAAGACCCTTTAGAAACTGTTTTACTCAGCTCATTTAGCAAAGGAAGTGGTAGCAGGGGTGCAGGAATTTCCTCACTTTCCAAGGGTACTGAATAGGAGCAATGTAGGTTTGCTCTCTTTTACATTGGACTTGTTTCAGTTTTCATCAGCTATGCCCATATTTAATCATTTGTGCTCCTATAATTCAAGATAAAGTAAGAATCTAGAATCACAGGAAGAGCTGGTTAAAGATCACCCATTCCCAGCCTCCTGCCTTGGGCAGAGATACCTTCCACTAGACCAGTGTGCAACAAAATGATTAAGCTAAAGCCTATGGAAGAGAGGTAGATTTAGCTCTTCACATGTAAACAATGGTGATTGATGTCTTGAAATAATGGAAACTAATTTAGCACTTCAACCTAACATCAACAGAGACCACCTGTGAGCTGAGCCTCCTTTGGTAGGTAAGAATTAAAGCTGTTGTTCCTGTCCAGCACTGCTTGGCAGTAGAGACACCAACTTTTACCACCCCTATAATGAGAGATTAATCAGTTTCTTATTCATAAAGCAGAAGCAAACTTGACTGCCTCACCCTAGTAACAAGCTACAGTGGGAGGGAGCAAAAGGCAATGTAGAAAGGACAAAAGGATCCGAAAAGCAGAGGAAAACAGTCATTTAATATTTTATCTTTATGTTTTAAATTGTTGCTTTTGAATTTCCTGAATCTTAATTTAAGAAATCTCTTTGGCATTATTTTGTCTGTAAATTATTCATATGTTTCCCCATCTTTCATGGTACTCTGTTCCTGGGCTTCCTGCAAGATCTCTTCACCTTCCAGCAACATGCTGAGGCACTGCTGTAATCTGTCAAAAAGGAGGGGAGGTAGGGCCAACAAAGTGATGCTTTGGGATTTGTATTAGCATGAATTGCCTAAGATGAATAACTAATGATGTGTTTTCTCACTTCTGAAAAGCTGAGGAAAATCCCTGGTAATTTTGTTAGAATAATTCATTGATCAGCATCTTTGCCCTTTGTTGTTAAATCTTACATATCTCTCTTTTCTTTCATCAAACTTAGTGAAGAACTCTTACATTTGTATACCTTCCTGCTTGAAGAAATCTACTTCCCAGAGCATTTTTGTTGGTATTTTGTTCCATTCAACTTAAAATTTCTCAAGAGAGGTACTATATCCTTCAGACCTGACTTAATTCTTCTCCCTCCATTGTACTTCTCCTTTCAGACACAGGCAAGAGGTGTTATTTGGCCTGTAATTTTAGGTGTTAATCACCTGTAACTTTGCCAAACTGCAGCCAAGATTAGATTGTCCAGAGTGGAGCCCATGTCCTGCATAGCATGCCTTGGCAGAGGTGAGTACAAACAGGATTTCTTCATTTCCCTGGCCACATTTCATTGTGAATTCCCATTCCACTAGCCCTCCATATTTCTCTTAGGTTTGGTTCAGGATTACTGCTTTCAAATTTCCCCCCAGCCTTCTGAGAAAAATGTCAGTACTTTACTGTTTTGGATTCATTCATAGTAATAAAATCTGTGCCTCAGTTTCTGGACACCTTCATTTTTAAATTAGGAGAACTAAGGCAGAAGAGCACTTTGTGTTTTGTGATCAAGAGAATAGAAAATGTCACTGTTGGAGCTGGAAAACCTTCTGCAGTTCACAGGAGAGCTGGGATTTAGCTCCTCCAGTGCAAGGTATGTATATCCAGAGCCACATGGATGTGGGTAACCCTATGGAAGTGCTTGGGAGTGTCTACCTATTGAATGTAAATTGTTCTTCTCATGGACTTCTTTAGTCCCACAGCTGCATTCTGCACTGCTGTGGGTGATCCCAACCTCAGCATCAAATTTTCTGTGACTGATTTTTAATCAGATTTATCACCTATGGTAGGCTGAGTTTCAGAAAGTGCAATAGACAAAACAGTAACTGTGAGAATAAAAGGAATATTTTTTTCATTACTGGCAGCTTCCTTGCTTTGATCCTTTGACCTCTTCCCCAGGTCAATCACATGCCTCAGAGGAGCTGGAGTGCCTGCAAATCAGCTTTGTCATTGTCCACTGGGTGGATGGAGGACATTCCATAAAAATGGAAACAGGTTTCCAGGGAGACCTTCTCAGTACACGACTTGTCCACGAATTGAAGATCAGACCTTTTCACAGGGCAATTCACTGGTTTGCTCAAGTGCTCTCACTCAGGCTTGGTGCCCCCAGATGTTTCTCTTGTGGCACAGTGGAGTCAAATCAACCATCAACACACCCAGCTGGAGTCCTTCCCCTCCCATGTCTCCCATCCTCTGGTCCAGCACAAAACCTGCTGAAGTACCTTGTTCACTCTGTACTGGAGAAACAAGTCATTATCAGGGAATAATTCCCTTTGACTGTGGCTGAGAGGAAAAGGAAAAAGGCACAGAAATGAGCACTAAATGAAGATCATCCTGTTGACTGCAAGAACTATCTTTGAAGAGTTCTAAACAATCAGAAACTTCAGTTTGTTTTCAGCATATGCTCCCAGGGGAAGGTCATCTGATTCATATCCGTCAAATGTTGAAAGGATGAGTCACAGTCAAACAAATCACACTTTTCTAACTGTCTTTACACATTCGGGAAGGAATAATCTCTCTTCATTTAAAAGGACTTCTTCTTTTTCTTAGTAGACAACACTCAATAACTTAGCCCCATGTTATCTGTTTTCCTTGAATTATGAATATTTATTCCTCTCTATATCCATAAATAATACATAATCTACAGTTGCCTCATTTTTCTCTTATGACCTTTATACACATCCTGTACTTTAAATCAAATTCTCTCTTAGTTACAAAAAGCTCTAATTCCCACTTGAAACTTAATTCAACATCCACAAGGAAAAAAAAAAAAACAAAAAACAAAACAAAACAAAAACCTCCACACCAAAGTCTTGTCTTCAAATAACAGCTAATACCAGATCTTACATTCTTTGCTGCCAGTCAACCAGCACTGGGCATGGGAAGAAATACATTACTCCAGAAGTCATCTGGAGCAATGGCTGGATGTGTTTCACAAATGGCATTTGGTGGGGCTCTGTGTTTTGTGGCATTACTGAGTATTCCAGCACAGCACAGTGCTCATTCCTGGTCCATGCTGCCTTCCAAAATGTGTGGGCACGAGGGGTGGGATTCCCATGAGCTCAGGGAGCTGTGTGGAATGGAACCCAGCAAAACATCTCTCTGCAGACAAATCCCCCTGGCTGGAGTTCAGCCACCTGCATGCTGCACTCCTCTGAGAGGAGGAGGTCCAGGGGATGCCTTGAGCAGGTGAAAAGCTGTTAAAGAAAATCTTTCACTGGAGTGTGCTCTGATCCATGACCTGAATGTATAATGTATGTGTTTGCAAGGCATGCTCAGGAAATTAACAGTTCTGATTGCGGGGAACTGAAAACTTTTTCTCTCCTAATGTATATTAAAGTGCCTAAAGAGTAGATCTGAAGGAGACAACTATTCTAACAGCAATCATTTCACACTATTTAAAAGTGCATTGGTTTAGATTTACCACCCTGCATCACAAAGAAAGCTCAGGGAATGTGCACAGGTATTCCCTCAGCTTCTACCCACCAACAACTTGAACTGCTGTCCAAAACCTGAACTATTCATAGTTAGATAACTATTCCCATTTTAGAGAAAAAGAACCTTGATACACAGAGAATGCATTCAGAGCAATTAATCACAGGATGTATCTGGAGCCAGAGCCAGATCTTCTGACTCACAGTGCTTCCTTTTCTGTTGAGAAAAAACACATACTTATTTTTCATAATTATGCCCTAGAATAAGTGTTAAAAAAAGAGTTTTAGAAAATGATATGGACTTTAGGGTATTCTAATTCCATTATGACAAGCAAGATTTGAAAAAGTATTCACATCAGCTATTTATTTACTGGAAAATGCACGTCTTCAACCTTTTAGTTTGGACATCCATATGAAATATTTCTAAATTATGTTCAAAAGTTCCTTGAAACTTATCCTATGGGAGACACTGTCATTTCATATTTTATTCTGCATTCTAAGTGTTTGTATTTCCAGAATATGGGAGCTGCCTGTGAAGGGATGCCAATCTCTTTCCAGCTCCTCTCATTCCAAGTGGCCATTTGCCAATCCCAAAAGTAGTTGAAAGAGTTCCACTGAAGTGTAATTTGTAGCAATATAAAATATAAAGGGGAAAAAGGAGCCCCCTCAAAGCTGGATTTAACAATGAAGCTAATTTATCAGATGTGCAAAAGGTTTTTGGCCCTTTAATGCAAACAGGCAGTCTGTATGTTTCTAAGGTAATTACAGAGCAGTTTTCATGGCTACTTTCACTTAGATTCTTTGCTTAATTCATATGAAACAAATTATGTGGTTTAGGCACATAACTGGCTTGGAAAGTCATTTTATCTAGGGAAAAAAATGGATGTTTCATAACTGAACTCATTCTGTCCTATCTTATGCCCTGCCCCATTTTCACACCTTCAACTTCAGTCTTAGAATTTGTATTATTTCCTACTTAAAAATGAATAGCTAAACATAACTCTGCTACTGCCCTAAGTTCATCTTTATCACAATTATCTGGTCCAAATGTATTTGTTACTGGGTATTATTCTCTTAAGTATTCAATATGCCAAATACACACCAAAAAAACACAGTACCATGGACCAGGGTTTTAAAACCTGTCTGAAAAAGGAGGGAGAGTAAAGAAAATAAACTCTGCACCCAAAGGGACAATTGAGTCTTTTTGAGAATTTAACCCCAGCTGTACATGCTGTGCTTTTGACAATATAGCTATTTGTTACATGATATAAAATATTACAATACCATAAAATCCTATTATTTGGTTGCAATATACCATATGAATGTAAATTTCTCTGAAGTAGTTCTGTTTAAATTCTAGAAATACTTAAGCAAGTGATACTTCACCCAAAAAGGTAATAAAATCCATCCCAGTGTGACTGTAAAACAGACCAGAATGTAATGTGAGAACATGCAGAGAACTTTGGGGATGTGACTCCTGCAGGCCAAGCTGCTGGAATGATGTCTATTCAGAGAAAAGGATCTTGTCTCCAGTTTGCTGTCTGATTGTATAAGTGATCTTGATGCAGTGAATTAGTGTCTTGTTATGTGAAAAATATCTCCACTATAAATTCTGAAAAACAGAAAAATTAGTATTAAAAAAAAAAAATTCTTTATTTTTCTTTCTTTAAAGGTTCTGTTAAGTTCCATGTTGGAACAACATGAGGTGATGCAATAAGCAGAGTGAATGGGATGTCACACTGCTTTAAAACAATGGATGACTTGCCTTAATGTCTTAAAACTGCTGTATCTGTAACAAACACTTCTGGAGCCCCACTTGACAGTTGCTTTAATTTCAAGTTAATTCACATTGATGTCTATTGCCTATTAGTCACCACTTCCAAAAAGAGTGATAGTGACTGAATATTTAAAAAGAAACACCACTGTTGATGATTTGCATAATGAAAAGTGCCAGTATCAGATCTATTTTGACATCCTTGAAAATGTGAGCTTTGAGGAAAGGACATGTAGAGCTCAGCCCTGTGGTCAACACTTGGGTTTTGGGAAGAAAGCCAAGAGCTGCTCCCTGTGTGGGGCTGGAGTGTTGGGGGTTTGCTCCACACTGCCCCTGCCCCTTTTCTTTCCCAGTCTTCATTATTTAAGAGAAAACCTCAGCAAAGGGACTGGAGGTGGGTGTGTGTCTCAGAAGGAGACTGCAAGCTCGTGCATGGTACCTAAAGTCTGGAATTCATGGATTGAATCCCTGGCAAATGTCTCACCCCATTCAATGGTTGCTCTGCAGTGCTGCTCATGGCCAGAGAAAAGGGCTAGAAAAGGGTCAGAAATGAGTTGAAAGGACAAAATCCTCATAGGGTAAGGACTGACAGAATAAAATGGAACTTTTGAAAATTGTCATCTTAGGTTTAGCAAGTGCAACAGTACTTGAGTAGAACTGAGATGCACAAGTCAACAATTTTTCCTTTTTATTTTTATTATCAGCCCTTGGCATTATTGCTGAACTTGCTCTGTTTAGGGCAATGAATTATCATGGTAACTTTTTTTCCTTGGATACCAAAAGTCACTGAAGAGTATAGATTACCATTTCTTCTAATGTATATGCAAATACTAAATGTATATACATACTAATATGCATACTAATGTATATACAAATATCTAAAATACTTCAAAATAGCAAACACCTATCAATGCCTTATTATAATATTAATTAATATAATCAAATATAATATAATCGAAATATTAATTTCTTTTATCCTCTGGTCTTCAGCAAAGGTTTCTCCTTGAATTTACTGAAACTTTTTCATAGGGCTAATAAGAAGCAGTGTATTGAATTAATCTCTTTAAGGACTCTTATACAGTAGTTTACCATATTTTCTAGTGAAATGAGGTGGGAAGATGATTTACTGCCCATCTGTGTGAGTGCCATTTGTTTAGGAGGTAACACTGCACAAGAGAAATTGAATGATGTCAGGCAATGCAGGGGTTAATTTGGGAAGGTCCCCTGAAGCTGGCTGGAAGAAAGGAGTTCACAGTATGGAGTTTAAGTTCCCTGTTTAGGCTCAACAATTTGCTGAATTTAAAATAGAGTTTAAACTCACATTAATTCTATGACTCCACCAAAACCTGAGAAGATCAATAGGGCAGGAAAGCATCTTTCAGGAAGCCAGGGGTCTTTCATGGAATTTGAGACATTAAATGGTTCTGTAGTTTTCAAACATATTTTTAAAATATGTTACAGAAGTCATCCTGTCTCAGGGGATTGGTTGCTAACATGGGAGGGTTAATGAAGGAATAAGTTTTGCAGAGGAAGATGTTTGCAATAATTTTGGGGCGCAGTGAGCAAAAATCTAATCCATTCTTCCATCATCTTTTCTTGCTTCTCTCTCACCAAACCCCTTTAAGCTCACATGACAGCTTCAAACATGTGCCTTCAATACTCAAAATTAATTTTGAATAGACAAATGAAAATATTTTAGAGTCAAATTTCAGTATTAGTGCTCAAATATGCAAAGAGCATCACACTGTTTTAAGCATGGCACTTCAGGGAAAAAATCTTGAGTCAAATCTTGCAAGATGCTGAGTGCTGCTGAGGAGGCAGTGAGCAAACTCTGTCCCTCCTTCCCTCCCAGAGCCACACACGTTGTGTCTGTGCACACTGTGCTGTGCATTGATAACAGAATCCATGAGCCACAGTGACATAAACAGCAATGAGAACAGACTCTAATTAATTCTCGTCTGGCTTTCACACTGATAACAAGATGTAGTAACTACTTTGTCACTGTTGTGCTTTCTGTAACACTTTCTTAGAGAACTCCCTAAGAGAATTTCCCCCCAGAAAAAAAAAAAAAAAGTGCATTGTTCCTGCCCTTTGTGCATCAATTGTCAAATTCAAGGATGCCTGCCAATGCTGCTTAGCCTTTTGTAGTCTGAAATTCGTTTTCAAACAATGCCTTCCAATTTCTAGCTAATCTGTTGTATGTTATTCAAACCTCTAATGTATGTAATTTCTCAAGGATCAACATTGTCAAGCACACAGAAGCCTTGAGCTGGCGTGCCAAATAAAATGTTCTCTCTTGGAAATGAACACAATTGCACAGTGATTGAATAATTGGTGTTTTGAGTGTTTGCTTCTGAGGTTCTGCAATGCATTCCAAAGTCTAATTTTATAAATGCATCCTAACACTCCCTGATTATGACTGTGGAGCAGCTGTTTTGTGTAAATTATCAGCACGTGCTAAAGCCTAGCCCTGCTTCAAGTCAGCTGCACAGATCTCTGGTGTTGCTTCAGTTTGAGAATTTCTTGCCTGTCTCTCAGGGTACAGCATGACTTCCACCAGTTCTAATAACAAAGCAGGTTTTAAACTTGCTGTGAGGCCAGTGGCTATGTAGGGGCTTTGGCATTCTCTTCCCTGCTAAATCTGGACCAAGGTCACACAGATGTTGGGTGGTCTGCCAGTTTTTTGCAACCTCAGTGAAATCCAGCAGTCTTTCAAGAAAATATAAAAAAAAAAATCTGATAACAGAGCTGGCTATGGAGCCAGTAGCCTTCCTCTCTTACAGCAGCTGATGAGTCAAAACTAGATCAGATAAATCAGTGTTATTCATTATTTGGTCTTGGAGCTTAAATTCCCAATTCCTTGTCAGCTGGACAATTTTTTTTTTTCAGGAAGATTAGCAGCTCTAGGCACAAGCCTGATGTGACTATACTTATGTATATGTCCTATGTGCTAGATGGCCCAAAGTCTCCACAAAAATTATAAAACTGAGCAGCTTGTTGTCCCAAACTTTATTTCCTCTTCTCCCTAAAGTGTTTCAGATCCAATTTCTATACAAATTTTTTCAGGCCAGCCACTCAGCCCTCCTTTTTACTAAAACGGAGGCTACATCTCTCTCTGTCTGTTTTGGGGAGTGGCAGGACTGAGAGAAGCAGGGAGGTACAAGACCCCTTAAATTAGCTTTAATATCAGGACTTTATCCTCTCAACATTTCAGCCACTGACCTGCAAAAGCATGATTCCCTCGTCAGCCTCAGCTGGTGTGTGTAGAGCCCAAGCTTGTCTCATTTTGGACACTGAGGCTTCTCAAATGATGGAGGAAAGCAGGATTTGGTGCTGAATCTAAGATCAGCACAATTGGATTGTCCACCTTGGCCGAGTCTGATGAAAATTCATGGACTGGATATAGAAGCTCCTACCAAGGAATTTTTTTCCTTCACCTCTTCAAAGTAATAAATATTATCTTAATATATATACTGAAAAATACGATGATGCTGACAAGCCTGATAGGAATGTTTCTCACGAGGGTTCCCAGCTAGGAGGAATTACGGTGGAGGCAGCCTGATTCAGAGTCTATCTGAATTTCTTGGGTTGTTCCCAGCTTTGCTGCAGGACTTTTACAGCACAGAGCAAGGCAGATATTAATGCCTGTGCTCCAGGACCTGCTTGTGAGAGACAAAGTGCTACATGAGAGTTTCATGGGAAGATTGATGCTGCATTTCTGAGATGCTGCTGACTCACCCATGGCACCTAATGGATGCACTTCCCTGAATTAATTCCTGCTTCCAGTTCCATAAATATGGCCAAAGTAAATGATACCTCTTAGGAAACATCCTGTCTTCATCCTAATGTACTTATTCCAATGGTTAATTACTCTTACTGTTAAACATTTGCATCTTATTTCTGGCTGAAAATCGTCCAGTGTCAGATTCCAGTTATAGTTCATTACCTTTGTGTTGTTTTTTCAGCAAGCTGTTTTTACTTTGGAGGTTTTGTAATTAAACATGCTTTCTTTTTTTTTCCTTCAGTCAGATTTTAGTGATAACATCACCAATCTTTTCTTTTTTCCCATTCAGTATGTTTCTTTTTACAATAAAGAAGCATTTTGGAATTGTTAAACCATTTTAAAATATTGTATTTTTTAAAAGAATAGTAATGATTTGGCTTTGAGAATCCAAAGGTGTAAGAGACATAAGGATCTTAGGGTATATTCATATGTTTTATTAGACCAACTGATACAGGTTGGGGAGAAAGGAGGTGGAGTTATGGAATAAAAAATTGAACTCATAAGCCTTCTCCAAGTTGCCAAGAGGTTTTTGTGACCAACTGTTAAGTAGTCAGTTTAATAAGAAATTACTTCTTACATGCCTTCCTTTTTTTTTGCAATATTTCACAAAACAAGGGCAGAAAATTCTAAATAAATAATATTTAACTGTCTTCTAGCAAAAAAGTTTGTTTGATAAAAATAATCTATGAAAGAAGGTATTAACAGTTTTGTTCAGCTCAGAAATAAATAAAATTAAAAGAAATAAAATCAAATAAATATAAAATATGTTATATTTTCTGTAAGGCTAAAAGTGTTGAGCTAGAGAAAATTCTGTTATAGTTTTCTCTCTTGTCTTTCATTGCCTCAAGGCCTATTAAGGGGAAATAAATACACTAAATGCATTCAGTAATAAAGTGTTATAAAAAGGCATCTAAAAATTCAGTGATGGGATAAGAAAATTAGTAACCAATCATTACAGTGCTCTTTATCCATTTTGAAAAGTGCTTTGGCCCCCTCCCCTGTTGCCACCTCTGGCAATGTCAGAGGCAGAAAATTGGGCTGGGTGATTAAAAAAAAGAAAAATTTAAAAAACCCTCACAAAACCAAAAAGCCCAAATGGTTTTTGTTTAAAATAAGGCAAGGAGGTGTTGAGATTTTCTCATTCACAACATTTACTACATATTTGACATTTGAGCTGCTATAACTGGGAAGGGATGACTCCATCCTGAGGGGAAGGATGTTATTTCTTCAGCTAATTGGCTGCTTGATACTTTAATTCATAAATCCCCTGCGTGTTCTCATTTGCTGTGACTAAAGATCCCAACCATTTATAGCTGCAGTGAGGACAGGAATATTTCCTGCTTTCTTTGAAGTTCATTCTTAAAAATCACTGAGATGTAAAATTCCTCTTGGACAGGCTTTTTTTCACACACAAGAACCATTTAAAGTGTGTATAATACCAAACCTTCCCCACGAAACCCATCACAGTGACTGATTCTATTGAATCCTCTTATTAAGTGAAGAAGTAATTTATGTTCAAATCACAGTTTTGATGTCTATGTGAAAAAACTGTTTTACCCTTTAGTGGTTAGAGCAAATCTACTGTGTCCAAGACTGCCTCAAAGAGTAAACTATATGGAAAATTTAAGCTTGGTCCATTTTAAAAATTCCCTTTAAAATTCTGCACAATGCATCTGTAAAAAGTTTAGGGATATATGTGCACTGACAGTGCTCATAGAATTGTGTGTAAGATAAGTAGGAGAGTGTATAACTGGCCAAACACTCTTTTCAGTCCATCTTCTGCCAATGGCCCATTGGCATATTTAATATTATATATTGCATTTGTGAAAGTAGAAGAGAGAGGAAAAAAATGTAAGAAAGTGTTTTAAATTCTTCCAGTGAATGGCGATGTAAGTATTATTTTTATATTTACATGTTATATTCAAAATAATTTTCTTCTAATCCATGGGTTATGGGCTATATATTTTCTTCATAAGGAAGAATCTAGGTTGGAAAAGAGGTCTTTGAGGTGCTGATTTTCTCCTTGATTTCCCTGATGCACCGCAGAAGGAATTTTCTTAGTGATATTTTATTCATTTTTCCCCTTATAATTGTCTTTGATTTTTCTTTCTCTTTCCTTCTTTCCATGCTCCACCACAGAAAATGACTTTGTGGTGAGCAGAGGGGAATTCCTTCAACACATTTCAGGGAGCATGTAATTCAACCTGGGATTTTGCTGCGAGAGCTGGAGATGAAAAGTGCTAACTAACAAAATCTGCTGGAAGGGAAAACGTTTTCTCACTCTGATAATGAAATATTCATCTCACAAGACTTTCCCCCTCCCATGGCAATGGCATGTGAGTTTCAGATGGAACTTCTGGGATCTCTCTGAATGGGACCCTGGCAATTTTCCTCCTGTCAGGATCATTCATCATATTCATGGATGTAGGAAGTGATCAACCAGCCACAAACCCCTACAGGGGCTCAATTTGGATTTTGTGACTCGGAGTGATCACAAACATCTTTCTGCCACAGCCTGATTTTCCAGGAGCACGCCCTGGAGGAGACCCCAGCCTCAGCCCTCCAGCAGCGTGGGGAGCTGATGGTGCATGCTGCTCTCTGGGTTTTTACAGTGATCCAGTGAGGCCTGGTTTAAAAGAAAATCACCTGCAAAGGTACATGACCAGGTCTGCCTGGCTTTTATTTACTTTTCATTTGCCTGTTTGGTTTAGTGTAGCTTCCTAAAGGCAACGAGTTGCTTTCCAACCAGTAACAGCACAAAACAAACTAACCAAGAATAAACTTCACCTTTTCATGCCATTGCACCACAACAAAAAGCTTTGAAAGTATTGTAAGTTGTGGGTTTGGGGTCGCTTTTGTAAAGCCTGAATTTTCCTCTCATGTGCGTGAATCATTTTAATAATTTTATATAATGATTATGTAGAGTTTATGGGTGTCCCACACAGCACATCTTCCAGGTGCTGCAGCCCAGCAGAACAGCAGGTAAGCCTGGAATTCCCACCCACAACACTGGAATTCCTACCTTAGTCTTCTTTTCTTCAAATGTGAGATGCTGAAACAAAGGCACAGGGTTGGAATGCAGGTTTAGTAGCAAAAAGATACAAATTGTCTTCTCAATGTTTAAAAAATAGCAGAGTACATAAAATATTTCTTTTTATATAATAATATATTTAATTGTATTCTAAGTATGAACACAGAAAATTATTTATTAGTCTTGCATAGAATAAGAGGTTTTTTGGATTGTTACACAGTGTACAATGTGTGACACTAATTACATGCAGCCAACAAAGGGTCAGAATTTTTAATCTGTCTCAAAGGGGCAACATGAATATATTTATTAGCAAGCATCAAGCACCAAATAAATACTTTAATCATAAAAAATAATTTTTTCAATGTACTAAATACACGTTTGTATATTTTTGTTTATATGTGTGGAATGAAGGTGAACACACAAAATGTTTTCAGTTACTAGGTGGTGTAATGCAGTCCTGTATTTCTGAGTGGAAAATTATACTACATGGATAATCCCAGGCTTTGACCAATAAATGGGGATATATAAAACTAAATGTTTGATCTGATCCATGGTTCATTGAATTCCCCTTAAGCAATGAAAACAAAATGCTCCACGCTGCACTTTGAGACTCCTCCTACCTCACCTCGAGGAAATAACTCTGCTAATTTTTTGTGGCTTAATTTAAGTGAGTGAAATCCCACCTCTGTTGAAATCAATGACACAGCCCCTGTGCTTTCAGCTGGGTGTAATTCCACTTCCATGTGTGCACTGTGACTGATGGCCTCTGTCACACATAGCTCCAGGAAATGTCATTTATATATATTTGTGCAGTGCCCTGCACAGTAAAAGTTTGGTTTGGTTGAAGCCAGCTGAAGAGCTGGTAACACAATATAAATAATAAATTATACCTGCTAAAAATTTTGTATAGAGGGTTGTGATTTTGTGGAAAGGAGATTTAAGCAGCATGAAAAAAATAGTATTTAATAACTTCCCTTTAGTTATTCTTAAGCCTACTTTCACATTAAATTAGCAGTTCAACACACAACATGACTAATTTTCTTGATTGTTCAAGGACCTTACAAGAACTAGGCATAAATCATTTTGGTTTGGATGTTATTAATTTAACTGACAAAAAAAAAAATTGGCCTAAATATTTAAAATAGTTTTATCCTGAAGGCTGTGGCCTTGGGTTGGGTTGGCTTCTTGCTCCTGTAGATGTGCCACTATTCATCTTTCCTGGAAGTGGCAGGTGGGATAAACTGCCTTTAGAAAACATAATGACCATAAAGAGGAAGAGGTGAAATGTTTTGGTTTTCTCTCTCAACCTGATCCACCAAGGGAGAAGAACTCCCAGCTTGGTGGTG
Source organism: Cossypha dichroa (assembly GCA_027576135.1). Classification (NCBI taxonomy): domain Eukaryota; kingdom Metazoa; phylum Chordata; class Aves; order Passeriformes; family Muscicapidae; genus Cossypha; species Cossypha dichroa. The sequence goes on along the minus strand of JAODHZ010000333.1, from coordinate 635,419 downwards.
ATAACTAAAAGAAACATTTTTCTTTCTATTGCACCAGAACAGAAAGAAAGAGGCCAATCTCAGCTTTGCTGTTTGAATCAAACTCTCAAGCTCCAAAGCAAGCTGTGGAAATCATGAAAAGAAAAAGTATAATTATAAACCCCAAACACCAAACCAAAACCTATAACTATTGCTTTGTCCAACCCAACGAGACTATATTCAAGGGGGAAAGTCCAGCTCAATTCTAGATCATTTTACACTATTTCCCTTAAATTTAAATACTTAGTGGTAAGTCAAATGGAGGTGGAGGACAACAAGGAAAGAACCCCCCATTGTAGGTAAAGTCACCATTTGGAATTTGAGCAGGCAAAATGGAAGGAGGCATTCCAGGAAATGTCTTTGTGTTGATCAGTGACAAAGGGAAATAACATCTGGGTGTACTTTATTTGATTCATTGGGAAATTAATTTACCTGCAGGAATTTACCCCTAAAATGTTTATTTTTATTATCTAGCTGGGACACTGTTGTGTAAGAAACAGAGGCTGGCTCAGAGATTCTCTATGCCTTGTAAAGAAATTAAATGCTTGTTAATGTTTATTGCTTTTGACTAATATAGGAAAAATTATCCTCTGAGCAGACTTGGCTCCTTAATGTTGTGATTAAATAGAGGTGAAGACACATTTTGTTATTGCCTTGCTGCTGTAACTATCTACAAGCCATGAGTCTCTTCATCACAGCTACACATAAGATAGAAACTTCTTTGGCACAATGATTTCAGCCTGATAAGGAGACAATAATCTTGGAATTTATTTATTTTTTTTAAGACACAAGAGGCTGCATATGAAAAACCCACATAATAATGGTGAATCTGGTGAATACAATTTTAAATATCCTGGTTTGAGAGCTCTTGCCCTCATACTTTCTTTTGCCTTGGGATTTGTACAAATTTTTCTGAAAAGATGCAAAACCCCCTCCTAGGTATTATAAGCCACGTGTATACTTGGATATTTGGTGCTAGTGGTATCATAAATTAACATTATAGATTTTATAAATTAGCATTATTGTTTTATTTTCTAGGAGAGGCAAAGTCCATGCTTCAGTGTTACTATCCAAGCACATTGCATTACCCTCAGATTTAGTGCCTTTCTCCTTGCAGACAGAAAATCTGACATTGACATTTGCCAAAGGATGCTCAGGCCTCAGAAGCATGACTTGGAAATTAGATGAGTACATCAGGAGCTGGGGAGAGAACTGTAGACACCTGGAAAAAAACATTACTAGCAGTATATTAATGTCCTTCCTCCAGGTATGCTGTTGTTCTATCCAGCACACCTATCAGCTGTTTACAGCCTCTTGCTGTCACCTGTGGCAGCTTTAACCTTATTCTATAAAATGATACTGCTTTGAAATCAAGCTGCTAATGTGGCTAAAAACCTTCACTGCGTGGTTTCCAGCCAATTCTCTTGCATTTAAAGATTTGCCAGTTGAAACAACATCTCAAAATGAAAGCATTTTGTTCCTGAAATTTAATATTGTCAGCATGTGGAGAGCCATTACTGCCTGACTGGTGGCACCCTTCATCTCTTATTCCCCTCAGAACTCTGTTTTCCATCTGCACTTCCCCTCAGTGTCTGCCTGGGAATATTTCTATTACTGGAGCAGCAGATTGCAGTTGCTGTTTCCCCCCAGTCAAGAGCAACTTCCAGACTGCTCTAACCAGACAATAAGGAAGAAATAAATGTCCAATGCCCCAACCTGGTAAATCAGATTAAACAACTGAGCATATCCTGAGAAATTAAATGTAGCCCAATAACTCTTAGTGGCTTGGAAAATTACAGATGGGGGAAGCTTTAGGACCTGGAGTAAGTCATTGACAGACTCATTCAGAAATGAGTGCTACACTAACTTGCTGACCTTAAGAGAAAAATCTGAGCCATAAGAATGTCAGAATCAGACTGACAGAGTATCATCCACCCCTCCATGTCAGTGTGTGCTTTCTGTGCTGGCATTGGTCACTCACAGCTGCTCATCCCAGCTCCTCCCTGTTACTCACTGCTCATAGCTAAACTCAGAGGAAAAAAGGAAAACCGGGTACAGGGCACCACCAATTTTTGGCACAGCTTTGTACTGAAGCCTCATAAATCAAGGATGGATCCCAAAACACTGCTCTGAGCTTGGCCCCCATGGATTTGGTGGAAAAAGGAAGGGCTGGGCTCTGGCTGGGTGTTCATGAATGAATGCTGGGTGCCGGGTGACTGTGCCCTGCCCCAACATCATTAAACCTCCCTGTGCTTGGGCTCACAAAGAGATTTTTGGAGCTGGCAAATCATCTTCTTATCTTCTTTCCATTCTCACTGGAGGCTCTTGGGTGGTGTCTGCACACCTCTCATCCCCTCAGCACCTAAGGGGTTATTTAGTCCTGACTGTGTGACATTTATTTGGCTTCAGATCTTTGAATGAGGATGAAGCCACGCATGGAAAGGTCTTCTGGCATTATTTCACCCTAGACGTGATGATGTTATGAATTGCCCTACCTATTTTCTTTTTTTTTTTTGAGTAACAGAGCAGCAAGAGTTTAGAAAAACAGCCCTGGAAAGAAAATTCTCTTTATATTCATATTTTTTAAAATTGAAACAGAACAGAAAAAGAAACCAATTTTAAAAAAACCAACCAAAACACAAAAACCACCATCAGAGAGCCCCAACTTTAGTAGCAGAGTGAAATATGTTTTTCCTTTACCATTTGTCATGTTTCTTAGGTTAACTGTTAAGCAATTAGGTAGGAAATAGAAATAGTCCCCCATTAGAAATGGAAGCAGATAGAAAAACCAGGGGTTTCTTCAACTGTTTTGAGAATGAAAATAAATATTATAAATTCTGCAACATTCCAATGTTTTCTTTTTCTTCCTCTTGGATGTCAAGGTGCACATCATTTATCCATTTCCAGCTAATCCATAAAATTTATAAAAATTCACTACCTTGATGCAATAAAGCCATTCCTTGACCTGCTGTGTTGTGGTGAAGACAGTGGGGTTTGAGCCGTGTCAGTGGTGAATTCCTGTGGACATAACATTACAGATGTTTGAAACACTTGAATCTGAGCTCTCCTGAGCATCTATTTAGCCCAATATGCCTTAAAGCAGAAGTTCTTCAAACGAGCTCTAAGTGCAGATAAAGTCTGGTTCACATCCTGGACACAAAGTGCACACAGGGCTGAGTGTTGTGTCCAGAGCAGTTCCCATTCCAGCCATGGCTGATGGATCTGCATTTGGATTTCCAACAGCTGACACAGACACGTGGGCAATTTCTGCTCAGAAATGCAAAGTACTGGAAATTTCAGAACAGACTTCTTTTCTTCAGGAAGAAAAAAATGTAGCCTACATTTGTGGGTATAAATATTTTCATTTATTTTTATAGTTGATGGTAATGTTCCTGATGATTTGAATGTTAAATCCTATTAGCCCAATCTCTTTTTTTTGTCCATTTAACTGTGACGGGAACAGACAGAGGATGTGAAAAGAACTTTAGTAAATGCATTTTAGTGCTAAAAATGTTGCATTTAGCAATTTTAGCTGAAACTAGATAGCCTAGACCTGTCTCATCAGTGCATCTGGCTCTGATTCTTTTGTGCAAATCTAATAGCTACCACTAATGAAATGAAGACTGTGGTGATTGTAATTACTTTTTTGGAAACAAATAAACCATAAATACTGATGGACCTAAGTTTCATTTACTACAGATCCCTCCTTTTTAAAAAATGTTCTTGATCTCTTGGTTGATGTAAGAAGGCAGAGAACTGCAAAGACACTGTACTATGCCCTCTACAGCAGCTCTCTTCTGGAAAGGTGTACTAACTGATTATATAACCAGTGTTTCAAGCACCACAGCAGGCTGCCATGACTTTATTTTGCTGATGCTTCTATGAATTATTTTACACATGAAATTTTAAAATTCTCTAAGTTTTCTTTCTTCAGAAGCATTAGGAATCTATTTCTTTGAGAATTCAGCTGGTCATCTGAGCATCCTATATTGGAGCAATTCTCCTCAGTTAACAAGTCACAGGTTACAAGGTTTGCCCACCTCTGGGAGCAGGGAAGGATGTTTGGGATCACTTGGCAGAAGAACAGTGTTCTCAGAGCCCAGAGTGACCTAAACCCCCCAATAGTTCAGAGGCAATTTTGGCTTGTTATACAAACAGTGACAAGCATTAAATAATTTGCACTGTGGGCTTTCACACGCTCCAGGGAAATTGCTGAGATTACTTAAAAATATGGGAAAGCCTAGCAAGTAATCTCTCACCTTCCCAAATATTTTTCTCTTTGCTCCTAATTCCATGCAGATGTGGGATGGACTTAGAAAGAGCACTTACATTTGAATTTCTACTTAAAGGTGGATTTATTTTTTTATTTATTTTTTAATATTCTGCCACCTATTGGTAATTGTAGGTGCTTGTACATGGCACAGTGAGATATATATATATATATATATATATATACACTCAAGGAACTCTACTAAA